>CP136063.1:203595933-204195933 GCA_032622095.1 Siphonodentalium dalli | reverse complement strand
ATAATTACACTACTCAAATAGTTTAAGCAGACTGTTGGTGTGCTAAATGAAGGATAACTCTATAATTGTTGGTGTATTAAAAGAGGGATAACTCTATGAAGACAGGAGACCTGAAGGTGGGGGAGGAAGCTGTCAATGATGGTCTGAGCTATGGGATGTGACCGAGTATATACCAGAGACATTCCAACTGAATGAAAGTCAATCCAACACAGACAATAGTCACGCTCCTAAATGTTTCATACTTCTATAAGCAATGATATAAAGACAGTAACTGTCATGATGGGCTATGTGAGCAATGATGTAAGCTATAGCGGCAGCGGGTCCATTTTAGGGCCCCTTTCCACTTGCCCAAATTTCCCCTCCGACATATTCACTTACACGATCCACAGATTAATGCCTATACCACCTGCGTATCTGCCACTCAATAAAACCAACAGGGAGTAATAAATAAAGGTATTTTATTTACTCACTAGTGAACTATTTTGCTAGAAAAGAATGCTTTTGAAGGCTACACACATCAACAATTATTGCCTTATTCTGAAAGATATCAAAACGGACATCACTAAAAGCCATGTGGTTGATTCTGCCTGGTTACCTAGCAATTACGTTCTCAAATAACACACTGTTCTGACTCATGATTATGTAGACGAGGTCCAGATGTTAGCCACTGAAGGATAATCAGGAATATTCATGGTATAACATGTGGCATGAATGTAGTGAAGTCAGACACAGAAATAAATTGAAAATTTTTACTGTTGATGGTGGCGTCACAAAAAATTGTCAGTACACTTATTTTACCTGTGAATATAACATGAAATTTTCTGTGACCAAAATTCACAGTACCTATACAATATACAATATTTTATCAATGTGTATATGCAGTGCCAAATGACAACACCTTTACATTACTTACCCCATCAAATTGTTTAAAGATAAAACACAATTATGATTCCTTTATTTTATCTAATTCTATTACAGTAGTCAGTAGACATTCAGAACTTGGCTGATTCACTGTACCATTACCCTAATTACCCCTAGCGGAAATCCTGGTTAAGATAGTAAATGTAATGATGGAGTACATAAGTAATGGGGTTGAGCTCAGTAGCTACAGTAATGCTCTAAGTAATCGACTCCTTAACCACAGCAGAATTATGGGTAACTTTTCAGGATTTAGTCGGAAATATGGCTTGTTGCCATTCATTGAAAAGCTCTCGCCGAGAGCTTTCCGATGAATGGCAACAAGCCATATTTCCGACTAAATCCTGAAAAGTTACCCATAATTCTGCTGTGGTTAACGAGTCGATTACTTAGAGCATTACTGTATAGTATGTACCTGACTCCATGATCAGCCATGAGCTGACACAGTTCTGACATTCCTCCTGGTCGATCGCTGACGGTGACAACAAATCTAACCAATCGGCCGTCAGCAGCTAAACCTCTCTCCATGACACGCCCAAGCTGTGTCGTGTCAATGTTTCCTCCACATAAAGCAAATACCACTCTACAAAAAAAAAAATTAATAACCACAAGCATATATCAGTACCAAGTGACCATGTGATGAGAACATTCAAGCTTCTTAACCGATTCCTGTCTTAAGTAATTAGAAAGAGTGTGTCATACACTTTGATAAAATAAAGTTCTCTGTCTTTTTTTCTATAAAATTCTGCTGCATGAAATTGTTTTATTCTTCTTGAAAACATCATGTGCCCCACTTGAGATAATTTTCACATCTGGGCAATTATATTATTGGTAATTTTTATATGGCCGTTTATAAAACAAGAGCTATGCTGGGCGTGCAAAATATGCCCTCTCTGGGGAAAATTGGCGGACGGAACCCAAATTCGAACTTGAGCTGTCTTTTCTCCTAATAAACCCACATATCAAATTTGATTGAAATCGGTTCACTCTAACTAAATTATCATCCGGAATTATGTCAAATAAGGGGCATATCTCCGGTGAAAATTGGCGGACGGAACATAAATTCGAACTTGAGCTGTCTTTTCTCCTAATAAACCCACATACCAAATTTGATTGAAATCGGTTCACTCTAACTAAAGTTATCATTTCAGGGATTTTCTAAGTCAAATTACGTCAAAAAAGGGGCCATAACTCTCGCAAAAATTATCGGATTAAAACGAAATTCGGACTTGAGCTGTATTTCGATATATGTAATCCACAAAACGGGTTTTGCGTATAAACATTCCAAAATCGAGTTATCATCCGGAAACCAAAAAACATAAGAAAAACTGAATTTTCTGAGTCGAAAAAGGGGCATAACTCTGCCAAAAATGGTCGGACAGAACCCAAGTTCGAACTTGACCTGTGTTTTGGTGGGAGAAAGTAATATACCAAATTTGGATTCATTCCGATAAACTATACTAAAGTTATCATCCGGACAACAAATTTCAAGGAATTTCTAAGTAAAAAAACGTCAATTAAGGGGCATAACTCCAGTGAAAATTGGCGGGCGGAACCCAAATTCGAACTTGAACTTACTTTTCGGCTAATAAACCCACATACCAAATTTTATTAAATTTGGTTCACTCTAACTAAAGTTATCATCCGGAAACCAGGTTAACGGACGCCCGGACGGACGGACCAATACTATAATACGGCCGTTTTTTCAAACGGGCGTATAAAAACAGGATGTATTATGTATTATGTCCGTCCATCTGTCGGTCCATTCATTTTTGGTTTCCGGATGATAACTTTAGAGAGTCTCAACTGAATGGAATGAAATTTGGTATGTTGGTTTATTTAGCACAATATACCGGTAAAGTTCAAATTCGTGTTCTGCTTGTTAATTTTCGCCATTGTTATGGCCCATTTGTGATGTTTATTGTTGGGTATTAAAGATAAGGATGGCCTTTGTGGTGGGTATTGCTTTAAAATAGCCACATCCGTTAAAACACCATAAACAGAAAGAATATTGAAATTATCTTGTTCTTATACCGACCATAAATATCACGTAAAAAGTATGTTATTTTCAAGTTTACATGTATGCTGTGTTAGTAAACAAAAGCCATGTTATGTTACAGTACAGTACGTAGAGAGTATGTGATAAGCAAAACACTCAACACTGGGGAGACCACACTAAAGGAACTTGGTTAAAATTGCAACAAAGTTGTTTACAACATGCCAGTATAGCGCTCGCTAATCCTCTCCACTCAGTGTTGAATGGGTCAATGTGAATCACTTTTGCTTATCGCTCACTCTTTACATGCTGTATATAAGCAAACACTCAGCTCACACAAAGTGAGTTCTGTGGGTAATATCACATTCATACTATCATTATACTATACTATTACTATATTCTTGATTAAATTTTCATACTATGGAAACTGTTATTTCTAAATTATAACAAATATCGAAGGCCATCCGTGCCTTTAACCCTTTACCCAACAAACCGGCCAAAACCGGGCAAATAAAGCTGCAACAGCCTAAATTATCTTGGGTCTGTCTCAATAAAACCATACAAATATGGATATCATTGGAACCGGCTCATTGACCACATTGTGATGGTTACAGTTATGCCCTGTGCCAATGCATTCTCTTATATATGCGAGTCGAACATAGATCGCCTTGCATATATAAGAGAATGCATTGGCCTAAAAAAAATCTTTAACACTTTTTACCATTTTTTCTTACATTCTTTAACAATTTTATAATTTTTAATGTGTTAAGCCAATGCATTCTCTTATATATGCGAGGCGACCTATGGTCGACTCGCATATATAAGAGAATGCATTGGCACAGGGCCCTTTTGTTGGGTAAAGGGTTAATACTAATGTCACAACGCCAATAATGAACAGACTATTCTTCTCCAAGATAATACTCACTTTTTCCCTTCGAGTTCTGGTAGTAGCCCTTGTAGGACGGCTGCCAGACCCGCAGCACCAGCGCCCTCTACAACAGCTTTCTCAAGTTCAATGAGTCGTAGGATAGATAATGCTATATATTCTTCTCTGAAATGATGAACAAAGCATGATAAAAACTGATAGCAAAATATCTTCAAAACTCATAACTGAAAAATGTTTTCTGCATTTAGGAGGAGCAGTGACATTGCAGACAAATTGAGAAGTGCTCTCACACAAAGTTTGTACAAAAGTATTAATTCATATGATATTCACTACTTAATTATATGGGGAGATGCTGAAGTCTGTCAAATGGATGTTTTGCATCTACTAGTAATGTGAAGGTAAGACCTGCCCTTGGCGTCGGGTGCCAAATACCTCAGACTCAACCTGCGGTGTCCCTCGCATCTCTGTTTTTGCTTTAGGCAGTTTTGGATCAGAGAATAAATCAACTATTCACTACACCAGCAGCAATATGGACCTTACATTAAACACTCAGGTGTCGGTCACATGATAATGCTGACCGGTAAGGCAATAATTGTGTTGTCAAACTGATATGGATGACATATCGTCCAAATTGCGACATCAGAATACAAATGCATGGCTTGTCGATACAAAATATGGAGCGTGTTTTGCTTGCGCATAACTCGCATATAACCATGCTGTAAAATACAGGCTATCGGCATCAGGCCCAGAGATGGAAGTGGTCGAATACAAAAATCCATGAACTATTCATATGCAGTAAATAAACCACAATTTATATAAAGAGAATGCACTGATGCCCTCCCATCCCACCTACTATTCCTTGCTGGATTTGTCCATATCACAACGAGAGGCCGATCACGATCGGCAGATGTTTAACCCATCCCTTGGCGATAGTAAATTGTTAAGATCAGAATCATAATCTTTTAATGTTGAATTATAGAGTATACTGTTATGATCTAAAGTAGTATATGACAAATGTACATAATAACACAATAACACAAATTATTGGAATGTATGAGTCAATATAGAAGGGTTAATATAACATCTAAACTCTAGAGCCTGTCACCACTATCATAGTGTGAGCAGTTCTATTCATGTTGTTGCAAATTGCCATGTGAGATATCAAAATAATATAATTATTTATTTAATGGAAAAGGTTAAAAGACATGGAATGGGTAAAAGGGGTTAAATCACCTATCTCTGCCCTGTTTGATCCAATGTAGTCCCATCATCCAAGGACTTAGTGAGCTACATTGGTCTAGTTAAATAAATTCACATGGCTAAGTTGTGGTTAAAAAGATAGCTAAATCAATTTATCCAATAATTCACTAACTGTCTGTTATACAGAGCTAACATATGAGGGCTATAAATAACTCTCAAAGCAATAAACTATATTGTCTTTTATCTTGCTCACAGAGAAGCAGGTATTCATTAATTGTAAGTTACTTGGGTTATAATCTGGATAATTCTTAGTTTAAAAAGGGCCATATCTCTGGTATAACAAATTGGATCTAACCCATATTCAAACTCGTTCTGTATTTTGAGTTGAGAAACTCACATACCAAATTTGGTTCCAATCAGATAATTTTTTTTTTAAATGGTTGATTTATCGAAGTACATGTATGTGTGAATCATATGTCAAAGGACCATAACTCCATTTAAAAAAATCCGATCAAACCCATATTCGAACTCAATCTGTATGTTGGTCTGAGAAACTCATACACCAAATTTGGTTCCAATCAGATAAAAAATGTTTGAGTTACGGCAGAATTCATGAATTCTAAGTTGAAAAAGGGCCATAACTCCGTAAAAAAAACTCCGATCAAACCCATATTCGAACTCGATCTGTATTTTGGGCCGAGAAACTCACATACCAAATTTGGTTCCGATCAGATAAAAAATGTTTGAGTTATGGCAGAATTCATGAATTCTAAGTCGAAAAAGGGCCATAACTCCGTAATAAAAAGTCGGATCAAACCCATATTAGAACTCGATTTGTATTTTGGGCCGAGAAACTCACATACCAAATTTGAATGCAAATATTTGGATCCCTGAAAAATCTAATATAAAATATTGAAATCCCTGAATTCAAGGAATTCCCTGAAAACTTTCATCTCTGATCTGGCCGCTAATTATTAATAGTGGTGCTCAGTGCAGGATTAAATAAATTAGAGACTTGACGACTGCTTGACTGGTCACTGCATTTCAGGCGATGTAATTAAAAACAGTCAATCAATTTCAAGAGCTCCTGACTGGCATTACAACTGCTAATTTAGAAATCGAATTTGTGGGAACAACACCAAACAGAATGGTTATATTTAGTGTGCTTCTGAATAATATAACAGAAACATCTGCGGTCAGATGCTCGTAGCCCGTTTATATATAACCATGGGTATATGCGAGAAATACACAATGAAAACACACTCCACAGTTTGGATCGAAAAGCCTTGCCCTGTGTATTTCGATGTTGCGTTTATTGAAAAGCCTTTTGCCCTGTGTATTTCAATGTTGCGTTTATTGACAATCAGTCTTCCGTATGATTTCAACAACACAATTTACACAATTATTGTCTTACTTCCAGCACGACGTTACTGTGTGATCGCCACGGAAGCGTTATCATTTGGAGTATGGTCAATATATTGCCGCCGGTGCAATGTATTCTCGGATAGAAATCAAATAGGCCCATGCCGAAAGCAGAAACTAAGTTGAGAGGGGCGCCCCTGGTCCTGCTGGTTGAGTCTGGGATATATGGCACGTGGGACTTGGCTAGAGGTTTTCCGTTGAGGGGGGGGGGGGGGGGGGGGTCTCCACCTTGGAATTTCCAACTGCACCCCAACCTATTGAACCACACCAACTCACAAGTTTGCAAAATTAAATTTGTACCCCGCCCCGGGGCTTTGATTGGCCACTAGCCATACAGGGGGGATGAAAAGGATGGTTCGGCTCAGGATGAGATTAAAAAATCCTAACATCTAGTGGTATAACGCCAGACAATTTACACCCCGATTTATTTTTTCTTAAATTAATTAGCAAGTAATTACAAGCACAGGAAACACGGTCGGACGATGGTTCGGCCCGATGTGAAAACATTTTGAAAATCTGAAAGGCTATAGCACTGTGACAGTTGGAACACATTTAGCGTGAACCTCTTCATATTTCATGCAATGTGCCCCAAGGGCCACAGCACTATGCCCTTCAATAAAACACACTGAAACAACATCGATTTCATAAATATACAACAAAAGTCAATTTCAAGTTCTGACTATCTGATCTGATCTGACAATCAACATCTCTGTTGGTACCGCCGACATTAAAAAATATGTGTTCGACAGGTTTAACCATATTTCCAGAGACATCAATAAAACAAGAGGTACGCTGTCGCGTGGCATTTGCCCCCGACGGTAGCAATTCGGATTAAGCATGGACGAAACTGCGGATATCTGGTCTATATGACCATTCCAAAAGAAATTCGTACTAGAAATTCCGGAAACCCAATTAGCAAGTAATTACTGGCAAGAGCACAGGAAACACGGTCGGACGATGGTTCGGCCCGATGTGAAAACATTTTGAAAATCTGAACATGAAAATTTGACAATCCTAGCATCTAGACTGGCCTCAAGCTTTCCAATTCGGGGAATTTTCAACCTGACACTCACCCTTAGGTTTGAAAATTGCCAACTGATGGCCATTTCAATCCAGAATTTTGCAAACGAAAGCGAAATATGCAAATATTGGTCTAAAAACAACAAATTTGTCACTAAGAAATGGTTGGTAAATCAAATTAAGAGAACAATTTCAACCTAATTTTGGTGTGAATTTTCCAACTAATGTTGCATTAGGTTTGACTACAGTTTGGGGGGGTAAGACCCCCTGCATAACCACCCCTATCGGCACGTCCCTGCTTGGCACCCCATGCTAAGAGCGCGGTCTTGCATTCACTGAAGACAAGAAATCATCGATACTAAATTATGTTGGGTGGCACTCAGGGAGGGGTCAGGGGGCTACATCCACACCCCTGTCGTGGAGGGATAGCCACCCCCGTCGGTGAGATCTGCAACGGTCGCAACGAGCCCCCTGTCTGAGAATCATATAGCCCCTGCGTCGGCGATATCCTGGTGCCACCCGTTTGAAATCATATAGATATTTTAAAGGAGAAGACCACATATGGAACAGAAATCAGAGGGGAAATGAGCTCTCATAACCACAAAACTACACTAAAGACATCCCAATAAACCCAAATTGGATGCAGTCGCATAACGTATATACATGCTATCGTTCTGTTGGCCTCTCTAAGTCATATAAATAACTTAAACAAACTCGACGTGCGATTTCCCTGCGCTCCTGTTGCGAAAATTGGCCCATTTGCTGCTTATTTTGCAATAAACATATTTACACACACAAATAACATGCTTCCAGGCCATAAGGAGTTAATTACTTACTTGCATACGACAACTTTATCAACATAATCTTTGGCAGTTTCAAAGGCATTAACACCAACTGTTGGAACAGCTAAGCCTGTAAATAAATAAATAACAATTTATTGGTTAATATCCCATGCCTGTGCCTTTATGATGATTATTATGATAATTTTAAACATACATATTTTCAAGTTTCGTATAATATCAAGGTTTCTGCTAGGGGTTGGGTGAATAGTACCGCTATGGCCACTGGGGGGAAATCGCATTCCATCAACAAATTACAAATATCTGCATGTAATACACTATAGTATTTAGTAAGTCAGTCGATAATTTAACCATGTAGATGAAGTCAAGGAATCATATTATTGTGTTTTATTTTTGACAATTTGAAGGTTTGAAGGGTTAATGTAAGGATGTTGTCATTTAGCACTGCATAAAAACATTGATAGTTGCAGTAAACTGTGCAACAAGTTAAATTCACATGTAAAATAAATTTACTGACAATTTGTCGTTCCACCACCATCAACGGTAGAGGAAATTTTTAAAATTTGTAATTTATTTTTATGTCCAACTTTACTATATTCATTACAACATGTTATACCATGGAATGTTCCTGATCATCCTTCAGTGGCTATAAACATCTGGACCTCATCTACATCATGTAATTATTAGAGGTGGGCCGATTATTGGTATTGGTAGATAATCGGTATCAGTATCTGGCCGATAAATTGAATATCGGTATCGGAAAAATGATCCAAACTGACCAATATTGCCGCCGATATTAGTAGGGCTGAAAAAGTTCACCGCGTCCATTACTGGTCATAAAATTGCATGACCGGTTAACCGTAAGCAGACAGCGCAATGCTGAAATGCCAACATATAGTCAGATACATGTAGCAAAACGCTGGGATGCCAAGAGTTAACACATTAACTGGAGAGTTTATCTGGCACAGGTTTTCACGATTCTTACCGGCAGCCAGGGTTGGGGAGGATTTCGTTGGCACAGGTTTTCACGATTCTTACCGGTAGCCAGGGTTGGGGAGGATTTCGTTGGCACAGGTTTTCACGATTCTTACCGGCAGCCAGGGTTGGGGAGGATTTCGTTGGCACAGGTTTTCACGATTCTTACCGGCAGCCAGGGTTGGGGAGGATTTCGTTGGCACAGGTTTTCACGATTCTTACCGTCACCCAGGGTTGGGCAGGATTTTGTTGGCACAGGTTTTCACGATTCTTACCGTCAGCCAGAGTTGGGGAGGATTTTGTTGGCACAGGTTTTCCTTCTCTTATTGCAGCAGAAAAGCTTGGGCATTTTTCAGATTCTACTCCCTGAAATAAATAGAGCATCACTAGAATGTGACAAAATAAGCCTGTGGTAATTCCAACAAAGGGCCATAACTCTGGTGAAAATTGGTGGGCGGAACCCAAATATTTGAACTTGACCTGTATTTTTGGCTAGTAAACTCACATACCAAATGTCATTCCATTCAGTTCAGACTTACTAAGGTTATCATCTGGAAACGAAAAAATCGAGACCAATAACATAAATGTCCCATTTTTTTAAAACAGGTATATAAAAAGTTGCTTGTGTGAATATTTGTCTTTGGCAGGCAAGCGTTAACCCTTTCTTACTAAATAATCATTGACCAATAGTTCACTTAGGAAATGTTCATATGTTCATATAATAAAAGAATCCATTCAGCAAAGAAACAATAGTATGCTTGATCGTATTATTGACCAGACCTCAAAAATGGTGCTGACATTTGCAGAATGAGGTTCCCAGAGGGTGAATTTAGTGACACTACCCCACGCAGCGGGATAACATCATCATATTAATCCTCTGGGGGCCTCATTCTGCTTAGGCCCCATCTTTATCTTTATTATCAAATTTAGTTTCTTTAGAAACTTCTTTAGAAAGTCTATTTTCTTTTTTAGTTTAGTTTCTCTATATCCCCAAATTGGCAGAATGACACAATGCATAATCAAGGTGCCCAATGGATGCATATCACCATCTTCACCATCTGGGAACTTAAATCTGTGTCTAGTTCTCCGATAGCAGATGAGGCCATGCAGACCGAGGCCCCCAGTGGATGAATTTGGTGATGCTAGCCCAAAATTAATAATCATGCTGACACTAGTATTACTAGGCACCTGAGAGTAACTGAGTAACCTATACCAGCGACTTGCATTGACTCATCATTGTTGCAGCCAAATCATCTGATCAAGAATTTAACTATCATTATGCTACAATGCATGTCATTTCAACTTTTATCCGAGGCAGTGAGAAGAAGATTAAATACTGTTATCCCTAAACTATACACTCTATTTTACCTTATTTGGGTTGCATGTCAATGTACCTGAGTGATCTAGAGGTGGGACTGTCCCAGTGGGACTAAGGTGACGTTTACACATAGCCGGTGAAGCCGTTACCCGGCGAACCCATTAGCCGGCGAAGGTTGGGTAGAGTGTTTACACATCGCCGGCGAAGATAAGCATATATTCATGTGTCTCCATTACTTGTTAATAGTTTTCGTTTTAGTTCTCACTGAACTGCAATATGATATTGCTGTACACCTATAGACATCTAGCCGCTTCCTGTTAGAGATATGGTTGGGCAGTATAGTGAAATGAAACTTTTTAGAAATGGAAATGCCGAAATTATTAATATCCAACTCAAACTTTCAGGTATTGCTATTGGTAATTTTATAGATATTTAAACAACATTGTTAATGGTTTGTTTGGTTTCATAGACAGCCTGTGAAGTGAGTGTCGCACCAAAAGCATGGTCATTGTCAGTTTTGATATCTTTTCGTCGCATACATCTACAAATTGGTGTCTAATCATTCGGATTGGATTTTATATTATATAAATTATATAAGTTTCAACAATGCGAATCAAATGTGACACATTTTCCGTTTGCATATTATACAATAAAATATGTTTTTCATTTTACTCGGGCGTTCACCATGTCCATGTATATAGGGCCGTGGCGATGGGGGTGTCTCATCCCAACTTTAATCAAAATATTCAAAAGCTGGAAATTTCATACCTGACATGGCAATAGTTGGAAATTTGACATCAGCAATATGTTGAAATTGTTCTCGTAGTTTTATTTTCAACAATTTGTTATTGGTGATTTCTTTAGGCAACATTTGCTTATTTTTTGGCCAAATTGTTGGACTGAAATGGCCATCAGTTGGAAATGATCCAACCTTAGAGGTGCGTCAAGTTTGGAAAATGTCCAACAATTGGAAATCTTAAGGCTGGATGCTAGGATTTTGCAATTTTCAGGGTTCAGATTAAAACAATTTCTCACACCTGGCCATAACCACGGTCGGTCGATAAATTCCAAAGATGAACAGTCCCACACCTCAAAATCAGGCCCTCTAGACCCGACCCTGTGTACATATGTCCACGGCGCACTCAGATTTAGATTATTGAACTAATTGTCCATTAAGTTTGAATCCATAGAAACGTGCCATCCCATTTCTTCCACATATATATGGACATACATGTACATGAATTGATTACCTCGAATGCGCAACAAATGTACCATGCACATGCAGAGTACGTGTACCATCATCAGTTAGTATTTATAATAATAGCTTATAACCAAGGTGCGTGACCACCGACGGACAGCTGATTAGAGACAATCAAACTGGCACACTGACCAATATATACACAGGTGAAAAGCGGGCTGGTCTATCAGCGATTGCACAATAATATTGTTCGAGTTAATTGTTGAAAGGAAATCACCCATGACGGCATGACCCCAGATAAACATCTAACTTAACAGCAGAGCGAATTAGAATCCATACGACAATCAGGTGCTTGTACTAAATCATTTTATCCAAAAGTTGAAAACCGTATAGCTGAGTATCCGGATAGCCGTAATTCTTATCCGGCGAAGTATAAACACTCTATTGTTATCGCTGCCGGCTAAAGCGAATGCGATCTTCGCCGGGTAATGTATAAACACCCCCTAAGGATACCCCAGCAGTTCAAGTGTAGCCAAATTAACATATTTATTTTTTGAAAACAAAACACAAAAGATAAAAGCTTAGACGCATGTTGGGAAAAATTCTAGCAGGCTAGCATCACCAAATTTCATCATCTGCGGTTCTCATTCTGCTATGGGGGCCTAGTCACAGATTTAAGTTAACATTTAAGTTTAAGATGGTGAAGATTGTGATGTGCATTCATTGGGCACTTTGTCGGGAATATAGGAAAACTAAACTAAAAAATAAATAGAAACTTTCTAAAGAAGCTTCTAAAGAAACTAAAATAACTTGTTAATTTGATAATAAAGAACTTTCCAGAGAAGATGAAGCCTAAGCAGAATGAGGCCCCCAGAGGGTGAATTTAGTGATGCTAGCCAGCTTTGTGGGGTAGAGTCACTAAATTCACCATCTGGGGGACCTCATTCTGCATATTTTGAGGCCTGAAAATCAAGATAATTTAGTCCGACAAACATCATTAATAATAGGCTTGAAGGGCTTATTAGCTGAACATCCCAGGCCTTAAAATCCATCCATTTTCGCAAGAATCAAAGTTGATTCACAAGTTTGATGGTACGAGAATCAAAATCGACTCGTGTGTTTCATTTTAACTTTTTTTCCGAAATGAATTTAGCCAATTTTTGAAAAGTAATAAGTAACTCAAGTCAAGTGAGTTGATGTGAATGTGACAGGAATGCAGAGTTGCAATATTTATTGTACATGCATAGCTTTCAATTCTGAAAGATTTACTGTTAGCCAAACAAAAGAAACACCATGTAGTACCTACACATGTATGACTATCTTTCTATAACAAAGCAGAGATATGTATGCAAGAATCATAGTTGATTCTCATGTTTCGCTTTGCGAGAATCATTTACAAGAATCGATTCTGTTTCGCGTACAAATTATGCCCTGCATCCCTACAAATATATCGATAATAACCAAGTAGATACTCGTCAGGGAGAATTCAAACAGTTAACCCAAGACACTCACTATAATTTTTACATGTGGTTTCATTGTCTTTATAGCTAACGATGTTCCTGCTATGAGGCCAGCGCCACCTACAGGAATGACAACAGCATCAACATCTGGAACCTGTTCTATAATCTCCAATCCCATAGTTCCCTGACCCGCCAATATATCTGGATGATCGTATCTGAAACAGAACAGATAAATAATCAATGAAATGAATGGCAGCTGAACTCCAGTCATAAAATTTCATTATAATTACCATGTTGTTTGCATAGTTCATAGAGCACACAAGTGTGTTTTGAACAAATCCATGGCTCAAATTCATCCATTATAGTAGTTGCATATATTCTGTTGAGTATAAAAGGAGATGGTCCCATAATTTAAATGGCCAGATTTAGTGTACAGTACCCCTTTAGCATGGCATTCATATCCATGCGCATGACTCGGTTGACTTAAATCTGCATTCCATTTGATACGAGGTAACTGATATCATATATGCCCTCACAGCCTGACAGGTAAACGTGCGAATTGCCCCATTTTTTTTGAGTAAACAAATTTTAAAATATAGGAATCAGAGAGTCGATTCGGTATCGATCCCTATTAATCAGATCGCTGATGTTGACAGTGACACCAAAACAAATCTGTGAAGCTTCGCAAGGCCCTATTCACTAACCACCTGAAGACGGCATTATTTTTGTTTTGTAAATTAATCTGAAATTTTTATAATTGTTCAAAACTCAATTTAGCCCATTTATCCTGACTTATCCTGAATTTAACTAAATGCAAGAGAGTAGCCATGTCGATGAAGATAATGTGACTTCCAAGAAGTATGACTTAATAGTGAATATTTACATAGTCTGTGTGTGTTACACTAAATCTTGTTCCATGATTGGTCAACTGCCAATTGAGCAAGCGTTTTATATCCCAATAAAACACACCATAACAACAAGACAGTCAATGACTGTGGGGTCGCTCACCAGACTGCAAAGACTGATAAGACTGGGACTCCGGAGACCAAAACAGTGAGCACTTTTCATAATCACTTTAAAAGAAGTAGATTTAAACAGGATATGTGGCTAGAGAGACTTCAAGTATGTAGCTTGGTAAAAAACCACCTTGAAATTGCCAACTGTACACTACTGATCACCCCCCTCCACCAGCTCAACAAGTCCCCTCCCGACCGGGATCCAGACTCCCAAGTCTTAGGTTGGAATTTCACAACCGACACCTCAAACTTTCTCAAATGTTGGAAATTTCCAATCTCACAAGCGCCTTTTTCTAAAACCATTTAAACATGTTTGAAGCCCAATTATCCATGGACCCAAAACACAATACATGTATGTCAGACCAATCAGTCAGGTGGTTCCAAGGTAAATGTTTTAATGAATTTGGTATTTCTATGATTTTATTGGACACAAAAGTGTTAACTCCCCATAGACTGCCATTTCTTGACAGGTTGACCTCATTTTAACAAATCTGTATCTCAGTCACTAAAGGATCTTCCTGATTCCTCCATACTATATGTAAGCTAAATAGTCCAAAATCCCTTGAGAAGACATTTTAAGAATTACTATAGAGACATATAGTTATGTCCCTGGTCCCACCCTTTTCACCTGGTGACCCCATCTGAATAAATTTGAATCCCAGACACCAAAGAACCCTTCATACATATCATAAATATCAGTCAAATAGACCTGATGGTCCTTGTGAAGGAAGCATATTAAGAGGGAAACTGTCCTTCGCTTGGCCCCTATTTGACCAGGTGACCCCATTAAAAAAATCTGAATTGCAGTCAAGGAAGAACATTCCATTCTATATAAGCCAACTAGTTCTTGCAAACATATTTTAAGAATTACTATGTAGTGAAATAGTTAAGTCTCTTGCTCTGCCCTTATTTGACTTTGTGATCCCATTTTCACAAATCTGATAAGGATAAAAATTAAGTTCCCCAGTTGAAGTTGGTGATATTCACCCATTGGGCACCTCATTTATGAATTTTATCTTCTGCAAATTAGGGGATATAGAAACTTCCTAGAAGGGAAATTTAACTAACAACAATGTAAATTTGATACTATAGATACTTCCCAGAAGATGAGGCCTAAGCAGAATGAGGTCGTCAGAGGGTGAATTTGGTGATGCTAGCCTGCTGTGCCGGATAGCATCACAAAAAGCGTGTCTGTTCCTACATTGTGTATGCCTGGCCTCAAGCAACACAATGTATTATACAACAAGCCTTGAAATAGTGTGATAGTGTGTCTGTCATTTGCAGAGTGAGGTCCCCAGAGGGTGAATTTAGTGACGCTAAATTCACCCTCTGGGGACCTCATTCTGATAAAGTCCTCAACTGCTATGGAAGACCTAGAATAAAATTGAATTTCCCCAGTTGAAGTTGGTGATGTTCACCCATTGGGCCCCTCATTTATGAATTTTATCTTCTGCAAATTAGGGGATATAGAAACTTCCTAGAAGGGAAATTTAACTAACAACAATGTAAATTTGATACTATAGATACTTCCCAGAAGATGAGGCCTAAGCAGAATGAGGTCCCCAAATGGTGAATTTGGTGATGCTAGCCTTGAATCAAGCTTTGAAATAGTCTGTCTGTTATTTGCAGAATGAGGTACCCAGAGGGTGAATTTAGTGAGGCTATCCTGCACAGCGGGCTAGTATCACTAAATTCACCCTCTGGGGACCTCATTCTGATAAGGCCCTCAACTGCTATGGAAGACCTAGAATAAGATTGAAGTTCCCCAGTTGAAATTGGTGATGTTCACCCATTGGGCACCTGAATCATGAATTTTATCTTCTGCAAATTAAGGGATACAGAAACTTCCTAGAAGGGAAATTTAACTAACAACAATGTAAATTTGATACTATAGATACTTCCCAGAAGATGAGGCCTAAGCAGAATGAGATCTTGAGACTCTAGATACTTCCCAGAAGATGAGGCCTAAGCGGAATAAGGTTCTCAGAGGGTGTATTTGGTTATGCTAGCCTGCTGTGTAGGATAGCGTCACTAAATTCACCCTCTGGGAACCTCATTCTGGCTCTGCCTGGCACTCTTTGAGAAAATGAAATTAATCTGATTTTAATGACCACTGAGTGATAATACAAACATCAAGGGTGCTTCATTGATAACACCATTAATCTCATTTAAATTATGGATGACATGAATACACTCCCTGGGGACTCTGTCTAAGGCTGCAGAATTTTTATCTCTCTATCTGCCTTGCCATGTCTATCAGTTCATAGGAGAGTTGCCTTGTAATGGGAATTTAAATAAATATACTTTATTTACCTGTGAGTTAGGATATGAGATAGGGTGGAATGCTGTTGGTTGGGGGTGGGGTTCTGGGTCATGTGGGGGGGGGGGGGGGGTGATATATTTTTTTTGTATGTTAAATTGATCAAGGAGTTCCTGAATTTTTTTGGGGAATTATGGCCCTGGCTCCACCACTATTTGACCCAGTGACCCCATTTGAACAAATCTGAACCCCAGTCATTCAATGACCCCACATACCAAATATAAACTAAATCGGCTTAATGGTTATTGACAAGAAGTCGTTATAAGAATTACCAAGGAGGAATATAGTTATGGCCCTGGTTTCGCAACTGTTTGACACAGTGACCTCATTTGAACAAATATTAATGACAGTCACCTATGGAACATCCACCCCAAATATGATCAAAATGCAAAAATGGAATTTTTTGGTTTTTAGAGTTATGTCCCTGGCTCTGCCCCTAATTGACCCAGTGACCCAATTTGAACAAATCTGATTCCCAGTCACCCAAGGTCCCTCAGTACCAAATATAAGCTAATTCGGCCGAACATTTTTGTAGAAGAAGTCATTGTAAGAATTACTATGAGTTATGGCCCTGGTTTCTCAACTAATTGACCGGGTGACCTCATTTGAACAAATCTGAACACCAGTCACCAAAGGACCCTCCATACCAAATATTAGCTAAATCGGCACAATGGTTATGGACAAGAAGTTGTTGTAAGAATTACTGTGGAGGAATAGAATTATGGCCCTGGTTTCGCAACTATTTGACCCAGTGACCTCATTTGAACAAATCTGAATGAGAGTCACCTAGGGAACATCCACACCAAATATGAACCAACTTGGTATGATGGTTTCAGAGGAGAAGATGTTTTAAAAAAAAGTTGACGGACAGACGGACAGACGGACAGACGGACGGACGGACGGACGACGGACGAGGAGTGATGACTATAGCTCCACCGGAGACTTTGTCTCAGGTGAGCTAAAAACCGATGCCGCACCTTGTTGACCTACAAGCTAGATGACTAAAAGCAGTAGACAGAATAGTTGAGCTTGTTTTCTAAGGGCATGGCCATAGAATTAATCGATCGATAATTCACAGTAGAATATTGGGCTAACTTTTTACACTGCATGGTGTACTATCCAAACTGCAGAGATTTTAGTTTGAGTGTGTTTTATTGAAGGCTATAGCACTGTGATAGTTGGAACACATTTAGCGTGAACCTCTTCATATTTCACGCAATGTGCCCCAAGGGCCACAGCACTATGCCCTTCATTAAAACACACTGAAACAACATCGATTTCATAAATATACAACTAAAGTCAATTTCAAGTTCTGACTATCTGATCTGATCTGACTATCAACATCTCTGTTGGTACAGCCGGCGATAAAATACGTGTTCGACAGGTTTAACCATATTTCCAGAGACATCAATAAAATAACAGTTACAGTAATGCCATAAATAATCGACTCCTTAAACACATCAGAAATATGGCTTGTTGCCATTCATTGGAAATCTCTTAGTAAGAGCTTTCCGATGAATGGCAACAAGCCATATTTCCGACTAAATCCTGAAAATTTACCCATAAATCTGCTGTGATTAAGGAGTTGATTATTTAGGGCATTACTGTATCTGTTTATCAGTGACAATTATCAATAATGGACTACCAAATAAACAAAGAAAGACATGATTATTTGATTATGGTCAACTGAAATTGAAATTCATAGTCAACTACCTTTACAGTCAATGTGATGAATCCAATGAATCATGACAACCATAGTGGAGATACTTGTAACCTACCCATTTATATACAACAGTTTCCGTTCACCAGCCAACTCCATGGCATGAGATTTGGATTCGCTTATGTTCGTCCCAGTCTGAATAACTGTTGCTCCATAATGTTTACACGCCTGGACCTTCATCAGTGGTGCAATCATTGGCATCACCACGGTTACTGGAACTCCAAGATCTTGTCCATGATAGGCTAAGGCTAGAGCATGGTTCCCGGCGCTGGCGGCAATAACTCCTCGCTTTTTATGTTTCTGTCCAAAATAGAACTTGAATATTTACAAACAAATTTCGCTCTTGCTACATGTATGAATACATTCTTCCCATAAAACTTACACTTAGCGGTCATGAACTAAACACCAGATCGAAAGCACTTTGTTCAGGAGGCCATGAATCCAATGACTACGGGACAAACATTTGGCTGTCTGACTGACAATATGTTGGTAGACATCAGTAGATTTTGGACACCTAGTTTTTTTAATTCTAGTTCCAACATCAAGTGAGGATTAAATGATAAAATCACCGGCCAAACGACTACAGTGCTGTTTCAATTCTCTGTTCTTTAATTTTGTTTGCAGTGACTTGAAAACTGATACAACAGAGTTTGATGTAGTGTATTGATTCAAAATGGAATATATGTCATATACTGAAATTATAATTAACTTTACTGTGATAAAGTAAAGCTCAAGCACGTGAGAGATTTCTTTAACTAAATATAAAGATCAAAATGTTCAAAACTCTAGAAAAGAAAGGACTCCTTTTAGAATTAATAGAATATTTTCATTGAAGCGATTAATATAAATGAATAGACAACAGCCTACAAATATGGATACATATGGTTGCACATATTATTAAATGTAGAATACTAGTTTTCATCAATCTCAGACAATCAGACTTGGCCAAGCTCTTTATATATAGAATATTAAAGAGAATACATTGGCCTAACAATATTTATTGTAAGTCAGTGCATTCTCTTATATGCAAGGGTTCTTATGGGAGACTCATATATATGAGAACAGGGTTCATACACTTAGCTGAGAGTAAAATTCCATAACTTTTCCATACTTTTTCAAGACTTTAGGACAAATTTTCCAAGACTTTTCAGTGAAAAAATTCCATAACTTTCCCATACCTCGTACCTAGCTAAACAATGAGGAAAATAAATATATCAGCGCGGCTGATGAGTGCCGCTTCGCCCATGTTGGCGATATCTATTAACTTTCCGGATTTAACACACAGTCGGCATTTCGCCTTCATCTGGTTCTCTGGTACCCGATCTATCCATGCTTCAAACCGCGTATCCGTGACCCATTTGTCACGGAAGACACAGTTTCCCGGAATATTTGTTTATATACTATTAGTATTACTATTTAGGTCAAATTCTGATATATTTAGTGGTCAAACAGGAGTTCCGGTAAGGGAGACAATTTGTGTTTCGGCATACCGTAAAACGTGTAGTTCAACAATGACTACGGAGATGGTATCGCAAGCTTACACGATAAGATCGGAAAGTAACAGCGTTTATTTACCTAAGAACTCGGCCTTGGGATATTCCATGACTTTTCAAGACCTTGAATATCGGGGTAGCTTATTTTAAAGACTTTTCCCATAGTAGGGTGAAAAAAGGTCCCATTTTCCAGACTTTTCAAGGGTATTAAATCGAAATTTTCGAATTCCATAACTTTTCCAGGATTCCAGACCCGCGTACGAACCCTGGAGAATGCACTGGCACAGGATATTTAATGCTGCAACAGCGCAGGTCCCGTCATGGAAGGGTTAAAATAGGATGCACTAACCTCAGATAAGTTGATAAGTGTGTATCTTGCACCCCTTTCTTTAAAGCTACAAAGAGATATAATCAGGGCAAAATGAATAAAAATACTATTTGATTCGCAGCCACCGCTGCATTGCAATAAATGGCCAGCATTGGATGTTTCATTTCGATTTTTGATATTATGACCAAAAAAAGTATTAAGAAAAAACACATTTCAAAAAAATTATTTTTGTATGTTTTTACCAACAGTCCATACTTATTGAGCATTAATTGCAAAATACATGAACTCTTTTAAAACATACCTCTGTGTAATGTTTGTATACATATACACTGGGGTTCAGCGGGCTCACTACTTTGGGATATTTAGCAATTTTTGTTTTGACTATACTGATTATTTTTGTACTTTCGGCCATTTTGATAATGGAAAACCTACCCTATCAAGAGAAAATTGTTATTGTGAGTTTTAAGTAGTGATGCTTTTGTCCCATTTGCTCAGAATGAGTAGATGGATATTCATATATAACCTACCATTAAAACGATGATTGAGATAGGCATCTACTTGTGTCCCTATGATGAAGCGATCAGCCAGATTTGGCCTTGAATATCGTAATTTTCAACTACTGCATCCATTTTGAGCTTAACAAAGACGGGATATTAAAGCCATGATACTTACGATAATTGTAATATGCCATCACAGACTGTCTAATTACATTTTGATATCATCAATATCGTCCACCGTTTTTATTTAATCATGCATTTTTTTAAAGCCCATGGGAACCGACTCATTTTTTCAATGGCTCTGACTCTCGATAAGTGATGGGCTCCGGCTCATTTGCATAGGAAGATCATGGCAAAAAAATTTCAATGTACACGGGCTCAGACTCGTTTTTTTCAAAGGCTCTGACTCTTATACCTCAAAAAAGGCTCTGACTCTTATACCTCAAAAAAGGCTCCGACTCGGTTGCATTTGAAAATTGTCAAGCTGATAACGAGGTGGTGAACTAGAGACAGGGGCTTGGTCGCTTTATTGTCTGTAAGCAATAAAATTGCACAATTTACCCCCTCATTGAATGAGACAAAATTGGTAGTTCAGTTTCATACTAATAAACATTAAGTTTATCCATTCTTATAATTAATTATATGTATATCAATCTTTATCCCCATTCTGATTTTCAACAATTCGCTTGCCATTTTGCAGATTACATATTATATTCCTTCAAAAATTTCAGCGATTGAAAAAAATAAAGATATATTGATATAAGAATAAATTTCACATACATCTATATTGTGGTGGATGACGCTATATAATCAGTGTGGACATATTTATGTTAACACCGTCTGAACATGTCGTTATTGACTTATAAACAATGGACATGATTTATTGGTCAATGAGATATTAAGTTAAAAATTGTATATCCATATTGTGATTGATGCCAGCATAAATCGATCAAACATGAACGCTTGAAGGTTATCAGCATATTGTTCATCTTCTGTCTGATAATTTTCACGCTGGTCATATCAGGGTTGCCAGATTACCGACGGTACCACAACTTTCGGTACCGGTTCCGTACTGATGTTCAGTACTGCAAACCGGGTTGGTATCGGTACTCACTGAGTTGACTTTTATACTGCAAATAATTTTGGTTTTTGTGGGGTTCCATCATCAATTATTCGTTAAATTCGAGGTTTAGTCAAACAACGAAAATAAAAATCACAACGACATTTACGATTAAGTTGTTGCCTGCGGCGGTTTTCGGCAAGTCGCAAAGAGAGGATTTTTAAAAAGACGGAATACAGAGTGGAACGAATGTAGACATGTATGTTTGACTACTGCGCCAGCTAACATTGTAGGCTTGTATGGATACAAGTTACACCATATTGTTTGTGTGGTAATTAATTAGAGAACTCACTAATCGGCCATATTACTAGCATGTTGTAATTTCATAAAGGATGTCACCCAATGAAACCAGAGTCGTTTCCAGTAAGCCTACATGTAGTTGAAGATGGCCAGTTCGAAAATGTGGAATAGATTTTGAGAGAAAATACTGCCGCCCACACAATGCATGCATTCTGTCAATTTCGTGACAAGTTGTCATAGTGCTGCTTACCATTTGATGCGTGAATGTACTGACGATATCACGTTAACCCATCGCAGTTGTGCTTGGCGTTATGTTGAGCTGCTTAATTAACCCTTTATATTCGTTAAGAGGTATATTAATAGAAATCAACAATCAGTACCGAGAACCGTCGGTAATCGACATCAGAACCGGTACCGATTTAATTCCTGATTACCGCCGGTTCCGGTACCGGTACCAGTACCTATTGGCAACCCTGGGTCATATATAGGATTTTGTTAATATGTGTCAGGAGATATAATTCAAACTATTATCCTTATTTTACAGTGAAGCCATCAATACTTATATCAAGAAAAACAACACAGTGGCCAAGAGGCTTTGCATCATATTATCCCTCCCCAGATCAAATCACCCTGATCCAAAATGGCCGCCTCCAGAGGGGTTCAAATAGGGCACCCATGCCATTTCTCCGCCCCTTGACCTATTTAGATCAAACAAAGGGTCAGGGCCCGAAATAACTGAATTTTCATCGCAATTCGCGATGCAATTATAAATTTCTGCTAAACAATTTAAAATAAAAAAACATGCATTGGCAGGGAATATAATACAAAAACTACCCTTTATTGTTATGTAATGTAATTTTAAAGTCAGATTTTCTTACCTGCCGGTAAATTGAAGAAACTCCTTCTTAAAGTAAACACTCATTCCAAGGAAGTGTGACATCTGTGAATACTGGAAACAGAAGAAGTTAATTAGTCCAACTGAATGACCCTCTATACTAAATACTGACTGATGAGTAGTTCCCTTAGGAAATGTTCAGATAATAACTTAAGTTCAACAAATGGTCTCAGGTTGTTTGTTGAACTTATTACCGGTATCCGTTCATTTCCCACCAAAGAATATGAATCCTTCTGCACTTTTATTATGTTCTCGCCATACTGCCATCTGCTCATTCTACTTGAATATCCCTCCAATACATAATGGATTATTCCAATGAATAAATTATAGCTGAATGGGAAAATCCATTTATTAAAATAAAGGGTTAATCTGGACTTCATTGAACCATCAGTCATTTTCAAAGGTTTACTTTAACCCTTTCATGATGCGAGCTATGCTGGTGCAGCATTAAAGATACTGTGTCAGTGTATTTTCTTACATATGCGAGTCTCCCATTGTATATAAGAGAATGCACTGGCTTGCAAGGTCAAGGTAAATATCATCAGGCCAATGCATTCTTTTCTATATGCGAGACTCCCTATGGGAGACTCGCATATATAAGAGAAAGCATTGGCACAACAGGGTTTTCACAAAATTTCAGGAAACTCCAGTCATGGAAGGGTTAATTGTAGGTTCTAAATCACCTCGTGTTGTGGGAGTACAACATACAGTAATGCCCTAAATAATCGACTCCTTAACTACAGCAGAATTATGGGTAACTTTTCGGGATTTAGTCGAAATTATGGCTTGTTGCCATTCATCGGAAAGCTCTCAGTGAGAGCTATCCATATTTCCGACTAAATCCTGAAAAATGACCCATAATTCTGCTGTGGTTAAGGAGTTGATTATTTAGGGCATTACTGTACTCTGCTTTGTTGATGTTGAGTACATGATGTACTGACGTGTTGAGTAATAGCTGTCTAGGTTATTCATCGACATCGTGTTAATCTTTCCGATAATACAAGTATATTAAGATTTGGCAGTCAATTAATAGAATATTGTCTTCTTGGATCAAAGTTGATCTTTTGTGAGTAATAATTAAGGCATTTGCTGCAGCTTACATGCATATTTAATGGGGAAGAATGAATCCATTACAAATAGCAGTGAATTTTACATGAGGAATTAAGTACTAGTAAAAGTTGTTTTTTGGTGGAATGCATTCTGGATGATATTGGGATAAAACATTCCATATTAGACAATTCCATTCAACGTTTGGGACAGAGGCCAGTCTAGAGAATGGATAATTATTCCACTGTACACTTTTATAGCCGTCACATTAATATATTTATTTTACATGGTATCCCGTCCCCGATCATATACTCTGCTGCGTTAATACTTACTGTACATGGGGTCCTCTGTATCCCGTCTCGAATCATAAATATGTATTCTGCCGGGCTAATACTCACTGTACATGGGGTCCTCTGTATCCCATCCTGGATCATATACTCAGTCACATTAATACTTACTGTACATGGGGTCCTCTGTATCCCATCTCGAATCATAAACATGTACTCTGCCACGTTAATACTTACTGCACATGGGGTCCTCTGTATCCCGTCTCGAATCATAAACATGTACTCTGCCGTGCTAATACTTACTGTACATGGGGTCCTCTGTATCCCTTCTCGAATCATAAACATGTACTCTACCATGCTAATACTTACTGTACATGGGGTCCTCTGTATCTCGCTTCGAATCATAAACATGTACTCTGCCGCGCTAATACTTACTGTACAGTGTATCCCGTCCCGGATCATACATGTATATACTGCCACGTTAATACTTACTGTACATGGGGTCCTCTGTAACCCGTCCCGAATCATATACTCTGTCGCATCAATACTTACTGTACATGGGGTCATCTGTATCCTGTCCCGGATCATATACATGTAATCTGCTGTGTTAATACTTACTGTACATGGGGTCCTCTGTATCCCGTCCCGGATCATATAAGCTGCCGCACTGATATCTTGAAATCGTATCTTGATTGGAGCATCCGGGTTACAGAACTTGTCTTTGCTGAACACTTCATCCTCATCTTTGGCGTTTTTCATTGTGTGATCCATGTTCAACTCTTTAAACTGTGAAAATAATTTAACAATGTATAGATGACGAAGCTTTAAAACCCTTACTAATCTAAAGCATCATTGATGAGTAGTTATCCCACAGGAAATGTTCACAAAATAAGTTCAACAAACAACCATAGGTCGTTTGTGGAAATATAATTACTTATTTATTTACCTGTCATTTGCTTTTATCACTTTAGCATCCCTCCAAATCAATAATAGTCCATTCCAATATTACACTTTTTAACTGACTAGGAGAATACATTTAGTATAGAAAGGGTTAAAATGTATATGGTGATTTGAGAATAAATGAATGAAATGATGAAGCTCTGTTTCATCCTGGCAACACTTCTAACAACAACAACAATTTCTGAAGACACTTTTACATTATTATTCCCACACACAAGTATGCATATACATGTATTTCTCTTAAAGGGGTACTGTACCCCAATTTGAATAAATTCCAGGTGACAATAGCGATCTAATATGAATATTATATTATAAAATAACTAATTTGAGTCGACGATGTCTACTGAAAACGTTCCAGTTAACAGGCTATCGTAAAAGTAAAATTGAATTATTTAATATAAATTCATTTATGGCTGGAGTCATAAAATGGAGAATTATGCCATTACGAGTTACCGTTCTTGAAATCGCATCTGACATGATCTGTTGCGTGTCTTTTATCGACGGCCATTCGCGAACATTATTGGGTTGCAAACAAAACATGTTACCCGCAAAAGAAGGCCCGTTATAACCGATTCGGAAAAAGCGAGAAAGAAACAAGAGTCACAAAGCGTCAAGTATTTCATAGGGAGTGAGATTGTTCGATGAATGAGATTTAATGCATCAATCGAAGCTGTGAGCAATGAACTTCCGGTTCTTCCTGCGACCTGCGTCTTCTCCGGTGAAGGTCAAAAATATGGCGCGTAGTTTGAAATCGTAATATTTTTGTTTCCAAGATCAACATTTTCTTCGCTAAATTAGGTTTATACGAAACTCATATAACACAAACACAATCTAACTTGAAAGTTATTTCAATGGGAGTAAATAAAAAAAATCGCCTATGTTTGTGTACAGTACCCCTTTAATAAATGTTTTATAAAATATAGATTTCCAATAAAAAAAATTGTTAACATTTCATGGGGGAAAATTTTTACAAGAGACAGAAGCTCTGGACAATTACAAACATTCCTAGTTCCCAACAGACTGATTACCTGCTGGACAATTCAATCATATGTAAACATATACAGTAATGCCCTAAGTAATCGACTCCTTAACCACAGCAGAATTATGGGTAACTTTTAAGGATTTAGTCGGAAATATGGCTTGTTGCCATTCATTGTTTCCGATGAATGGCAACTACGGTGCCTACTATAATAGTCATGGCCTAATATTAGTGATAGAAGAGATTTTTGGTGAAAATTAATATTGAGGGCATCATGGCAATTCAATCTACATGTATGTTTCTTTGCCAAATAATAGTGATCATGGGCAATTTTCTCTGGGATACAGAGGACCCCATGTATAGCAATTTTCCGCTGTGCAGTGTAGCACCACTAAATTACAGTAATGCTCCAAGTAATCGACTTCTTAACCACAGCAGAATTATGGGTAACTTTTCAGGATTTAGTCGGAAATATGGCTTGTTGCCATTCAGTGGAAAGCTCTTGGTATTGGGGAGAGCTTTCCGATGAATGGCAACAAGCCATATTTCCGACTAAATCCTGAAAAGTTACCCATAATTCTGCTGTGGTTAAGAAGTCGATTACTTTGAGCATTACTGTACATTCTGGGGACCTCATTCTACAAATGTCCGGCCCATTATTCTCAGGCCTGACTGTACTCATGAGTAAAATTAATCTTGTTTTCTTATTGAGTCATGTTCTTTATTTAGTTCTCTGAAAGTATCCGCCTCATACTTATGATTATTCTGCCATGTAGTATTATTTAAAATTTAAACCTATATTTTTTATCCACATTATACTACTATAGTACTTTATATTTGGCACCGAAAAGTAAGAATTAGATAAAGAGAAGGTGGTTACACAATGTTACACAAAGGCATATTATAATACATAATTATTTTTAATTATTTTATTGATATGCAAATAACAAAGACTGAAAACAGTACTGATGACTAACTAAATTACTAGTAGCTGACCATGTTTCTATCATTAAGTGTGCAAGCTAACACTACACTTTGTGACACAGATCTGCACTATATTATGCCTTCCGGTATATAAGTAGTACTACATTATTCTAGTACCAACAACCAGTTCAAACTAGAATTGATTTTCATAAAATTGGACAACACAAAACCACAAGTAAATATTTTGTCACTTCCATAGTAAACATGTGTATTGTATTCAACTTATTATATATGTTAAGTGTACGTCATAATATACTTTGATTTCAATTGACCGAATTTCATACAAGATTATGGGGTATATGTTTGAGGATTTACCGCAACACACCTGTCTTCCATTATACAAAGCCACCGATCAAGTTAATTATTTCTGACCTTGTGAGGAGACTAGGTGTGAGAAGATAGGTTAATCATGTCTGATCTTCTGACGAGACCAGTTTACCATGGACCTTAACTGCTAAAGAAATTCAACTAGGGCATGGCAAAATACACCTGTGGTAATTTCCAGAAAGTGCCATAATGAGTAATCCATATGCCAAATTTTAAAACAAACAGATAACTACATTTATAACCAAAATAATCATCAAATTATAAGTCAACATTGACTCAACAAGGACTATAACTCTGGTTAAAATAGGTGGACAGAACCCAAGTTCGAACAATCAGATAACTAAAACTAAAGTTATCACCCGAAAACCAAAATAATTTGCAAATTCTAAGTCGACACGGACCATAACTCTGGCAAAATTGGGCAGACCGGATCCAAATTTGAACTTTACCTGTATGTTCATGTGACTAATCTACATTCCATATTTGATTGCCTGTATTTTGGGCTAGTAAACACACATATCAAATTTCTTTCAATTCAGTTCAGATTTAATAAAGTTATCATCCGGAAACAAAACTTTGGTACAAATTCCAACAAAAAGGGCCGTAACTCTGGTGAAAATTGGCGTGCGGAACCCTAATTCGAACTTGACCTGTATTCTGTGCTAGTAAACCCACATACCTAACTTCATTCCATTCAGTGTAGACTTAAAATACTAAAGTTATCATCCAGAAATGAAAATAAGTGAACGGACGGACGGACAGACAAACCAATAACATTTATAATAGTTATAATACATTCCTTTTTTTCAAAACGGGCTTTTTTCAAAATAGGCATATAAAAAGGTTTATCAAAAATACGTTTTATGCATTATTCTGGTTAGCATATGATAAATTTATACACATGGATGTAACCTTGCTATTCAATTTAGTTTTCAGACACTGAAGATGAATAATCCAAATTAATGTTCCCAAATTATTATTTCTTTAGCTTCGGGGGTAAAAAATATTTGATTTGAGTCGAGGAACCCACACATCAAAGCTCAGAGTGATGAGATATCGATTTTTGAAATCAATTATTTTTCACCACCAGTACTTTTCCGTGCCATGGCAAAAAGTCGACGAGAAGATGGTCTTGGACCAAATTGTGGATGAAGATGGATAACTCTAAAATCAAGTGGCTTTGTGTTTTATATATTTGACAATCCGGCCAAATGTGGTTAGGATTATTTTTGGGTAATTAATTGATTCTGATAACTGAAGGGCCATTTCAAACATTTATGTTGTTGTTGGAATCTGATGGTATGGGACCATCGAATCGGATTGAGTACCTAGCAACTACTATAAACATTCATTGAAGACAAGAATTGTGGGCTAGCATCACCAAATTCACCCTCTGGGAATCTCATTCTGCTGAAGCCTCAACTGCTATGGGAGACCTAGGGTCAGATTGACGTTCCCCAGTTGAAGCTGGTGATACTCACCCATTAGTCACCTCGATTTAATATGCATTTTATCTTCTGCAAATTAGGGGATACAGAAACTGAACAGAAGGGAAAAAGTAAGTTACAACATTGTCAAATTGAGACTATAGATACTTCCCAGAAGATGAGTCCTAGCAGAATGAGGTCCCCAGAGGGTTAATTTGGTTATGCTAGCCTGTTGTGCAGTGTCGCATCACTAAACTCACCCTCTGGGGACCTCATTCTGCAAATGACAGACACACTATTTCCAGGATTTATTGAAGTTATTTGAAGAGGAGTTACCTTATTTCCAACGATTCATTTGTAGAAATGTTCAGCTACCCTCAGGATCCAAATAAAATAAATCCCAAAATCAAACAAGCAGTCACCGATGGCCTAGGTGGGCAAAGTTGGGGGATGGGAAATTTCAAAATATGCTCAACTTGATATTAATAGCAAAGCCAAAAAATTACAATCAAAGGGCCGTAACTCTCGTAAAAATGTATGGAACTCATTTCAGAAACTCCTCTTGTGAACTCAGATACCAACAATCTTTCAATCAAAGTAGCATCGACTACATTTACAATCATTGTTGAGCAGTAATATGGGGTTTTACCTTCAAGATATTTAATCAATTAAACCACAACTATATTTTGACTTTGGTGTACCAATTAGAAACAAAATAGGAGGTAACAGTGATGGTATTGAAATGTGTACTGATTATAATTGGTATACAGTAATGCCCTAAGTAATCGACTCCTTAACCACAGCAGAATTATGGGTAACTTTTCAGGATTTAGTCGGAAATATGGCATGAAACAAGTGTACATGGCAGTAGGAGTCCTAATGACTCGAGATCTGAATTGACCAGCTTTCAAGCCTGTCTACATTATTATTAAAGTGATGAAATCCTGATTATAGTGTGTCTGTCATTTGCCAAATGAGGTCCCCAGAGGGTGAATTAAGTGATGCTATCCCACACAGTGGTATAGCATCACAAAATTCACCCTCTGGGGACCTCAATCTGCTTAGGCCTCATCTTCTGTGGAAAGTTTTTTTTATTTATCAAATTTCTATAGAAACTTCTTCACATAGATAATCAAGGTTCACAATGGGTGTAGATCACATAATTCACCATTTGGGAACTTCAACCTGAGTCTATGTCTCCCATAGCAGATGAGGTCATGCAGAATGAGGTCCCAAGATGGTGAATTTGGTGATGCTAGCCCACTGTGCAGGATAGCATCACTAAATTCACCCTCTGGAGACCTCATTCTGCAAATGACAGGCATACTAAACTCAGACTTGAAGTGATGGTATGTTTATTTATGTGATAACAATTTCCATGGGGTCATACCGTGGGGTCATCTGGTGCAGAATATACCAGTACTTGGTTTCCTGAGAGCAAATAATATAAAGTTATTATACAATGTTGTGTACATTATGTGTTTTTCTTGTAGGAGTCCAGGTTGTGGTGAAAAGTCATATTGGACGAGACGAGACACGCAGTGTCGAGTCCAATATGACTTTTCACCACAACTGGATGAGTACAAGAAAAACTCATACTGTATTACTGTACACAACATTGTATAATGACATTTTTATTATCCATCTGTATGTTATAAATCCAAATTTTGGGAATAAAACTTTAGTGCTTATTTTTGGTATTTATTGGCACTCTATAAAAGCCTGTATTTGATCATCAGAAAGCATGATTTGGAACAGTAAACACGGAAATGAAAAAAAAACTCAATACGGAATGAAACGTCTGCTAAATCCACCAGTGTTGCATGCGCATCACAATTTCACTGATTCATTTCGCAATAGTTAATTCGTGAGGTCACAGAGTCCTGACAAAAAAGTCATATTGCATACTTGGGAGTCCAATATGACATTCGGGAGTCCAATATTGACTTTTTCCCAGATTATCACGTGGCGGCTTTTGCCCAATCAGAAATAGTGTTAGTTAAGGGATGGATAATAATATCATAATTTATGAAAGCTATCAAATAATTATGAGCTTATATACATTGAAATAATGAAATTGCTTCAAAACATTGACCGAAATAAGAAAATATGTGAATTTTGGTCTAAACACAATGAATTTTAACACTAAATACTAGTTGGGAAATAAAAAAATCAAAACATTTTTCAAACCAATTTTTAGTTCCAAAATTTCTAACTGATGTTGTGTCAGGCATGAAATTTCTACCCCCTGCCCCCCTGCAAATCTGGAGTTTATAGTGAAATGAAATATGAGGTGAGATTGCATTTGAGTATTAGTGAACATACATGTTATGTAGGTGAAATATTATTTACCAGTTTTGTGAACCTGGGAAATTTAGCGCCCAAAAGACCAATTGAGCAGTATAACAAGTAAGTTTTCTGTGACTAAATGGGTATGCAATTACAAGGGCATCGATTGGGCGATGGAGCGTGACGTTTAAAGACAAACTGCTGGAGTTTCAGTTGCAAACATATCTTCTGGTCTTCAAATTATAAAAGTTGGTACAGATTGTGTTTCTAAAATCATGAAAATTGTAAATATGCAAGTACGTTTCAAATATACCAAGATGGCCATATCTCTGATTAATCAAGATTAATTGTTCGCATTCGTAACAATGTTTTCAATATTTCCAACCACTTCATAAATTGCATGACCAGGAGACAAATACCAGTACATTGTATTTCTGACATGTCGCACGGAGGTAGTACCTCTGAGGTATAAATCAAATTATTAATGCCCTTACAAAGAGGAAAGACGTAATAAGTATTCGCATAATATTCGCTTAGTATTCAAAGACTAAGAGATGCAATTCTTAGCATTCACTTACAATTGAAATGCTAAGAGATGTCATTTGAAGACTAAATGCCAGGTTTCTTAACATTTGCTTACCATTTTAACGCTCAGTATTTGTTCTTGTTCAATATAACATGGCAGAAATTCTGTAGATGTAATAGTCGGGATCTGGAGATGTCCAATGTCATTAAACAATCAAGTCTGATGTAGGGGAATAGCTTTTATTTACAATGATCTGGTTCTCCAAGAAGAACATACTAGTAACATATAACAGCAACAGGTATTCCTTATAACATTAGCTTGATGTGTCCAATGGTAATCCTAATGATATAGTGACTAGTATAAGTTAGAGTTGAAGGATTTTATATACAATTGGAGGTGAGAAATGCCAAGCTGAATTAACCAATGAGCAAAAGGTGACAAGTAAAAACATGTCAATAGAAAGTTTTGACTGATTGGAATATGGAAATTATGATAAATGAACTAGATAAGCCAATATATTATAGGTAACACAATTTTAAAGCTATTAACAGAATTAACAGGTTTGGTTAAATGAATATGACAATTAAACACTAATGAATTATGACCTGACAGGTAGTAATGAAAACGTCCTGAAGACATAAGATGTGTCAATATATAATAAAACGGCCATGTTTTTCATCGAAAATCGCTAACATTTGATAAGCTCCCATCTAGAGGTGATCCTAAACATGCCTTTAAATTTTCAAAACATTTCTCCTATAAATGCAGACTGCAGGAGAAATCAAGTTTGAAATCAAAAATGGCTGGTGGCAATGTTTTTTAATGAATTTCAGAAAAGAATTGATGGCTCCTATCTAGTGGTCACCTCGAAGATCCATATTAAGTTTGGTGATGATCGGATGAGGGATGCGGCCTGTAGGACGAGCGAAAGGAAACTGTAGATGGACGGACGAACTCATGGATGGACACCAGCCCATGGCGATAGCTCAACTTTACAAATTAAAGTTAAGCTAATAAACTGCTAAGTTAGCATTCAAATGCTAAAGTTATCACTGATTGGTCCATTCGCTCCTACCTTTGTAATTTGCTTAGTGTTTTTTCTAAGTATTTGAACGCTCAGCAAAGACTAAGGTTGATTGATTGGGGTTTAAAGTCGTTTTCAGCAACTAAGGCCATATCATGACATTGCCAGTTTTAGTGGTGGAGGAAATCTGCACACTTACTTGTGCGGCTAACCTAACAGTGATTTCAATGGCTGATAAACTCATCGACAATGTGCAGCAAACCACCGGCGAGTAACTGGCAACTCCACCAGATAAACAATTTTGAGTTACAGGGTCCATGATGGAAAAATGTGGATTTGAACCCTCATCGTCAACGCTGGATGGCTTGGAGTACTCCAAACCGACTGAGCCACCAAGAGGCACCTGTGCATTCGTTTTCGGTATTAGGAGGCAGCAAGAAAAAAAGCAAAAAGAAAAAAAAAACAAAAAAAAACAGCAAGAGTTAGGCCAAAATTTCAGGCTTTATATTATTATTAGACCCATATAGTTAGATTTGAAATATTAGGAAAAATATATAGAAGAAAGCAGCTTCAAGTTCAATCTTTTGTTCTTTTTCACCCACAAGAACACGAAGAAGGTGATTCATATAAGAAATGGGTTTTCATGCGGAGTTTGCTGATTTTTTATCGCGGTCAAAACCCATGACCACGTTGAATCCGCCGTTTATTATTTATATTTACATACTTACGCTCATTAAAACACTTCCCCAAATATGTCCGTTATTTCGTCAAAAACACTTTTTCAAATATCTGTTATTTCGTTTATAAAAATAATTTCCTATTTCTATAAATTTCGCTCTATATTTCGCTATGTCGCTGTATTTTCCTATTTCGATTTTTCGTGCTATTTCGCTGTATTTTCATATTTCGCTTTTTCGTTGTATTTCATATTTCGATAATTCGCTATATTTGACATATTATGGGATATGGGATTATATGATAACCAACATTCTGATAGTCAATCGAACATCTCGTGCCACCCGTGCTCGCGATTAGATGCCACTAGCCATCCAATCGTGAACCTCGATTACATATTGTTTGCTATCAAATTCTTGGCGTATTGGCTGACTAGATACTCAAGCAGTTGGTAATGTCCGACAATCCCCGGTGATTTCCGTAACGCTATGGGGAAATCGGAAGAGATATCAGGTGTATGTAAATATAAATATTTGAATACTATATGATCAAATTGAATTGAATTTGTAGTTCAATCGTGAATAAAATCAAATCTTGAAAGGACCTATGGCTACACTGGTCCAATCCCTGCCTCCACCCCCATATGTCCCAGCCCCCACCACCACGTCCAGCCCCCCCCCCCCCCCCCCCCCCTCGGTTGCATGAGGCTGTGGTCACCGTGACCATGAGGCCTGTTTATAAATATGCAGTGCACTGAATTAAATGGTTTGTATTGTATTTGTAGCAACAATGCAACAGCAGATGGAAACTCAGAAAATCAAAAAAAATCGAATACAACCACGGACAACAACAAAACTCACATGGAAATTTTATGAAATTATACCTTTTGACGTGTGCTTAACATCTGCTCATTAAAACTCTGCATTTCTCACTGGTGCGCTCACTAACACGGCAACAGGTCGACAGCACTAGCTCTCAGAACAGTCTCACATTCAATAATTTACTCCAAATCACGCCTGAATAACCCATCGTCCATTTCTCTCCGGCCAAATCACTCCAGTTTAATGTTTACAAACAGCGATTTCATCATCAAAAACACGCTTCGCAAACAGGAGCAGCTCGTTTTTTGATGATGCAATATTCCCGCGCTACACTTTTATGCGCGTGGGAGATCAATAGCTTTTAGCATCTGGTCAGCTGATTGGTACGTGTTCAGTTCATGACCACAACATTTAAAGCAGCATTATGTTACCACGTGCGTTTGTTTTCAATTACGTCAAACAAATCATGTGCTATTTTGGCTACTTGGGGGATTCCCCCCCCCCCCTGGAATTTCCAGTTCAGTTGCATGTCTGATGAAAACTTGACACAAAACTATTCTGAATGATTAAATTGCAGACAAAAGTTCCCGATTAATTTAACACAGGGATATATTTTTTTAATTTAACTTTTTTTTTTTTTTTTAATAGCTAAAAAATTATAAAATAGCAGAATGTCCCCGGAACCCTGTGGTCGAAACGCATAAAACCAATTATGTTTCCCGTGGGGGAGATGGGCACTTCAACTTTCAACTGCATCCCAATGACAAATATTAAAAACCTTAAGAAGGTTCACCCCCCCCCCCCCTTTCCCTGGATTCGAGTTATTTGAATTGATGAATCAAACCTCGATCCATGTTGGTGATTGAGGCGTATAAAGAGCCACATTTACTTTATTATTAAATTAGGGTCTCAAAAATAAGAACTTTCACCCTAAAAAATACTTGCAAGAGTCCATAGACTATTGGTTGTGATATCCTTTATTCAAACATCCGTGCAGAAACCTCTGATATGTAAATGTATCGTTTTATGCCAAGATTCGATTTTTTTCCTAATTTCAGTGAAAATGAAGATAGACCATCTGCTGGAATTTTCCAAACATAATATATAGGTTTTGTTTATTTGTTAAATAGAGAGGGACACACATCAATGCGCCATAATACCACTGCCATTACGATCGATACATAGTCATTTCGATAAGAAATGAGAATCTGTTCACGGATATAAAAACAAATACAGTCAATGGACACACATATCAATTGAGTCAGCTAGTGCCTCCATAAATCTTATATATCATAAATCACACATTGTTTAATTCAAGATTTTTAATATATTTGACCTCTGAAGAGTAAATAGAATATTTCTTGAAAGCCTCTCTCTATAACAAATAAAAAAAACTCCAGTCTCGAGGGCGATCGACCGATATATAGCATCTAGGCTACATGTATATTCAAACGGATCGTGCATATTGATAATCGCTGTTATCATCAGTTACCCTAACTGTAGACCATGAATGTCCCAGCATATATATATGATCTTATTCTAGAAATGTACCCGTATGAGGTATATATGCATGAACGATACCGGGATGGGCCCCGATGGGTGCGCTAAACTCGCATGTGCTCCCAGTTAATGAGTAATGAGTTATTTACACAACCAAATTTTAAGTTCCTATTGCATCTTGGAAGGATGAAGATCAAGTTAAGAGGGCAGGTCAAGTGACCAATCTTTAATGGGGGTGTGTTGTGTTCTTGAATGTAATATATAAGAATGATAAATCAGTTCTGCGTCAATGTTCGAACCCATGACATGTTCAGATTGTAAGCTTCCCAACTCCCAGTGAAAGGGCTTCCTTTTGATGAGGTCCCCGCGCGATGCCGATGCGGTCAGTGGGTCGTGGACGGTGGATAAGATTATCGCAGTCTGATCTAGACCCTCGGACTGATTTTCAAGGTTGGAGCAATTAGTTGAGGGACGTACATCTCAATGTGCCATTCCGATCGATACATCATGGCCATTTCTATAAGAAATGAGAATTTGTTCACACTCACTTTATAGCAAGCGCATTTGAAGCAATGGACAGTGCCTCCATAAAGCTGATATATTTGAAAGTACATTGAAATGTTACCAAACACACCAAAATAAATACAGACAAAAGGTCTGGAACGAAACACGTTGGTTCGATAATAATGGTGTCTTCAATTAATTATCTATCAGAAATACGAGTTCGGTGGAAATATTGACATTCGCAACGACCTGAATGAAATTAATCGATTATATATGTGTTCGCTCACTTACCTGTTCGTAATACCTATAGCATTGTACAACGCATACACTTTAAATGTTCAAATTGTACGACAAATTTCGACAGTCACTCAGCCTTCAAATCGTAAACAAAAACTCTGTGTTCTGATTGGACAGTTTTCCATGCTGTGACGTTTGGAGTTCTTTAAATAGGTTCAATATTTACAAATATAGAAAACCACGTGATCCAAATTGGAGGTGTGCTAATATCGTCCAATCATGTTCGTGTTTACAATGTGACTTTCAACTTCGACCACGTGGTGGTAGTAAACGCGCATTGCGTTCACGAGTGTTATGTTTACCATCGGCGGGTCCATGGGGTCATTCCTGTTCACACAAATACAACTGAATAACCGATATTACAAGTATATAGAGAGTATATATAACGTATATTGTGTCAGATTGAGATTTATCTCGACATTTAAATTTGTCTGGCACGTACGTCTGCCAACATTAGTGAAGAAAATCGATATCGCCGAGATATTGCATCATTTTTGAAAGCGGATAAAATCTGCATTGTCATTATGTCACCATATAACTGGTATCCAATCGGATCACAGATCTTAATTGATAGCCCACACCTAAAATTATAGATCAAAGAACACGCGCTCAGGTATATTCGCAAATCAGTGACGTCAGTGTTAGATCAGTGAAAGAAGCGAATTAAGATGCCTTTTGAGTTCATTGTTAGATTGTATGTCAGTGATGCGCACTTGATGTGTACATAGTTTATGTGCAGTACTTACGTTGTTTCCTGAAAATTGTTAATCTAGATGTGGAAATATGCGTTAAGTTAATGGTGTGTTCGGATCTCATGCAGCTATACCATACAGAGACGTGGCGACAGGGGGGGGGGGGGGGGGGGGGGGTCTCAACAGTTGGAAATTTCATACCTGCTAAAACATTAGTTGGAAATTTCACACCAACAATAGGTTGAAAATGTTCTTGTAGTTTGATTTTCAAACAATTTATTGGGGGGAATTTATCGTTTTTGGACAAAAATTTGCATATTTTCCTATTTTTTTGTCAAAATTTTGGACTGAAATGGTCATCAGTTGGAAATGTTCCAACTAAACCTTATGGGGGCGACAGGTTGGAAATTTCCAACACTTGGAAAGCTTGTGTCCTGGTCCCTCCCACGTGGCCAGTCAAAAACTGCTAGTTGATTATGAAAACAATATTGTCATATACATTTGGTTAACATTGTCATTGGAATTGTCATCAATTGGAAATTTTCCAACCTAAGAGGGTGTGTCAGGTTTGAAATTTCCAACTCTAGGAAGGCTTGAGGCTAGTCTAGATGCTAGGATTTTGCGATTTTCTTGTTCAGATTTCAAAATTTCACACACCGGGCCGAACCATGGTCGGCCCGGTGTGTCATTGTCCCTCCCCCATGGCCAATACAAAACTGCTAATTAGTTTAAAAAAATAATCAACAATTTTACTACATTTGGTCAAAGTTTGGGACTGAAATGGTCATCAATTGCAGAATTTTCCAACCTTAGAGGAGCATGAGGTTTGAACTTTCTTCCAACACTCGGATAGCTTAAGTTTAGGCAAATCTAGATGCTAGGTTTTGCGATTTTCTTGTATAGTTTTCAAAATTTTCTCACGCCGCGCTGAAAACCATGGTCAGCCCGGTGTGTCCTGGTGTCTTGCCCGTATGCAATTTTTCAAGTTAAAATATTGGTTGTTCTCATACCGGGAATATAGAACCGTGGTTTATTAATGTTGAGGATATTAGGCCTGAGCATTGAGGTGCAAGGGGGGGGGGTGCAAATGGAATTATGCAAAATTTGTGTTTGGACTGATTCTGATTCAGGGGGGGGGTGCAGTTGGAATTTCCCCAAGGTGGACACACCCGGACACCCCGGAAACCCTCTAGCCACGTCCCTGATACCATGCATATGTTGACAAATGCACGAAGTATTGATACACCGGCTTCATATATATATATACTAGAAGGTGACCCGACTTCGTCCGGGCTTTGACCTTGAATTGGCCATTTTGAAGGTCAAGGTCAAGTGGGGTCACGATTTGACCAGTCCAAAAACACTACCCGGACAAAAGTACCCGACAAACGTGCCCGTCGAAATCCATCCGGTTTTACCCGATTTGACCTTGAATTGATCATTTTGAAGGTCAAGGTCTGGTCGGGGTCACGATTGGACCCGTCCAAAACAATCAGTGGACAAAAGTAACCCCACGTATCAAATTTCGTCGAAATCCCATCAAAATTGGCGATTTGACCTTGAAGTTACCCGATTTCAAGGTCAAGTCGCGCGGGCAAATGAATATACTTATGAGACTCGCCATAAGAAAGTACCACCACATACCAAGTTTCATCGAAATCCCGCGATATTCGGGCGTTTGACCTTGAAATGACCCGATTTCAAGGCCAAGGTGATGTCGCACGGACAAATTAATATGCCTATGTTCGTCCCCGGCCGAAAATACCCCCACATACCAAGTTTCATCGAAATCGGGTGGGCCGTTTTCGAGTTAATCGCGAACACACAGACAGACACACAGATCTTCCAAAATATATAATAGACTAGAAGGTGACCCGACTTAGTCCGGGCTTTGACCTTGAATTGTCCATTTTGAAGGTCAAGGTCAATTGGGGTCACGATTTGACCAGTCCAAAAACACTACCCGGACAAAAGTACCCGACAAACGTGCCCGTCGAAATCCATCCGGTTTTACCCGATTTGACCTTGAATTGATCATTTTGAAGGTCAAGGTCTGGTCGTGGTCACGATTGGACCCGTCCAAAACAATCAGTGGACAAAACTAACCCCACGTATCAAATTTCGTCTAAATCCCATCAAAATTGGCGATTTGACCTTGAAGTTACCCGATTTCAAGGTCACGTCGCACGGGCAAATGAATATGCTTATGAGACTCGCCATAAGAAAGTACCCCCACATACCAAGTTTTATCGAAATCCCGTGATATTCGGGCGTTTGACCTTGAAATTACCCGATTTCAAGGTCAAGGTCACGTCGCACGGACAAATTAATAGGCCCATGCCACCCCCGGCCGAAAATACCCCCACATACCAAGTTTCATCGAAATCGGGTCGGCCGTTTTCGAGTCCATCGCGAACACACACACACAGACACACACACAGATCTTCCAAAATATATAATAGAATATATATATATATCTGCTCTGAAAAATACTTTAATTGTCACAGCCATTTTCCAGCGGTTTTAATTTTTCGTACAGGCGTAACGCTCTTTATTTCTACCATATCGGGAATAGCTCTTTTCTGTTACTTGCCGTGCAAATCGGGGGGGGGGGGGTTCCGGGCACGTATGCCGGGGTGGGGTGGTCGTGAGACAATTCCCCCCCCCCCCGCAACTCAAGTTTTTTTTGGACTGTTTTCGCAATGAGTTTGGCTTAAAACACCTTAGAATAACAGGGGGATTTTTCCGGGCACGTATGTCGGGGTGGGTGGTGGTCGAATGGGACCAACAAACATTTTTTTTCCGCAACTCACAGGGTGGGTGTCCAAAATGGTCGGAATAAACTGCCGAAAACGGAAAAAAAAAATTGGACGCGGGGGTGGGTGGGTCCAACAAGGGTCGAAAGGAAAAAATCAGTATGCCTGAAATAATAATCGTAGAAAGGTAGTTCCCGTATTTATCGACCTATTTCGATACCGGGAACAAATTTAAAGCGTATATTATTAGGTGTATTTTGGAGCGCAAATCCGCGGCCGCCAAGTGGCTTTAAACTGTAAGTCCCCACTCCACCATGAGTGTATATACTGTGCGATATTGGTGCCATTTAGCTTATATAGGCTGACCACTTTACCCTACTTCTATTGCTGAATTGGCCACTCTCACCGGTTTTGTTTAGTGATAAAGTTGCCCCGCTATTCCCCCCAAAACTTACACCTGTTGGTAAAATTGTGATATTGTTATATTACGCAATTAAAGTGATGTGAAGCACTCTGGTAGGGTAGTCAAATAGAAATGCATGGAGACTAATCTTGTTCAAAGTTGTAATTTTTTTACAAATATTATATCCAAATTGACAACACACACCGTCATTCTTATATATGAATTAAATGCAGTGACTCTCGATGGCGAAATCGTTTTCGTTAGTTTATCGCCGATGGATGCGTCTCGAATCGAGTAGTAAATAGTTACAATTGAGCGTAGTTCTGACGATGTTTTCTATGGAGTGGTACGATCGATTTGCTTCAAATTTTCGGCGATGTTAGAAAAATGTTACATTCCTCCAGTTGTCATAGCGCCTACATACTAACTTATCAGTTTCATGCACCCGAAGAAGTGCATAACATGTCTTTAATCAATGTCTCACCATAAACGGGATTTGAAAGTTACCGAGAGAAGGCCGTTTATGTAACAATTTTGTCATTTAAAGATCCGATTAAATTACTATTTCTTCGGTTTCAGGGGTAAAACATATTTCATTGGAATCGATGAACCATCAATCACAGCTCAGAGTTATCAGATATCGATTTTTGAAATATGTTTTTTTCTTTACCACCTGGAATATTTGGCGGCCTAGCAAATATTCGACAAACCGACCGACATACTCTCGATACCAAATTGCGTTGAACAAAATGTTGATATATGTGATCAAATCCAGTCGTAAGTCGTGATTTTTTTTACCCTGTGCCAATGCATTCTCTTATATATGCGAGTCGACCATAGGTCGCCTCGCATATATAAGAGAATGCATTGGCCTAACAATGTTTTACAATTTTAATAATTTTTTCTTGTATTCTTTAACAATTTTATAATTTCACCCATACAGAGCCCCAGACAAACTTGAGCAGACGACACTCTTCTATATGCTTCTATATATGTGTGGGGCTCCCTGCAGGGTAATGGATGTTTTTTATTTTATGTCCTAAAAATTGTAAGAAACATTTATTTAAAAAAAATTATACAAAATTGTTAGGCCAATGCACTCTCTTATATATGCGAGGCGACCTATGGTCGACTCGCATATATAAGAGAATGCATTGGCACAGGGTAAAAAAAAATCCCGACTTACGACTGGATTTGATATGGCGGGTCATATATACGAGATTTGACAGTGGTTACGGGTGGTTATCATTATTTTTGGGTATTTAATAGATTATGATAACTAAATCGGTTTAAAAAAAAGAAGAAATGTTGTTGTTGGAATCTGATGATACGGGGACCATCAAATCGGATTGTGTACCTTTAAAGGTACATAATCCGAATTAACGCACCAAAATTACTGATTCGAATCGAGGAACCCACCCATCAAAGCTCAGTTATCAGATATCGTCTTTTGAAATCTATTATTTTTCAGAACCTGGAATATATGGCAGCCTAGCAAATATTCCACTGTTTTGTGGAAACTGTTGTCCAAGATGGCCTCAAATATTGATGTATAAACTACATCAGTTCTCGAAGTAAGCCATTATACGATATATTGTGGCATAGGAATTACGCAGTTTTAACAGTTTGTGTGAAATTAGAGTACGGGATGAATAGAGTGACTGACATGGACAGAAAATAATACAATCGCGGTCATGAAATGGCTGTCAAAATGGCCGCCACTCAAAGCCACATCACGGCGAAAGCCGCGAACATATTGTATAACCACATAGGAGTGAAAATACGTATTGGTAATATACAAGTTTGTTATTAAATATCATTAAAGGTGCACATATGATTAAAACAGATACATCTGAAAGATTTACCGGTCACTGCAATTACGCAAGTCAAATGCACCGATTTACGTCTTCAAAACTTCGGGTTTTCTGCTTAGAATACATTGTAGCGATGTTGCAAAGTATACCTTTAATGTCATAGCGTAAAGTTTCATACTTTCGGTTTCGCAACATCGCTTTGTAAACATGCTCATTTTCGTCACCATTTTCCCATCTATTCACCTCATTCTAGTTGTAAACATGCACTTTATCCTATTATATTCATCTCATTATGTCACATTTATTATTGTATTTAAACAGTAAGTCGTAATTATTAATAGCGGTTGCATAGTTAAAGTTTTAAGTTGGTAATTTGTTCGTATTTCGTCCCAGATTCTTAGCACTGTCGTGTTTAGCGGTGACGTCACCAGTTGTGCAACTCCGCCCAACTGAAACGCGTCACCGTGACAACCGCTGCTCGTGGTCAACTGACCACTTCCGTGTGGTCAGATTTCTGACCATATGGTCGTTTTCCGACCACATTATGTGGTTGGATTTGAGACCTTATGGTCGCCTAGTATAAAAACAAGAGACCATTTCCGGTGGTCGGCTTTGTAACGGAAATCTCAGGAGAGCAAGTCAGATTTGGCACCCGTCTTGATGGTTTGCACACAATTTGGGATTTAAAGCCCGGTATTTCCAATGTGAGCCCAATCATTTGAGTAAACAATAGAACACGCTTGATGTGTTATTAATAGGCTTTCTGAAAGTGCCTTTTATTGAAGTTTGACTACTTTTGTGGCGTAATTTGGAATACCTGTATTTGCACACATTTATTAGTATGCTCAGATTCTATTCTCTTCTATTGAGTTGCAATCTTAGAGAGCTATCAGTGCTATTGATCACATGAATCTATTATAGATTATCATCATTCTTACCTGTCTAATGGGAATATTATCAGAATAAAACATAATCATTTCTATAAACAAAGTCTTGACTATCTGAATCAGAACCCAAGGGCTGTATGTTCCAAACTGAGGACCCAGAACCAAGACAAGATTCAAGAAGACAGTCAAGACAAGATATATATATATATAATTACAGTAACGAGATACAAGAGGGGTCAAAGAATCCACTGTACCATATAATCTGACCCCCACCTCCGTTACGACATCCAATGTCGAATCAAAAGTAATAATTTCGGGCATGCAGCATACGACGCAATCTTTCGCCACACAGTGAATAATAGTTTCATTTGGCATGATTAATTATGGTTAATTATTGAATGTAACTCAGAAACCGAAGTGCATATCATTACGGTGTAAATACTAGTTACATTTCCCAAGTTTTCAACACTCTCCTTGATAACAAACCATGTATGTCGTAATGCTTATATTATACTACGAAGAAATACTCATCTCTTCAATCTATTAGCACCCCATCCCACCAGATCAAAGAGACGGTACATCGAAAATGTTATTTAAGACTAATGTTATCAAATGCTATCTAACCGGTTTCTTAGTTGACTGTCTTCAAATTACTTTGACAGTCGGCCCTTTACGACTTGAATATACTATACAACCCATTACACATTATTTGTTTTCATTATCTTGGGATTTGAACATATCTACCAATATCCCCACGTACATGTGCTAAATATCAGGTGATCAGAGTTTAACGCTGTTATTTCAGCATTGACCATTCACTCAATGTTGCAAATTTATGGTTTTGTGTCCGGCAGATATGTGTAACACTAGGTCGAAGGGGTAAACGCGGGGATGCGGAAAGAAAACGTAGTAACTTTCGGGTATATCTGGCCTTGGTGAATATAACCAGATATTATTTACAGGTATAAGGACAGTCTCTGCCACTGAGTATGTAAGTAATGTTGTTTAGAATTTATTGAAGATAGTCTTTAGTTGTTCTCCTCTGTCTTTTGATACATTAGGTCATAGTATGCCACAGCGCATTATTGTGATAAAAGCGAAATATTCGTGTTTCATCACTTGACCGGAGGCAACTATCATTACTATTTTGTGACACGGACAACCGGATCTACACATTTTACACAATACTCTATGAACATATATCATGTTCTATAGCAGTGGATTTTAAAATGTATGATGTCGAAGATATCAAAATAAACTATGATTTGTCATATTCGTGACGACTCTGAACACATAGATTTCTGCTTCTAGAAAAGGTCACATAATAAATACATCTAAATTAAATCCCATTTAACTGTTTAAAGGGGTACTGTATGCCAAATGTTGTTGTTGGTTTTTATAGTCTCCGAGTCGGAGAATAAGGTAAAAAAAAATTCATTATTTGAAAGTCTGTTGAGTACGAAGTAGTGTTACGGCTGACAAATTTACCGGAATGCAAAAATACAAATTGTCGTTGTCGAGTAATTTTTGTACAGTTTTCAACCAAATGAATCAAATAAAAGTTATATTATATGCATACTAGTCCCATATAATCATTTAAGTTATTGTATCGTCGCTAGTCAGTGAGTGGCTTGAGTGTTCTCCCCGTATCATCATAATATTTTAAGCGATCGTGTGTGCGATCGGTTTAACAAGCCAGTATCCCTCAATTACTTTATTTCACTGAGTTTGATTACGGAAATTCGTAATTTAATTGACGCCATTTTATGGCTCCAGTCATAAATTCAATTTATATCAAATTATTAACTTTTAAATTATTAAATTTTAAGATAGCCTATTAACCTGAGCGTTTACAGAATACATCTTCGACTCAAATTACTTATGTTTCTATATATTATCGATATTAGATCGTTGTTGTCACCGGAAATTTAATGAAAATGGCGTACAGTACCCCTTTAATAACACATATACCACACGATTTATGATAAAGACAATATAAAATAAATGCTTGCTTTACATCCCTACTCGACCCAATGTTTAGTGCTCCTCAATTTTTGTTTTTATTTGGATATATTATATGTAAACTTTGTTCTCACTGTCGAACTACATTTTAATGACCCATTAGTCAGTCTATGTTGATCAAATTGGACAATCTAAATCATCTTGTATTATATAAGATAGGATACTGCTTCCATATCTAGAACTGTTCATGACCATTTATGTTAGAAAGAATAAAATATAAAAAATAAAATTCGCCCTCCCGCCACATCTTTTCTGAATAAGTTGGATGCAAATCTAACAATTTATTTATGGTGACACTCCACAGTTTCTTACCCGATCGGCGGCCGATTCCTTGAAAAAAATTCAGGTGGCAACTTGAACAACCATTTATTGTTATAAACCCACTAAGTTATATATGTATGCAATGCATGCATTGTGAACTTTCCTGTGTCCTTATTACTTTTTTAAATGTCGGTATCGAAAAATAGAGTTATGCCCCTTGATCTGCACAGCAAAAATTGCATTTTTCATGCAAAAATCACTCCAAAATGGCCCATATAACATGAAAATAAGATTTTTTCATATGACTGATTGCCTTGGGGAACCACACAGCACCATAGTTATCTCATTTATTTATCTGTTATGCTTCATGGTGTGCCTTTTTTGGCAAACAAGGGGCACCTGAGCATGGAAACAGCTATCCGATTAGCTAAGGGTGTGACCTCATGGGCATAATAGGTAACTACGGGAGCAGTCAAGTTCCCCAATGACAAAAACAGCATACTGTGTGTATGTAACAGTTAAATGACATCATTGGTAACCATGGAAAGAAAGGGAGTATGCCCCATATGAGTTATTCCCCTTTGTTATATGAATGTTATGTTAAAAATGGCACCCAGGATTAAACTAAAAAGAGGAAGACCAAAAAAAAGGGAGAAAAGAATAAGGGATTTTTCCACAAGGGAAATGATATTCGAGCAATCAGAGGGACGGGTATACATACCATTGATGTGGTTGAATCAGAAATTATCAAGACTGGCCAGCTGTTGAAATTATAAAGAGACCAGATCCTGTATTATTCAGTGAAGCAAACCGATTGATGCCGGAATATCTTGTGCCAACAAAATTGAGACCGAAGGCACACGATGATGATAATTCACTTGCTACGCATTTCAAAGAAGGCGAAACATCATAGTCAATATTCCGTTACTGGATGAACTATATGGAGGTTTTTTTTTCCAGAACATGGAAATTTGTGCGATAGTCCTCAGCCAAGGATTATTCTTTAAAAGAGACAAGGTTTGTGTGTTTCTGCTTCGCTCAAATGTAGGTTTTGTAGTTACCAAGGATTGCCATATGCCCTTTCTTCGGTGTCAGAGGCTAAAAGACGCGGGCCTGCCAAAGGTAGCACAAATGACCGTCTTTGTTTTGCGATGATGAAGACAAAGATTGGACCATCAGATATTCGCATGATTTTATCATGCTTAAACATTCAATCACCAGCCCAATCATTACTCCATACTAGATTGAACAATATAGCTGATGGTGTCATCAAACAGAATGAAGGAGTATTGGAAGACAGTCAGAGATTTGTTGGAGATGTAATGCGGCTTTCTGGAACTGAACCCAAGGCAGATGTTGCTATTGACACAGCATACAACAACCGCCCTCAAACAGGGTATGAGGCAGGGACCCAAGCTGTGTCAGTAGCAACAGAACATGTAACTTCAAAATAATTTCCCTTATCACTTGATGTATGTACAAAACTATGCTGTAAAATGAATTGCAGACATGACATGGGGGAAAATAAAGGATGCCGCAGAAACTATTCAACATTGAAATCAATTTCTTCCAGTGAATCAGCATCACTGAAACATCATTTACAGAAAATTGAAGAAAAAGAAATCATTGGAGTGAGATCAGTTACCACTGATTGCAATACTCAAATGGGAAAAGTAATAAGGGAATATTCAAAAAATCTGGAAACAATATAAAACATTATCACTGCTATGTACATAAAATGCGAACATTGCACACAAATATTAAATCAATCAAACTATATACAGCGATGAATGGAATTGACAAACTTATTTACATGGCCAAGCTACCTGGAAGCTTCCGAAGGCGGATCCAAACAGAACTAGTTCGTAACAGAAGAACATTCCATACGGAAGATTCATCATCAAAAGATTCATTGCAGCCACAAAAAATGTTTTACCCTGTTTTTCCAATAACCATCAGAACTGTCGTCAATTGTCATCGGTTTACATTGCACACTTGAAATCATACAGTGCCAGGCAACTACCACACGGTAAACATCTAAATTTAGTGAAAAAGGATAATTTAAAGATCCAGTGCATCATAAATAAATTTGCAGTTCCCGACACCATCAGCAAACTTTCCCAACTCTTCACCACCAACAAAAATGAAAACCTTCATCAGCGAATATTCACCTATGCACCAAAAAATACTACATGGACAAGAAATTTCACCGCTCTATGTCATTCCGCTCTTCATTCGGCTACCTTTGGCACAGGAAAATCAACCCTTCTTTTGGCTAAAGATATTAGACTGAAGTGTGGTAAAAATGACATAATGAATGTGCAGATGAAGAATAAGGATAAAAGGGGACCATACCACAGAGGAAAAAAATCTACATTTGAGTCGATGCAGAAGCGCTATTTAAGCCGTAAAATGAAATACAACAGAGCAACTGCAGAAGGCTCATTTTACTCAAACGGTACAATAATTCAACAAGATGAACATTCATATGGAATGAATACAAAGATCAGGCCGTAGGATGTTTTATTTTTTTATTCAACATGTATATCATGCAAATGGTTCAGTAATGATATGGTTGTTTATTATTTGATCTATCCATGATCAAAAGCATACTACATGCTACCTAAATAGTTCCTATATATAAAAATAGATAAATATTATATAGGAGCATATAATTTGTTATTCTCTGTACAAAATATAAAAAATGTACCCACCATACATCTCACAAGAGGCAGTCAGTGTAACCTCTGTGATGTCGACACACCCCATCCTGCCTGTAGTCCTGTCTCTTCCCATTTACTCTCCCCGGTTCCAAGCTCAGGTGACAAACATTGATGCACATCTTATGTCAGAGGTGGGAAACATGCTGCCCATCACGCAACGGCGGCTGGATGTGGTGCAAGTAATAAGCCAACTGGTGCACCAAGGCCTTCTTCTTGACTTGTGTACCACTGTCCATATAGGTGAGGTTATAAAAACTATAACCATCTTTATTTGGTTCCCCGTCCCAAATAACACAATCTGCAACATCTGTACTGTGCTGCCACAAGTACCCCTGAAACCGATGTACATCATCTTGACACAATTTGGTCTGGAAAATATTGTGTCGTCGGACTGGAGCCATGCTAAAGCTGCAAATATAAAACTGAACATATCACAACGAACGCTCTTTATTATTTCCCCCCATTTGTGATGCAGAGCTCTGTATCGTGTATTAAAGACACGGTTGGACTTGGCGGTGGGTATCCTGTGAAAATATCTCCACACGTCAAAAACCGCCACAAACAGAAAGAACATCAAAATGTAGATAGACTTTGTCCGTATACAAATAAGAAATATCGCATAAACAGTATGTTATGGTCATATGTTTGACCATTGTTATGTAAACAAAAGCGTAAAAAGTTACTTTTCTGGTGTTTGTTTATATCATGATGGTAAACATAAAGAGCGTTCTTTGTTGGTGAATACCTGATATGGAACTAATAAAGAGCGTTTGTGCCATTTGTGTGTGATTAGCCAGTAGCATTGTGATGTCTTCTGTAACACAATCAGGCTCTTGCTTAGGTAAAATATAGTAGGTCTTTATGATAACATGCTGTTTACGCGATGGTCATGGTATATATGAACGGAACTGTATGCATTTTTACTGTTTTTCTGTTTACGGTGTTTGGAACAAATATGAATATTTTCGACAATTAAGGCCACACGTGCCTTTAATGTTATTACGTCTTTCTGTCACATGTACATTTCATATAAAAGTATTGTTTGATATTTGTTGACCAGTGATGATATTCTATAGTATATATGACCTCAGCAAGTCTACTCTGAGTATATATAACGTCTGTATATATACTAGGTCTGTATATATAACGTCTGTATATATACTAGGTCTGTATATATAACGTCTGTATATATACTAGGTCTGTATATATAACGTCTGTATATATACTAGGTCTGTATATATAACGTCTGTATATATACTAGGTCTGTATATATAACGTCTGTATATATACTAGGTCTGTATATATAACGTCTGTATATATACTAGGTCTGTATATATAACGTCTGTATATATACTAGGTCTGTATATATAACGTCTGTATATATACTAGGTCTGTATATATAACGTCTGTATATATACTAGGTCTAGTGTTTCGTATATTTTGTCGACCCATTTGTTTTCAAATGAACGTGACAAAATTAATAAATTACCGATACCGTACATGTATATCAAATTTGAGTTCTAAATATTACGAATTGCTTCAAAACGGACACGGATAATTTAAACCACAAAAATTATGTGGGAGGAGCAGAGCCGTAATATTGGATGTTAAATGCACGAATTTCGTATACACAGACGTTATACAATCTGAACAAATTATCATGAGACGCTCTTTATGTTTACCATATAAGAAACTGTCTGACAATTAACGCTCTTTATTATTTCATGTTTTGTGATGCAGCCCTTCGGTGTATTCAATGCTAACGATATAAAAATAAATGAAATATTCATTATATATTCAATGCAAAAGATGTAAGTAAACTGTTCGATGGAGAAATTACAAATCTGTCACATAATGTGGATACCGTTACTGATACTAGCATTGATAACCACATAACGATTCCAAAATTTGAGCACAATAGGAACCCAGACCGAATTGACAGCCAATAGCGTGTGGGCAAAAAATGAATATTTGAAATGGATGTCAAACGATGAAGTGCATCTTCAAGTTCGTATTGTGTTTTTTGGTTTTCCGGATGAAAACTTTAGTAAGTCTGAATGGAATGGGATTTGGTATGTGAGTTTACCAGCACAAACTACACGTTGCGCCCGTTTTGTTGGAATTTGCGTTCATTATTCGTTTCCGGATGGTAACATTAGCAGGTCTGAACTGAATGGAATGGGATTAGATATGTGAGTTTACTAGCCCCAAATACAGATCAAGTTCGAATTTGGGTTCCGCCCGCCATTTTTCACCAGTGTTTTGACCCTTTGTTGAAATTACTACGTACTTTGCCACGCCCTAACGATATTCTCTTGACGAGTCTTGTTGAATCAGATACTTATCTTTTAATGGGAAAACTAAAACTAATCATTTCATCTGAAGAGGCTGACATACGGTATTCAAATCAGTTGATCAATTTATTAATATCATCTCAAAAGATATATCGAGGAAATAATTAAATGCAAATGACAATTTTATTATTTATAATAGTTAATACATTGGTTGCCTTGTTATTTTTTAATAAATAATTACAATTGATATTTTTCTCTTAAAAATGTGTTTTTTTAGAGGGGCTGCAGACTGATACGCCCGTACTAGTGCGACCACGGCAATGCCATTCGTCAGATCACCAACAACATCAACCATCACACTTACATATTCGTTAATGACATGATGAGAATGTCTTATTTTTTTTTCATTTCTCAATCTTTTGGAAAGATATCCCACACCAATTGTTCAATATTATAGTCTCAACACCACCCTACTATAATTTTAATTGTAGTGCCAAGTCTTGCCAATAAAACTCATGTTGGTATTACTTGAGTCAGCATACGAGTGCATCTACAGTACCGTAAACTTTAACTATTAAATCACTGAGTATATGAACCAAACTTGCAGTCTTATAAAGTTTGTTCCAGGATTCTGCACAGCCTCATGTGGATTTGTCTTACAGCCTTATGTTTGCTTAAACTGAGCAGTTAGAACAAGAAAACCATAGTCAGAAATGGTAACGCCACCAAGATTATAGTATTACATATATTAAAATAGAAATTATAAAAAATACATAAAATATTTTGATAACAATTGCGTTTAAACAAGTAATCCTTCAAATTATTACTAACAAAGCAAGTAAACGACTGTGGGGTCACTCAACAGATTATAAAGACTTGGACTTAGTATGCTGTAAATACTAAAATTTAAATGAAATAATTAAAAGATAAAATTTAGCAAGTAGTAAAAGTTAATTTTCGCATTTTTTGTTTGTTTGTTAAATAAAGCAATAATTTAAATGTAGCATTTGGTTTTTTTAAAATGATTGACCGTGGCTCTTCCAATAATTGCGCGACTGACCTGGTCAATTGTTCTTAAGAAGTTGTTTTGAGAATTACTATGGAGGGAAATAGTTATGGCTGTGGCTTCGCAAGTAATTAACTTGGTGACGTGGTGGCTTCGCAAGTAATTAACTTGGTGACGTGGTGTTAACAAATCTGAACTCCAGTAAACCAAGGACGCTCCATACCAAATATATGGTAAAATAATAATTCTTTAGAAGTTGTTTTAAGATTTACTATGGAGGGAAAGAATTGTGGTGCTGGCTTCGCAACTATTTGACCTCATTGTAACAAATATAAATATTAGTCACTCAGGCAATAGATGTATCTATTCTGTATATTAAGTTATTGGGTCTTACGTGTCTTGAGATGTCTAAATAATTTTCTATGGACAGATCGCACAAGGGACCCACGCCAATCTTCTGTTGGGATTCCAATTGTTGGCTTATTAAATATGCACATATGCTTAAGATACAGTCGCGCGCGAAGCACGCTCCCGTAAGTCAGGTTTTGGATCCCAGTTAATGAAAATATCATTGAAATAATCGGTTTCCCCCAATAAACATCCATATATTCAATATACATGTTTTGGAGCAGAATTAGGCAGTCCATATTGGACGCCATCATGGAATTTATTTTGTTTTGTTTTAATTTTCACACATATTTATTAGTTATGTGGATGGAGTTCTCATTAAACCTCACATCCTTATATTGGTTACAGTAATGCCCAAAGTAATTGACCACTTAACCAGATCAGACTTATTGGTAATTTTTCAGGATTTAAAATCCTGAAAAATTACAAATAATTCTGCTCTGGTTAAGTGGTCAATTACTTTGAACATTACTGTATGAGGATTGAGTTATCATTAAACATCAAATCCTTATATTGGTTACAGTAATGCCCAAAGTAATTGACCACTTAACCACAGCAGAATTATGGGTATTTTTTCAGCATTTAAAATCATGAAAAAATACCCATAATTTTGCTGTGGTTAAGTGATCAATTACTTTGGACATTACTGTTTGTAGATGGAGTTAAACCTCACAACAGTGTGTTGGGGATTTGGACCTTGACTTGGGACCTTTGGTTTTTAACTCAACAAATGCGCGTACACCATATACACAAATTTCTTATGTAACCAGAGTTTTTCTTGGATAAGATGAGTTTGAAGCCTGCTAACATTTCAAAATGTTGTCAGTTTTGTATTCCCTGCAGCAGAACTCGACGCATTGAAGCAAAAGTTACAAGAGATAAAATGTGTACATAACGAGACTATAATACAAATGAAAAAATAAATTCAGGGAGGGGTGGGCGATACAGGGAACTAAGGGTTGAACCGATATAAATTTATAGAGCGATAATGACCAATGTTGACATATTATGCATCTCAACTCTACTGAACATTGCAACAAGGCTGTAAAATAGGGGGTGTCAGAATTTTAGTCATCTCTATATAGTGCCATAATAGTCATTTATGGACTTCTATAAGATATTGGGTTGGTTATATGGACTCGGAGAAAAAGGGGTTTGTACCGATGAACTGACATAAATTAGTGGAGCGATGTTGCCATGTAATATATCGCGACTGTACTAAAGCAGCAATGATATAAAATTGGGGGGGGGGGGGGGTCTGAAATTATCTCTATGTCTATAGATGGCACCAGGATTATATAGAAAGGAATAGCAATTGATATACGTATACGGTATACTATAGTAATACCATAGACATATAAGTACAAGTATCACGCGATACAATATTACGTAACGTGACTATACCGATGAAAGAAATAAATAAATTGGACCGGGATTAGAGGTTGGGTTGGTTATATGTGGATAATTGGATATGGAATTCATACCGATGAAACGATACAAATTAGTGGAGCGATAAAGACCAATGATGACACTTAGTCGGGCTATGCGGGAGAAAATAGGGGTTGATACGATAGACCAAAATAAAATTGTCGGGTGATAATGACCAATGTTGATGTATAAAGTAACGCGACTGTACTGTCGCACAATTATCAGGTGTAACCGGTCAAATGTGGACTCTAGTGCCAATATGGAACAGCTCAGAAAATATTTAAAATCGATTTATGTCAATAAAACTGTCATTTTTCAAAATTTTAAGCTGAAACTTGGTGTATGTGCGTGGGATACATATATATTCCTAAAATGACCAGTCCAGCGCGTAATTATGTTTTAGATGGAAGAAATTGAATTTGTTTTCGATAATAAATTTGCAGCGTGGACGGGTCATTCCGGTCAACCCGGTCATCGAGTGCGCTCAATTTGTAAACAAAGTTTTGGTCAATAGTCGTTTTGGTCAAACTATCCCTTTTTAGACCGGGACAGCAGATCCGAATAGTAGCTAAGATGTATTTAGATAGAATTATCAAAAGAATTTGACCGATTCGGGTGTAGTTTAAGAGAATAGAGTGGAGAAATCTTGGTGATAATTCCAGAAAATAAAGATGGCGGAGAATATTCACAATGAAACTACCCACAATTCACTTCACTATGGGGTCGCAATGGGTTACATATTATTTTCAGTCTATCAAATTATTTATATTTTCAACAACAAGTGACTTTAAGTTTACAATTTCAGCCTATCCTGACTCTATCGATACGATTTATCATATTTTCATAAACATATTATACACCGGTGGCGTTAACTTTACAATTTCGGCATCTACGTGATTCTATCGGTACGATTGAGTAATGGTACAAAACAAAATGTTCAAGAATACATTAGGGGCTCCCAATGGGTTATATATTATTTTCAGTCTATCAAATTATTTATATTTTCAACAACATATTATTACACCGGTGACTTTAAGTTTACAATTTCAGCCTGTCCTGACTCTATCGATACGATTTATCATATTTTCATAAACATATTATACACCGGTGACGTTAACTTTACAATTTCGGCATCTACGTGATTCTATCGGCACGATTGAGTAAGGTACACAAAATCTCCAAGAATACATTCGCCCTGTCCACCACACAATATCAAACTCGCAGAATCTAGAAACACCACAGGTGGCGTAACAAGAATAACATTCACCCTTTAAATTACCCTACTTTAACGTGCAGATATTAATAATTAACATCTGCCCAATATAGTCTAGACAGATTTGTAGAAATAATACCGCAGACAAAGTAGTTGTTAATTTTACTCCCAACGTCATTTAGAGCGTAACCCCTCATCTTTGCTCTTTCGGAGAACTTCGGAAATGACGTCACAAGTTGAAGAGCGTATTTCACCCATGCGCGAGTGTAAACAATGAATGATTTCGATGAAACACTCAGGTTTACGTGTATTTTGCGCAATACTATGATTACATTTCCGGACCCACATTGCGTTACTCATGAGTCGCCATATTGTAACAAAAGTCACGAATTACTGCCATTAATGGTGAAAAAGAGTGTTGATTTCTTCAGAAAGAAAAATTAAAAAAACATCGCCAGTAATGTACCATATGCACTCTTTGCAGGGTATGGATGAAGAGGGTATGAAAAATTACATTTTTTAGTGCGGTTCTGACACTAGTTACGAAAACACAAGATTTAAAGGCGAATTCCCTGCCTGTCGGATATGATGTTTTCTGCATAAAAAGTTACCACAAATGTCAGTCTTTCAGATTTAAAGAAAAGTATGGCCCTGGGCATTATATTGTAAACAGTATACATTACAACGTTTGCACTGGTGCCTACGGAGAACATTTAAACCACTAACCTAAAGGGGAAATTAGCCTTTTCGCATTTTTGATCCCCTGGAGTCACTTTAAAGTGTTTTGATGCATTTTTCACAGCCTGGTCTCTTAGTCCAATGGATCTCTTATGTGTGGTGTTGCTATTCTTGTTGCTGATGTCTTTCATTTACATCAAACAAAAATAGTATTATATATTATGAAAATTATGCCATATTTTCAATGTGGTATGGTCACATCATCATGAAAATGACCCATAACATGCGCAAATCAACGGCAATTGTAATAAAAAGCTAAACAAATAAGTTTTTTTTATTCTCTAGCCAGTTTTCTATTGGTTCATATAATGAAAGTCATTTCCAGTGGTGGGTATAGCCATTTGAATGTTAATAGCATTAACACTTTGGTACATTTAAGAAAATGCTTCAGCACCTTGAAGAGAGCATAACTCAATATATATCCACATCCAGTTAGCTTGGGTCACACACTGAACATGACATGTGGTGGTGGGGTTAAATTATGTGTAATAAATAAATAACCGCACAAGTGAGTTTTTGTTTTGAACGCATTTATTCCATTGAGGGTAATTCCGAAGAAATATTGGGAGTTATAATTTTCCACGAAAAAGCGCGTCATCGCTTTAGGTTACAGTTGTGTAAATGTGGCTTGGAGCGCCCTCGAGCGGATGCGGAGGAATATATAGGAGACAATAAAATAGACACTGGGGCCTGATTGGTCAATAGCCCTGTGTTTTAGCATAAGACATACAACAAATCTACCCTATACATTCCCATAGGCATTGGCACAGGAATTAACCCTCTGTAGTGAAGTTTGAATTTTGTGCTGTGGTCTGAAAAATGACATTTTTGGTGCGGCTGTGACGCTAGTTATGACAACACAAGATTTAAAGGCGAAATCACTGCCTGTCGGATATGATTTGTTTGCATAACAAGTTACATTTAAAGAAAATGATGGACCTGGGCATTATATTGTAGACAGCATACACTAAAACGTTTGCAGTGAGACCTATATGGATAACATTTACACCACTGTAATCTTTAATTTGTGCAGTCTTCCTAATCCGAAATATAGCCATGCCAATCCCAGGTTCCGTCGTGTGTCAGGTTTCATTGTCAACGTGTGATGTGGGGGGGCGATAATGGTAATCATTATTGTTGAATCGGGTTTCTACATCTTTGTGATTGCGATAACGAGTTTCGTCAATTTCATCTGCGTCGGTAAGATCGCCATACGCGATACCCAAGTTTTTCGGAATTGAACCTCTGTTTCCGCTGAATCGGACTTTTGGTGTAAACAATATTTATTTCAAAAATCAAAAATATCACACAAACACAATACACATAGAGATTTAGGAAGAGGATTGGACAACAAGCAAACTGAAAGCTTGTTAAAAGTCCTCTCCTCTCATCGGACTTTTGAATCATGGTCGTTGAGATTGTCCGTTTATCTCAAATATAGCAGAGTGATACTTCCGACATCATTTGTAGCACGCCCGGTGTATATGATAGGCATTTCTCACGGATATGACTGCACAGTATTGGTCAAATAGCCTAATAGTTAACTACATTATTACAGGACTATATAGAGGTAAGAGCGTATGTAAAACAGACCCGACCTCCTGGAATATTTTCTTACACACACAGTGCACTATTTGAGGACATGCGTCTGTCATAAATAGGATATTACTAACCCTAAAAGTCTCAGAACCTTTGCAGGCAGACTCCCCGAAAAGGAGGATGATTTTCCTTAACAGAATATTCAAAACGGCAATCCGTTTTATCTTTTCCTGATTAGGCCAATTCTCTGTATGGCCAGACATGACATGTTTTTTTTATATAGAGCATGGTCCAATATCTCTTCTCCACTGCAGATCTTAGTTGTTGGATAGAGACTTTATTTTTTATTTGAAAACAATATTTTGTTGGACTGAAAAACAAATGAATATCACTGGTACATAGTCTAGAGGTTTATTTGGCCTAAAGTAGTGTTCGTACGAGTACGTTTCGTTGACACAATATATGATTTTTTTTTCACTTTCATCTGCGTCGGTTGGATAGCCTTCTCCGCCCCTTCGCGATACCAGAGTTTTCGGAATTCCGGTGATGGGTCGTTTGATTCATTGTTGAGATGGTCCGTTTATCTCAAAATATAGCAGTGATCCCACTTCTGACACCATTTGTAGCGCACCCGGGGTACATTATAAGTACAACACATGGGAAATTGACAGGATGGTTAATGTGGGCATTTCCCATGGGTATTACTACATATTATTAATTAGCTACGCGTTATCGGCCGTAATAAGTAAAACGCTGCCCACGTCATAAGTAACAAAAAGTCAGCCAATAAGTTGAAAACGCGGCCAATAAGTAACAAAAAGTCGGCCAATAAGTAAAAAACGTGGCCAATAAGTCAAGATAACGAAAATTACGTCATACGCGATTGCGACGTTAACAGGTGAAACTCTCCGGTAATTGGCATTCCGTGCTAGCTTTGGCGAACCTCGTATTTAGCTCGGCAAAAAATGTTCGTTCTACGGAAGATATCTTACAGTTGCTGGTGGAAGATAGTTTGATATTAGAACAATTATCGACTCAGGAAATGAACAGACTGGAAACAGTGGATATTTCAAGTGAATCGCCACGGAGATAAAAGGGAGGAAAGTTAATCACTCTACGCGGAAGACATTCACCACCACTCTAATACAGGCAGGTGTGGCCCAGAACGCGGTTGTGCAATTAGGTGGGTGGAAATCGTTACAAACTATAAACGAATACTCAGCGCCGTCTGTGGCCCAGCAGCAAGAATCATCACGGGATATAGCAGGAGTTATTGTTCCGAGAAAATCGGGCGAGTTAAGCATACATGAGAACGATTTGACATCTGCAAGTACATGTTCTACCAGTGCCTCCAGAAGTTCACATATATATGAGTCAACTGAAAGCGGACGGCAAGGACTTTTGTTGTTATCTGGGGAAACAGTACACGGAGGAACAATACATATAAATATAACGCCAAGTAGAAAGAGACAATATTGTGAAGTCGCCACCACAAGTTCCTAACATAGTTCCCAAAGTTCACAAGAATAAAATTTGCTGCAAATTTTGAATAATTGTTAATTTAATGAACACGATACATTTATATTAATATTGTCTTCCTGTGGAACAATACAATACTCCATCGCTAATTAATAAAATACTTATTAATTGGTTGTTTCCATATTGGCCGAGTTATGAGGCCGAGGTCTGTCGTATTGGCCTGAGGCCGCAGTATTAGTAAAATAGGCCTAATAGTTAACATTACGCGACTATATAGAGGGAAGTGGACGTTGGTGAAACAGACCCGACCTCCCCATAATGCAACCATACGACTTAGGCTTTGCGATGGTCGTCCCAGTTGTCATCACCGTCAATAGAATGAGTTATCGACGTGCACATCGATATTTATATGGAGTGACTTCCCTTGGACTGATCTGAAGTCGGGGACGTTGAAACCAAATACGCGGTGGCAGATTCGCCACACCCAAGCGACGATCTTGTGTATAATGATCCAGTGAGAAAATGACTACTACTTAACCCTGAAATATGGAATTGACTCATTCTGAGAAATTGAGGCTCCTAAATAAGATTAACGCCAGTTTTTGAAGGCACTTAATTAAAAAATCTAGCCATGGTTTTCAGTTCTGGAATTTTTTTATTACAAACACACTGCATTATTTGAGGACATTCATCTATATATATAGGAAATTACTAACCGAAAAGTCTCAACCTTTGTACGCAGACTCTTATGAGGATCATGCCACTTAAAGGAATATTCAAAACGGCAATCCCTTCTATCTTGTTCCTGGTTCTGCCAATGCTCTGTATGGCCACGAAGGATACAACGCAACGGATGCGTCACACCCGTCTGAACTCCTTAATGTTAGTTTTTCTGTAATTCAATTACCATGCAACAAACTCGTCTGAGGGCTACTTTATTAAGACAAAAGCTCTTCGTGTTTACTATTTAAGGAATATACTAACCAGATGCACTGTTTATTTTTTTCACACTGGAGGAAATCTTCTGACGACAACAAAGTTCAATCCAGCCACCAGACAAATAATGCATTTACGACTGACTTACTAATATTATAATATTAAAACAAATAATGCATTTACGACTGACTTACTAATATTATAATATTAAAACTTATTTTAATTTGAATTCTGATGCTGGAAAACTTTCCAAGGACAATGTGGAATGGCACAGCGTTTAAGTGAACGTCGCCTTGTCTATGGAAGCTTACACCCTAACTTCGAAATAAGTTTAACACACAGATAACGTAATCATGATAAAAAATACCAGAAATATGCAATTATGAATAATATAAGTTTATGAATACGAGGGTAATTATGATGATTGTGTACTTAGAATGGTTATTAACTGGTTGTTCGTATCTATGAATCATAACTCAGTATCACGTGATACACAGCGAGCCGAGTGAACAATTTGCGAACAAATTGTTGGTACAACATCAGAATGAATCATGATGATGAATGGATATCAAATGAAGCAATAGCAAAACATGTGATAAGGTAAGATATTTGAGTTATACCATATTTCATTATCAGCAAATTGTGCGAGCAAAAATTCGCCTGTCGAAAATGGAGCGACAAGCGATCACAGCACGCATGAATTTGACTACGGTATAAACGAATGCACGAACATATATACTGTTGATTTATACTTGGAGATATACTGGTTAGACATTTTCCAGAATGATTGACACTTGAAGTGGTGAAAGTATTAATCATTTTGTGAAAACAATTGAACGGAAAAAAAAGAGCATTTTATAAATTAACCCTCTGGTGGACAGAACTGTGACACTCGGAGGGTATTACAATACAATACCATTGCTAAATGTTCTGGTACTGATCATTATTGATGTGCTCGTATGACAGAAAATCATTCTAACTGACGCGCCAAAAACTCGGATTTAGTAAGACATTCGAAAATATCGTATTTTGTGCTATCGAACAGCACATTAATGCCGAAATGGACTTCGGAGACGGGTTGGGTTAATTGCAGCATGTGTAACTTGTAAATATCAGAGATAATCATTTGATTTGATTCCAGAAGAATGATCCTAAAATGTGCCCTTTTTAAATAACTTTTTCCTTCATAAGTTGGGTAAGTCATTTGAAATAAATATTACAAAATATGTAGCTAACTTCATGGTGTTACCACTAATTGTCTCCCGGAACAAAATTATGGGATAAAAGAAATCAGTGGTGTCATCAGTTTGTACACATTTATCACATTCCGTTATTTTCAAACACATGCATGTCTTTCTGTTATAAGCATTTGAACTGTCACTGTCGAGACAAAGTTGTCTGAGATGGTACAGGTCCACTGCTGTGTTCAATCTTTAAGCTCAGTTATTTTACATCCCTGGATTTTGATGGCCTTCGATTGCTCTGACAATTTCCATAAGACTTGCTGCAGGGTTACTGGTGAGCATTCTTACATGCATTTAGTTAAAACTGAAATGCAGAAACTCGGTCTAGATTGGCAACTGTCATGTCGTCTTCCTGATGTGCTAGGCAGGGGACGTTATATACAATTCCACCATATAAACATTGGTAGTGGACAATGCAGGTTTTCTTTATTTGCACTCCTTGCAACATTTATCTCTCACTTACACCTGGCAACATGAACACAAATATAGTAACAGTAATTTTATATTCATTGCCATGGGTAATTCTGACAATACGGTATTCCGTTGCTTTCCACAACTCTAGTTCCACGAGGGATCTCGGTTTCCTTGCAAATCCACATGGAACATCAGATTTCAAATTAAATAATGTAGTCGTCAATCAATTGGACACTGTGTAACCATTCCAAACCAAGTCTTTTCGGTGGTATTTTTCAATGGTGTTGTTTTTGTTTATTATCGTTGAAACATTTGTCAGTCCTCTTTGGTTCATTCAAATTTGGGAATGTCATTTTGTTATAATAATCCCTTTCAGACAACATCGCTAACATCACAAGTAGCGATTATGATTCTGAATATTCTTTATTAAGTTTATGAGTCTCAGGCTGATCCATCACAAAATATACATTCAGGATGAACACATATTGACTGTCCTTCGTGTCGGATATTGTTTGAAACTCAAATTTGTGTAAAGTCACCGAAATATTCTTCAAGATTGTCAGGTTTGCTGTCCCCTACATATAATGCAATAACAAATGTCTCTGTGTTACATGTATTTGTATCTGCAATTCGGCCCAGAAAAGGCCACTTATGTGTGTTGTGTGATTTAAAGACTGGCAGTCCATCAACATTAATTTGCAAGTTGAGCAGAGTTGAGTGTCAATATTGTAGTACACCAGAGGTATATGTAAGTTAACATTACACAAAGAGCGTTTAGGAATTGTCAGAGTGGCTACAATGGAACATCCCGATGGTAATAACAACAAACGGCTACGGTCATGTACTGACACATACACAAATTTACTGGCTGTAGTAAGTTTACTTAGATCACCGAAACTGAGTAAATTTGTATACAATCTAAATATAGTGAGGTTGACCAGTCCTACCCCATGGTCACTTAAGTGGACAGCAAGGCTCTGTAATTGTCATTTCGGCGATCACTGACGTCTAAAATCGGTATTGGAACAAATACATATCGAAATACCATAGAGTGGCTCCTCTTGGATTGTCATCGCTCAATGTGAAATAATACGTTCAACCCAATTTGAACTAACTATATCGAGAGTGTTAATTAGTGTGTATAAGTATGGAATTATCGAGAGCTAATTCGACTGGTAACGTCTATGTATATTTATTGAGCCACACTCAGTTAAGTTAGAATTTCTCCAGAAATGCAAGCAACTAATAGAACTTCACGAAGAGCGGAACTAGCTAGAAATAGAACGCAGACGAGATATAGAGAAACGTAATCCTGTGACGTTTTTCTTTTGGTCCGCCTGCATTTGAAATATAACCAGATTACCTCTAATATAGCGATAGAAAGACAACACTCTATTGTTGGATATTTTCGGCCTCCTTCAGCCAGACGATAACACCAAGAGGTTACATTTTGACATTAGATCTGAGAGTTCATTATTCCACACATGTGTCAGGTTTACGTTATTATAATGCCTGATTATAATATAACAGCTAAGACCAACATTGTGAGGGAATCTGGCTCTTTTGTGCAGAAGCACGAAACTTTGTATACACATTCAGGGACATGTGTACAACAAATTATAATATGGACCCAATTCAAATACTCACTTTTATGGTCGTCGTTGGAAACCAACCGACTTGTTTTACAAAATTAAAAAAAGGCATTGTTTTTCATAAGATGATCACTGTGCATAGCAAAATGTATTTATTAGGTAGTTTTGCAGTTTTTAACAATATTACTGTTTATAGATGTATTCGGGTTCCAAACCTCCAATTACATCAACATTTTACAAGAAACCCATCTAATTCTAGTCCATGGGCTGGTAGAACGCCTCGTGCAGCCACTACTACGTCTCCAGAGGTCAAAGGGTCACGCAACGGAGATGAAAATACAAATATGGTACCCCTGCACCCCACCCCTCGACTTAACTTCACCCCACCCATTTCATCCCTTATTTTGTGCCTCAACTTTTAAGCACTGTTAACACGAAGAAAAGGTGGCCGTGTAGTAAGTCATAAGAAATATTGAACGAACAATTGCCTGCCCAACTAATCACATTTACTTAATATTTCTCTATGTGTATTCTGATTGTGTGTCTCCTTGTGGTGCTGGCGTCTGTCTCCTGTTTTGGCTCTTTTAGGATCTAAAATGTCCATCAGTTCTGATTTTTAGGTTGACAACATTGATTGCATTGTTGTCGTCACCAGCTAGCATGTCTGTAACGCTGCCTTGTACGTCGCATGGGAAATCCGGCATCATCAAGTCCAGCTGGTTCATAATAGGCACATGTATACCTTTCGAAGTCTTTCTTCTCCTTGTCTTGGTTAAACCAAGCAAGTTACTGCTATTACCACCACCGGAACTACGACTACCCCCAGATAGCCACCCGACGTCGGCTGCCGACGGTCGGCTACGACGTCGGCAGTCGACGTCGGCATATGGTCGGCAGCCGACGCCATGCCAACCGCCGTCGGCATATGGTCGGCAGCCGACGCCATGCCGACCGCCGTCGGGTCGACGTCATTTGCCGACGGTCGGCTATGACGTCGGCATATGGTCGGCAGCCGACGCCATGTCGACCACCGTCGGTTCGATGTCATTTGCCGACGTCGGGCTGACGGTCGGTGTGGTCGTCGGCATAATTATGGTTGGCAGCCGACCACAGTCGTATCATAGTCTGGAACATTGCAGAGGAAGAGAATATACACATAATTTTTTGTATTATATAGTGTATTCTTGTTGTAATTTACATGTGGTGGAAATTAAAGAATTACCATTCATACAACATACTGACTTGATGACGATGATGATTTGGATGACGTTGATAAACATGGTGATGAGGAGGATGAGGATGATGACGAAGATTGTGGTGAGGATGATGATGTTGCTGATGGTGACGATGATGAAGATGAGGATGATGATAATGACGATGGTGTTGGTGGTGGGTGGTGGTTAGGATGGTGACAATGATCATGATGTTAGTGAGGATGATGATGATGAAGATTGTGGTGAGGAAGATAATGATGATTATGGTGATGATGATGATGTTGAAGACGATGATGCTGAGGATGATAATGCTGAGTATGATGATGTTGAGGTTGATGGTGGTTGTTGTGATGATGATGACGATGATGATGCTGATGGCGATGATGATTAGGGTTGTTGTGGTGGTGGTGAGGATGATGTTGATGATGATGACGACGACGATGGTGATAATGATGATGAAGGTGGTGATGATGATGGCGATGGTGACGACGATGGCGATGATGATGGTGATGATGATGACGACGATGCTGATGGTGATATGATTATTATGATGATGCATGGTGTTTGTGTTGGTGAATATGGGTTTGGTGGTGGTGTGTGTGCTAAAATTGATAAATACAAACAAACTGGAATAAATAGTAATATTAACAAATAAACCACTAATTTAGACGCCACAAACGTCCGCGATATCTCATCGAGGAGCACTTCATCACATATGATGCAACCGTTAACACGGTAAAAGCTTGTAACTTCAGTTGAACACATTTGAAAATTCATTTATAACTAATATGCATGTATATAATCTGCGAGTCAACCATATCGACGTAAAGGTGCATATACCACTTTAGGGTACTAAAACATCAGCATATCACAGGTTACTAATTAATGTCTCATTCATTAATAAGTGAGATAACTAAATCGCATCCATGTTGAATTAATCCAATCCGCCTTTCACGGTTTAATTAAATGTTTAATTTAATACACTGATTTCACGAATATTCAAATGCTCCATATATAGAATTGATAAATACTAGAAACGAAACGTGTATGCTTATCTGTTAAAGGTGGATTATCTCTTTGTAATCATGTATTATATAGTTGCCGCGGGATACAAAATATTATATATGAATCAACGGCTTCTGTCCGAAAATGCTTCCATCGATTAATATTGATTTTATTTCGAATAGTTTGTGTTCTATAAAGGTGTGGTTGTGTATACTTAATGAACATTGATGGTTACTGTTAACATAGACCAGAAATGTTATTGTGTAATGTTGTCACATATAAACGTTAATTAGACTCCGTGTCGCTTATAAATGCGGAATAAAACAATACAATAAATCAATCTCGGGCATTTGACGTTCGGTATACGTAGTCATATAGGAACAGCCTAAAATTATCTCTATCGAGAATATATATAATAGACAAATAAAGTGTCCCAATTAATCATCTCATTTCATAATAAAATATTCGGAATAAAATCAATATTAATTGATAGTAGCCTTTCCGGACAGAGGTCTTCAATTCATATTTATTACCTAACTGTATTTTCAAAATTGTTATTTAGACAGATAATCCATTTTTAAATGATCGATAATACACGGAACATGTGCCTACCGCAACGGTCAGCGCTATAATATGCAGACATATTTCATCAAAAAGTCTAATAAATTCAGATGATTCAATATAAATAGCGATGAAACATTAAGTTATATAAATATAAGAAATGTATGGCTATATATATATATACTCGTGCGGCACCATCGTCGCAATGAGAGCTGGTCAAAGACGACGTAAGCTCGACTTTATAGGTACAGGGTCTTCCTGGTAATTCACTTCTACAAAATATATTTCGGAGTGAGTCTCTAATGTTTTTGTCTTGACTTCCTCCCACCGTCTCCATCTGTCGCATATTTTAACCATTTTTTCATGGTGTGGTGAATTATGGAAACGTCTGCATTCGCCAGATCTCTTGAGTTTCTAACAGCACCTGGAAAAGTTGAAGACAATTAAGGTAAGAAATAGTATTAAGACAGGTGTGTATAGATTTATTAACAGTTTACTTACATGTTGAATAGTGAATAGAATAATATTTTTTTCTGTAAACAATATTTGCACATGTGTTTGAAACTCCCGCCGCTGTTATATACCCGTCCCAGTCCACCTGTGCATGATAACATGTCGACCCTAAATGCATCCATGATAACATGTCGACCATAAATGCCTGCTATATACGTCATCTTTAATTCATACGCTATACATGATTTATACATGTCTGGTCTTTAAATTCGCCCAAATTTATGTACGATTACGACGTAGCTACGGAAACGACACAGACGATATTAATAGTTTACCTTATATATACATTTTTTTTCTTTGTTCGATAAGGTAAAACATAGAGCGTTCGTAAAAAAAAAAAGGTCACGGACGAACGTACTTTATCCTTGACCTTATCGGGACAATCTGAAGCAAACAACAGGTCCCAATTTATTGTATACCTGTTTCAATTTATATTTAATCACATCGAATGCTGAGTGCATCAGCTAACTGTACTATATATAGTCTGATTATAGTACCGGTATATAATATATGGACTGCTCCTTATGGTAACGGTGTGACGGTACGACGGTGATTTGAATTTGGGCAATAAGTTGAGTTGTATACGACATCACAATTGGGCATTAGTATAATCATGGAAAAGAAGGCATAAGAAACAAAAAAGAAAAAATAATGTTGACGGATTTCCTCATTATTTTCACATATAACCACCTGGATTTTCCAAGATATATCATATAGATACATACGTGCAGTATCGTATTAAATTATCACCTTAAAGTTGGCTTAAACACAATATTTCCGTAATTTCACCATATGATTAATGTATATACTTTGATATAGACACAACAGAATGATTATTACGTACATCCATATCATTCGTTATGATTTCAAAATATAGCCCCCATAGTTCAAGTGCTTGAACTTGTTTATACATTACATTTTTTGTTCGTTTAATTATTTCGATAAACATTTTCTGACATAATTACTTACTGACAATAACTGCTTTGATGGTCAGGGGCTCAAATGCCTTCTTCCCCCCATTGCCACACCAGTTGAGTTTGGTTGCCAGTTGATTCGATATTGTCGCTTTGAGTGCAGATCGTGTGGCCGCCACCTCATCATCGCCACCTGTCCCTGTTAAATATTCCACCTATAAGAGAAGGTAAATTTGTAAGGCTACGTGCTCAATTATAATATTACTGTACATGAATGTACATGTATATTTTGGAAACACACGGTATTAACTCATGTTTTTTTCTCTCCAAAGTTGGTATTATCATTTATATAGATCAGTGGATAAGGACGTATAATTCCTTCCCAGATTGTTTATGCAGGTATCATACTCCCCCTCCCACCCAACCCATATCTTCACGTACGTCTCTGGTATTATACTAATAGTATGACATTTTGTTTGAGAAAAAAAGCTTATTATTATACTCCGGGTTTATGTCGTCAGTCTTCTGAATTGCGAGAGCAAATAAGTGCTCTTTATCTCTGTTTCTGGACTGTAATTCTCAGTTTATACAATATGCCCCCCCCCCCCCCCGACGCATCATGTTGGGCGTGAGTTTAGTGGACTGGCGGTCTAAAAATAAATACTTGCTGAAAACGAATAATCTGATTGGATGTCTTGTGTCTGACGTATTTCGTCCATGGTAACAGTATTGAAATGTTGACATTTTTGAATGAGCGCAGAGTTATTTTTTCATGTTTTGTTCTATTTGGCATTGGAAACACGCGACCATATATGTTAATACATAAACATTTACAAGAATGAACGTGGAGTGCATCCACTCCACCAAGATGCCAATACCAGGCTACCATTAGTCGTTCAAGGTGTGGATTATTAACCATATTTTAGTAAGGATAACTATAAATACAAATTATAATGGCGACCCAATCAACTTGACCTGGAATAAATGACACAACAAGAGGTATGTTTTCATAAACATCTGTTTATTGACTAAATCATTGCATACATTATTAGTTCATCACATATATTATAATGTACAAAGCCTTTTTTTAATTCCATGCCGTCAATGCGTTATCAATCATGTGTAATTTATTTCTCAAGAAACTGAAGAAACCAAAACATTGAAAATTATTTTTTTCTGTACTACTAGTTCACAAACAAATAACACGAAATGTGTCTTCTATTAAACTTAAACTATGTTAAAGCAAATAAATAAAACTCAGACCAGGCCCAGTCTAGCTACATATAGTTTTATCAATTCACAATCACATTTTGGTCTGGCTTCAATATTCTGAATCTGAGCTGATTCATATTAAATAAAATTATGTGTTTATTGTTGACTTCAATATTACCACTAGCTGTGACTGACCAGTTTTCAAAACATGCAGTTTTATTATTTTTTAAAGTAAGTTTCTAAATGATTTATCTAATATACCTATCAATTTTAATATTACTATTAATAGTATTGTTACTATTAGGTCAATTTATGATGAATGATAAATTTGATTATTCAATTCAACATTACTATTTAAAAGAGCTATTGAGTATTGACACTATTAATGTTATATAAATGTTATTCTCAAACTGATAACATTCCCAAAATTGACATGTAAAATTGTAAACATTCCCAAAATTTACTGGTAGTCGTAGTCTAGCTCAGTGCTCTCACCAACCAGCTACTGGTAGGGCTCGAAGTGTTCTGCAATTTCAACTTGTTAGTGGGGACAGGTACGTAGAACTATATAATATTCCCCTATACATTGCTACAATACATGTCACTACTGTATACCATTGATTAAATTATTAATGGTCTTATCCATTGCATGGGGATGGATGATAGTAGTAATAGTAACAACACCCATGACTTTGACTCAGACAGATCAGTTAAATTTGTACGTATGCATATGCTGCACTGAAGCCATTAATTTTATCCATATTGTAATATATTGATTTTTGTGAATTCTGAAGTTTAAAATTAATTTTAATATCCTAAAAAATAGTCAATACTGCATGTCAATGACTCGATAGACACAATTACTATAGTCGAAACCCAATGGAGATATATATGAAAATGACCTATATAGTATATTCCTAAATCCTAAATGACCTAATTTGACATAGTTTTTTTAAAACATCTCAGAATCTAAACAATTTATTTATACTTTCAAGTTCAATTTACTTCAGATTCAGATTGTCATTGGTGATTGATTGACTGTTTGGTGAATTATAGTATAATATTACAAATATAAATTATACTAGGATTAATTGTAGGTATTTGAATATCGTACAGTCTACCGGTAGAAGTACTCTATTCTGTAACATACTTCATAATGATACTATGCCATGGACAGGTCTCATATACACTATTACTATAAATTATAGTAGTGCAAGTACTCAGTATACTAGCTAGTAGTACGGCTTGAGAAAGTTGAGTGAGTCCACACTACTCTGTTACGTCTGTGTGGTACTCAATTTAAAAAAACAAACCTTTTGACAAAAATTGACAAAGTCTTGTAAACTATAGTGAATTCGACAATTGTCACAATGAAACTTACACCCTGTGTTCGGAATCACCCATCATATCCATGACCGGTAGGCGGTACTGATTCGAAAACTATTTTATCGTGTTCAAACTTCAAGTTGAAAAAAACTATACCGGAACTGACAGGAAGTACTACGCAGACGAGTTCCAGAGGATCGAACGTCACCATGTGACGTACTGTGACGTTTTTGGTCGGCGATACGTCGGCATCCGACTTCTTGCCGACCTGTACCAGAAACATATCCAAGAATACCTGTAATAAAATAGAGTAGCACATGTAATGACACAATATTGTAAAATGGTAAATTTAGTCGCTATACGGTGTCCTCGTTAGTGGCGTCATTGTCAATATAATATATAGGTCGGCACCTTGGTGGCATGCGACGCCTTGCCGACCAAATATGTAGGCCTACCTTAATTGTACCAGAATATATTCATGATAATATTTCAGATATATCATTGCAAATATATGGTTTGCAGCCACAAATTGTAGAATATTTCTATTTTTGTTATCAAATATGCACGACAATGAAATTTTTCTGGGGTTATTGGTTTTTGGACTGTAGCCGACGGGATGTGACTTTTTCGGTCGGCAATCCGTCGGCAACCGACGTTTTACCGACCAATGTATGGAAACAACGATACTAACTTCAAAAACTACTATAAAGCGTGTAATAAACCTTCAAGGGCGGAATTTATGTAACAAAGATTAATATACGACTTCGGGCATCAATATGGTACGTGATATATAAATATTCCACCATTTATTTATCACTGGTCAGTTTCGCGTCGGCAGCCGACCATATTTCGACCTCCACTTCTGGAGAATTCTATGTAACGTCGGGTGCCGACTTGTTGCCGACCATATCGATCACACAATGACGTCGGGCCGACGTCGCCCCGACGGACTTACCGACGGTTGGGCCGACGTCGCTAACCTGGGCCAGCAACACTGGTAAAATTACCGGCGCTGCAATTATTGCGCCGATCTTTAGTTTGCTGAATCTTTTCCACCCGCCTTTCCAGTTTTCTCTCCTTTTTCCCTCTGAATCTTTCTTCTTTTTACAATTATTATATTTCCCTAAAACCAAGTCCAGTTTCCGAGCACTAGCTGTGGCCAGCGCTGGCTTCTTCGCATGTTGCCCAGCACTAGCATGGTACATAACATTCGTGTATTCAACATTTCCATAAGAGATCAAATTAAAGGCACGTGCGGCCTTAATTGTCGAAAATATTCATATTTTTTCCAAACATCGTAAACAGAAAACACATTAAAACGCATACAGTTCCGTAAATATATACCATGGCCATCGCGTAAACAGCATGTTATCATAAAGACCTACTATATTTTACCTAAGCAAGAGCCTGATAGTGTTACAGAAGACAGCACAATGCTACTGGCTAATCACACACAAATGGCATAAACGCTCTGTATTAGTTCCATATCAGGTATTCACCAACAAAGAACGCTCTTTATGTTGACCATCATAATATAAACAAACACCAGAAAAGTAACTTTTTATGCTTTTGTTTACATAACAATGGTCAAATATATGACCATAACATACTGTTTATGCGATATTTCTTATTTGTGTACGGACAAAGTCTATCTACATTTTGATGTTCTTTCTGTTTGTGGCGGTTTTTGACGGGTGGAGATATTTTCACAGGATACCCACCGCCAAGGGCCAACCGTGTCTTTAACAACTGCTGTACCAAGCCAATGTCCCACCCATTTGAACACGGGATCAGATGCCTGGACAAGCTGTGCCACACCACTTTTGTGATTAATCCCCACTACTGAAACCAGGTCAGTACAAACTTACTGCTGGCTCAGGTCACACCAAGCCAATTTACCCTTGTTTTGGGGACACACCGCCCTGAACGATTAATCGATTACAATTGTACTAAAAATTTCCTGATTACAGATGATTACTTCACATTCTGTAATCGGTTTATCATATTACGATTACCCCAACCCTGAAATTAACGAAGCAAAAGTTGACATGGTGCTGGTTTCCATGAAGGTTAGTTGTGATTCGATTTAGCAACTTTACTGACAGATTCATCTTTTTACTTAAGTTATAATCTGATAACATATATACATTGGTATAGGATTGTGTTGAGAAAAGCGATAGAGTGTGATTGCAACTTGGTGTGAATATTTGTGTGCAGAAACAAACCATCGCAAGTTCGGTGACGCGACGCCAGTTACTTATTCCTTATTGGACATTCTTAAAAAATTATGGTCCGATGTTTACGGAATAAACGGCATTGTATACGTAGTGTGCAATTGGCGAATAATTAAGATTCCACCCAAAAAATTTACCACCAGCCCACTGGGTTTACATACCCTATGACCCAAAATGGCAAACATCGCCTTTCTGGTCCGAATAAACGGCATTGTAGAGTGGTCGTTGGCGAATAATTAATATTTTACCCAAAACTTTTACCACGTACCCAACCTACTGGGTTTCCATAAACATACAACAAATCGCCTTCCTGGTCCGATATTCACGGAATAAACGGCACTGACGAATAATTAAGATTCCACCCATAACCAAAAATATATGACCCAACCCTCTGATTTCCGAACCATACGTACGACCCATGTGGTAATGTGGGTTCAGAAAAGTAGCTATACAGAAAGCAAATACCCAACTTTGGATTAAAACCCTTCCGATTCAGGGAAGACCTGGGTCGTCCGAATAGGCCTACCCATCCCCCTCGATTTTGAATATTATTCCAATATAATTCAGAAATTTCAGAAACAAAATCTATGCAGTTATTATTATTAATCTTTTTGTTTTGTAAGATATTGTCCCATTTCTGATCATGCAGTGTCTAAAGATTGACAATTTTCACATTTTGACTTGCAAATTCTTCCCATTGTAACAAACCCCATTCAATCGACGTAACTGTTCCATTATTCTAGTATGGCGTAATCATTATTACAAACTAATTTGGATTAAAAACCTGTGAAGCAGACGACGGATGGGAGACACTATATCGGGGAATACAACAGACCGATGTCGCAGGTCAGCATCACGATATATTTGAAAACTATTAATTAGCACTATTAGATATGACAACGAGACGTATTTAGGAGCTAAATTGTGGAGAATATTATGTTCGAGCAAAGAAATATAATTCAGCGGAAGGAACTTGGTTGTTTTTCGGCGTTTAACGTCAAGAAAGAATATCAATGGAAGCATCCGAAATATCAGCCCGACATTATTCGGCGTATGCTGGTCTGGCGTCCAGAATACGCCATAACATACCAAGAGGTCCGGGGGGGGGGTCTTGACCCTCATGTACACGTAATTTGGACGAGAGGAAATATAGGCAATGAATACATGATGAACCTACCATCCTAGCGATTTAATTTAGGATCCGCACAAATTTGAGATAAACGCTCTTTATTTTGACCATATCAGAAACAGTTTAAGCATGGACGCTCTTTATTTTTCTGACTCAAAGCTCTGCCTGATGGCAGTGTAACATTAATGAGTTTTTCGTATTCGTGTTATTTGTCGGCCTATTGTGAAATTTGAGAAAAGATGGACCGTCTTTTGGCCCTTTTCGGTCCCACGGACAGTGATGATAGGTCCTTGTATCGCCCGTAACACCAGTCTTATGTATCGTTGGGCGATCACCGTTAGGACCCTCCTGGTCTTGAGTACTCGTTCGGCCCGCAGACCAGGACTGAGTCCGCCCTCTATAATAAAAAAAAAAAAAAAAAAAAAAAAAAAAAATATGACTCCAGCGAGTATTTTATTAGTAGCGTATATACAGTCTCTACACAGTTACTGGACATAAAGTCCCAAAAAATAAGGTTTTAATCGAGTTTATAAATCGGTATCTCTATATATATACCGATTTATATAAAACTCGATTAAAACCTTATTTTTGGGACTTTATGTCCAGTAACTGTGGTCTGTATATATTGTGACTACCAGTATGTCGTCGATCTTTTTGATCGACTCAACGTGGCACACCAGTATAGCCTAATGCTGAAGGGTATGCCTACACAGGTTTTGTAAATGTGACGAAGGGTACACCTGGTTTGTTATCGACACTAACGCAGTTACTTCAGCTGTGTTCCTGAATGTCTGGCGCGGCGGTGCTCACCAGCAGTTTGTTTTCAGTTCATTTTAATTCTCATCGGACGTAGATAATATTGTTTTAGCATAAGTCGTGGCCGACTCGAAAACTAAATATTTAGAACAGGATTTCAAAACCTGTGTACCCTTGAGTACATTTCCAAACTTCAGCACTTTTGTTTGTGATAGTGACACATTCAGCATCACAACTTGACAAGTGATAAAATCACTACCGGGACTCAGACTGGTATGTCAAATTTGAGAACTCAAGTCAGAGTCGCTTCAAATCGTTTATTTGAAGCACATAATTATGTATTGGTGAGGAGCGCTAATATACGCTATATCACCGCTCACCATGATTATTATATAGGACAATACATGTACTAAATTCGAAAATACAGACTTTATAACATCTGAATTTTTTTTACCGTTGTCAGCCTGCCGTTGTGGGAATTTATTAGGAGTTTCAATTTCACACCAGTGTAAGAAACGCTCTTTATTTATACCATATAAGTAACATTGTGTCCATTAATGCTCGTCCGCCAACTTGACCTTTGTGGCGACCTTTGCGATTTGACCTTTAGCATTGCGCGCAATATTTTGACCGCCATTCTTAACTCTTGGGAGCGGTAGGTTTGAAGATATTTTCTGTTGGATATTTTTGTATTTTTGAACAGAAAATTGACTAATAATCTTCATAAAACTACGATAGATAGTATCCGTATTAACTTGTCGCCAATTCTGCGTAATTATTGGAGCCTATACGTTATGAGTATATGCTATTAGTATTATAGCCATGATAAATGATAATTATAAATGTTTATTGACGACTTCTGAATTTATCATTATTGACATGACATTGACTGAGTTGACTCAATCATTCAATGTCATGTTATTAATGCTGTTTTTTGTGTAAATATTGAATGATTTACTCATGTTTGACTCTGTCTAACTCTGATATAAGAAGAGTGTTACTTCAATCTTCATTATGATCATTCAATATTTCTATTTCTAAGTTCTTTTAACTGTAAATGTAGTCGTACTACTACTAATTACTATATAATAAGTTATTATTAGTACTAGTATTAGTATTACTAACTCAGTAGCTGAGTAACTCGTAGACTCCATTCTCAAGACTGTCCATTTAATATGATTCATCCATTATATTATTAATTTATATTTGCAGCCTTTACTTTAGTAGGCTTTAGTCTAGAACATTGGTGAATAGACTGGGGATACATTATTCAAATGTACATTAAACTAATTAAATTTATGCCACATAGTGCATGTCACTTGTCAGATGTGGTTTGAAAGCCTATTTAAAGTTAAACTGTTTTATACTATAGTCTTAATTTACTTAATATAGTGAGAACTATATTTATTTAACATGTATTTTTTTTATTGCACTTGAAGTAGACCAAAACAAAGCTTTTACTGTAGTTAATAGTATTACTATTAGTATAAGACTAGTACTAGTAGTAGTACATTTAAAAATTAAATAAATGGGTGGAGACTCATAAATCATGATTAAATGATCATTTTAATTTAAGACCATTTCCACATTCATTTTGACTAGTAGTACTACTACGAGTAGTATTTATATATATCATTATTAATTATTCTTCATTGATCTTTATTTCTCAGATACCCAGAATTAATTATGGCGTCTTCTACATTGGTGAAGTTAGTAGATGGATCCGATGGGAAGCAACTGGATTTGTTGAGATTGGAAGAAACACTGGCTATATGTATGTATAAGCATTTATTCATACCTGAAACATTAGACTCAGAGAATTGGAAAATAATTGACAGTCATGACACAGATTGTGATCTAGCAGCAGAATCACCATTCATGCCAAGTATTGATCAGTTAGATAATATCATGTCTGTTCTCCAGAAAAATGAGAATACATTGGCAGCACTAGATTATGGTGTGTATGATTTCAAACAGATAGATGCATTTCTTCAGCTGCATAAAGTAAAAATTATGAAAAGTAAGTGCTCAAAGTACATGTCATGGCTTAAAATAGAGTTTGCTGCACCAAACTGTTATCGTTCAATGGACTATGAAAAAATTCGAAATTTTGGCTCAACTATGATATCAAATACAATGAAAGCTGCAGTAGAATTTCCCAAATGCAGGATAAAAGTACATGATGCATTGACCTTATTAGGTGATGAATGGTTTGACAATGCAATATTCAATGGAATTTCATAAATTTTAAACAGTCAAGCTAAAAGTGCATATGTTGAATCTATGATGGTGGGGTTCAGCTGTGACAGATATATATCTGAATTGGAGAGAAGATTTGGAAACAATCCATTTAAGGATTGCCAGACTTTGGTATTCATGTTGCATGTAGGATTGCATAAGGACCAGACTTTTCTAAATATAGCACAGTTTGATGAACATGGAGAAATTACTGTGAAGCATGGCAACCATTACTCAATGGCAGTATACTCATGTAGTAATAATACTGTGATTTATGCAGACACCAAAGGATGGCCCTGTCCGCAAGACGTATTGACAAACATAGTAGGAGTTCTTGCCAAATGGGGAATTCCATCACCAGAATTGATATACTGCCATGACCCTGCGCAAACAAGTGAAATAGGACATTACTGTTCTTCAAATTGCTCACCTCATTATCCAAAACAGGAATGCTCTAATGTTTGTGGACCAGTTCTTGTAGTAACAGCAAGTGTTGCAGCTTTAGACATACCAAAGTTTAATGCACGTTGTAGTCACGAGATAGCTGATAATCAACATATGACATACCTCAGATCATGCAGTGGATTCTCACAACAAATAGTCAGGTCCAATCATATGTAGAAGGACAGGAGACAAATGATTCACCAGATTTCAGTGACTCAGTGTCAGATGTGAATGAAATACCACAGCAGGCCAAGATGCATGAGGAACAAGCCAATGTCTGTTCTCAGTCCAATGAGTCGACAAGTACAGGAAAATCTGATAAGAGGAATAATGGTGTAATAGTACCTGATAAATTAAGCACAGTTTTGTCTTGAAAACCTGAAGTAAGATTTATGAATAAGAGACTAACATTATATCTGCACATTAGATTCTGTGAATCAGCTTTGAGCAAACAGTTTGCATGTACTGAGCTTGGATTGAAGGATGATGAGGCTATCACAAAAATCAATCAATATTTGTCAACAGATGAATGTCAGGAGCTAGTGGAAAATTTAAAATCTGCAAATATGGAGAAGGAGTACCAGGAGGCCATTTCAAATGAGAACAGTAGTCTGGAAGATCTGACATTTGGAAAGCCATTGATATCATACAGGAAGTCCAAAAAACATAATTTTATCCAGGTTGAGGTGAGACTCAAAGATGGTAAGAGAATGAGTAAGAACTTCAAGTGCTCAGATGAAGGAAAAAATGACACTGTAGCTAAAGAGGAGATCAGACAATTCTTGGAAGAGGATGCTGCAGATTGGGTGAGATATGAAGTGACCAACAAATTATGGATTGAATGTGGTAAGTTAGAAGTTGGATTACAAGCAAAGTACTATTTTGACAAATTATGTCAACAAACACTATTTAGTAGACAAGGGCATAAAAATCGATCACAATGAGCATTGTGGTGCCATGAAAGTAGCTTTTACAGATAATGAAAAGTGGGGGAAAACACACCGCTTTGATGAAACCTATAGCTTTGAAGAAGGTACATATACTGATGATGCAATTACTCCAGTAGTATGCTTGCATGTTGCATGTGCTTCTAAGTCAGATACATGCAGAACAGAGTGCTTTGCACTAAGAAGAAGTCTGAACGTTACTATAGCAACAAAAGAATGTCCATCATGCCAAGTTAAATTAGAAGTACAAAGCCAATGTGAACATTGCATGGTGGATTATGATCACAACTTTAGGAAAGACAGTGTGGGGAGGATACTGTGCAATGCTTGTTACTTGCACATGCGGAAATATCACTGTGATCGTCCAATGACATTGATGAACCAAACTTCAAATATCACTCGGGCAGTTCATGGAAAACACTTAGCCTGTGGTTGGAAACTGAAATTGGTTATATATTGTAATGATCTCTCAAAATGGACCATTTATAAAGGTGTGAAAAATGGCTCTTATCACAATGTAGAAGCAAACCAGGGAAAGAAGCGAGCTAGTCTCACAACAAGAGACTCATGGGACAAACAGCGACTATCTTTCAAAGCAACAGCAAAACAAATAATCTCTGCAGGTAATAATCAAGAAAAGCTGCTTCTTAAAAAACCAGACGCAGATGGTAAAATACATTATCTGGATCAAGTACGCAACCGGGTGAAATATGTAGACAAAGGTTTGATCAAAATCAGTATGAAAGAAAATGATATAATGTCTGACTGGCGGAGAACAGAGAACCTAATTCAAAGCAACTTTGACTCTGTTGCTTTTCCAGCGAGGTTCGATGGTCATAGGAAGAGACTATCAGTATGTTGTAGCAAAGAATGAGTCTCTGAATTATTTGAGAACTTTTGGCAAAGCAGTTCTTGGTCTTTATGTGAAACATGACTTCAATGCAGTTCGTTTTAAAACTGCCTTCATTACCTATTGTGATAGTATGAATGCTGGCCATCTTGTAGTCGCATCTGTATCCAATTCAGATGAGCAGCATATCCATGCCAGAACAATTCAGCTAATGTTAGCAAACGTACCATGCACTGACGAGAAATGCCTTCACCCTACAGAGTTGTACATCTTCAATGATGGCAACGGCTTTTTTCCGATTGAAACCATGTTCATTCAAAAACCAAATTCAGCCATTTTTTCAACATGACAAAGACAGGGCATTATTGAATGGAGTTATGAGTAATAACTTGAAATCAATACTGTTTAACTTCCATGCCGTACAGGCTTTTCGCAGGCATTTGAATGAAGAAGAGGAGTTGCGGCTTTTAACACGACCACTGGAGACAGGACTTAAATGTGTAATGAGGTGTTGGGATCATGTCCGAGGAAAACAGGAGTAAACTGGTTGCATATTTAAATAAGCATTGGTTCTCTTACCCATGGCATGAACCTATGTCTGCTGAGTGTATGTATGCTGTTGAAGAAACGGAGCAGACCAATCCACTACTTTTGACTGATAATGTGACAGAAAGGAAATTCAAAGATGTTGATGAGACATATTTTGGAGGCCATCTTAATCGGCTGATATGCACATTTACACTGACTTTAATGAATAGCATAATTGATGATGATATAGTAGCCAATCAGCAAAATATGCAGCTATCACAAGTGAGAAAACAAGTGAGAAAGAGAAATATCCGAGGCAAAGTGAAAGAGCTCAAAGTATGTAAGCGTGGTATAAGCCTCATGCAAAGAGGCCTCATAGTAGAATGGAGCAAAAATGATGGTTGGGCATTGGTCAGAAGTGAGTCAGATACATACAGTAAGAAAGATTTGCCAGATGAATTTTTTGATGGTACACTTGAACCAGACGAAGAATTGGAAGAGAGAAATCATAGCCAGATTACCAATGAGAATGATGAGCATACCTATGACATTGTTACCAAATGCAAAAGGGCAATTTCAAATTTAGACATAGCCGCTTCTAGGATATTCTATGAATACATTTGTGAAATACTCCCAGATGAATTTGTTGAAAAAATTAAGGGAGAAGTTCATATTGTCAATATCAACCTGGGAATATGTACATGTAATTATTTCATAGTTAGGGGACAGCCTTATTTTTGCAAGCACATGTATGCATGTCTAGCTCAAAGAGAATGTATACAAAATGAGCACACCTTACTGGAAGCTTTCAAGACCTTCAGATTTAATAGGCAAAAACAAAACAAAACTATTGGCGAAGTGAATGTGCCTGTTGGACTTGATAGTTCAGATGTTATTATACAAAACTTGAAGAGGATATCTCATGTTGCGGACTTCGAGGAATTGGAAAATGCTTCCAGAGGCAGAATATTGAAAGTGTTGCATGATGAGAGTCATCGTGGAATGAAGCTACCAAGAGGATCATTGGCAAAAAGACACCCACACAACATGGGTTTCAGAGGACAAGAGGGCTCAGTACAAGAGAGGTATGCCCTAGTGATTCAAGATGACAGAGGAAGGTCCTCTTGATCCATATAGGCCCAATGTGGATTTTCCGGATAAAGCTAGTGAGAGACATGGAGGTAGGAAGCGGCAGAGAGTTTCAAAACGTGGCATCAGTTTCTCTTCTGTGGTGGAAAATTCCATGAAATTGAACGAGAAGATAAATACCTGTTTGTTGCCAATAAGAGCTGTTGATGATCATGAGGGGCAGTTGGAAACCGAGATAGATAATTCTGAACCAGCGAAAAAGAAAGATCACTGTGAATTTAACAACATCCTTGTTTCAAAACCATATACATGTGGTATATGTGTTGAAAATGGGGAAATGCCTCCATATGCCTGCAGTACTGAGAATCAGTTATACAAGCATTATTCAATTAAACACAGAATGAACCTGTTGTACTGTACTGTCTGCTTGTGTGATGGGATAAAGGATGCACATTTCCTTAACATGGCATTAATGAACAGACACATCAATAAGTACCATTCCAGAAAGGTTATTGCACGCAAGGAGCAATCAAAACTGATATCTCTGTCAAGATCAGTTTCCAACACCGATGACAATCAAGATGAAGGAAGGATGACAACAACTAACAATACTGGTTCTGCAGGTAGCAGTAACTCAGTCACAGCCAGTCAAGATTTAGCAGATCTCAAACTTGCAACATCGGAAGAAGCACTGGAAATACTCAAAGATAAGAAGGGCCATGCAGGTTTGCAAAATTTAGCTACATGGATACATAATAAAACAGAAAAATGAAACAAAGCTATCAGATCTGTTGAAATGGACCTGCCCTGTATGTAAGAGGGCCTGCAGATGGAAACCTAGGAAAGATGACCTTCAATCTGATGAGTGTGGAACATGCAGAAAATGGTTTCACTGGAAGTGCGTAGCAATCACAAAAGAACCCAAAGAAACAGATTGGAAATGTATAGATTGTGCTAATGAGCAAGACTAAGATATGGCATGATAAAATTCAGATGAATCTGTTTCTTCAACTTCTGTGGGATTTTAATAATAAAACACGCGTAAAAAGAACGTCTAAGGAAACTGCTTGCTCTACTTCTGGAGGAGCTTAATAAAACACGCATAAAAAGAACATCTAGCAAACTGCTTGCTCTACTTCTGGAGGAGCTCACATACTCTCCCTTGCTGAATATTGTTGATTTTTATAAATAAATTGTACATAATTTTCAGTCCTAAAAATCCTTAACATTTTGCAATAATCAAGCTGCTTTTTACAAGAATCAAACCAAGAATCATGATTCTGATTCTCATTAGATTTTAAGCCCTGACACGCAGATCTGAGAAGTGATGCATGTTTAAAAAAAATATTTGGCAGCTTCACTTTAAATTAATTATTCTGTTTGAAAGTGCACACCATGCATCACTATTTTTCACTTTCACATTCATTTGGCAGGGGAGAATATACACAGCTTTAGGTCACATGAGACGAAGACTCATTAGATTCAAGGTATGTATAAGGTATGTATCATTTGCATTACTATTGGGTGACTAGGTAGAATGCAAATATTTTTTTAATTTGTTCTGAGCCATTTGTTTAAAAGTAAACTAATCAAATAGGTGGGAGTATTTAACTGGTTATTGATACAGTAATGCCCTAATTAATTGAATCCTTTAACCACAGCAGAATTATGGGTAACTTTTCAGGATTTAGTCAGAAATATGGCTTGTTGCCATTCATCGGAAAGCTGTCCCCGAAAAGTTACCCATAATTCTGCTGAGGTTAAAGGAATCAATTAATTAGGGCATTACTGTATATGCCCATTTTAATAACAGAACATATTGTTGTACTTGTCTGCCATTAAATCCAATCTATGCATCATGCTGGTAAATGATCATGAAAATTATGAAGACATTTATTTTAGACCATGCTGATAACAAATGGCCAGAATAACGTACAACTAGTCACAAGCGGTATTCTTTAATTTAGCTAAGTAGCCTTTTATAATTTTAAATTGGATTAGACATGGGGTTAAAATGTAGGGCCTTCATATGCAGATTAAAGAAATTGCAAGAAAAGACAACCTAAGTCCTTGCACCAAAGAATAGTGCGGAATTACTATTTATTAAATTGTCAAGGGGACTATTTTATCAAATGATATCTATGGGGACCAAAAGTGGAAACCCTGCATGTATTATCACCATAATAACCATAACTCATTTCCTTTTTAGATGAGATACTAGACACAAATTACTATTTCTTTGGATTCGGAGGTAAAACGTATTTTATTCGAGTCGAGGAAGCCACCCTTCTAAGCTCAGAGTGATCAGATATCAATTTTTGAAGTTTGTTATTTTTTGAGATGTGGTCCACTTCCACTTGCTCAAATGGGCAAATTACGGACAAATTGTGGGTGTAAGATGGATAACTATAAATCAAGTGGTCATTATTGTTAATAGTAACCACTTGATTTTAGTGTTATCCATCTTGCACTAATAATTATTCCATTTGAGTGCATGGAAGTTGACCGACCACATCTAAAAAAAATAACAAACTTCAAAAATTGTTATCTGATCACTCTGAGCTTAGAAGGGTGGGTTCCTCGACTCAAATCAAATAATTTTTACCCCCAAAGCCCATGAAATAGTAATTTAGGGGTGCTTAATCAGATTTAATTGTGTGAAAATAAGAAACTGGTTATATTGAAAACAGCAACAAATATCCATGTACATTTGTACTATCAAGCAAGAATACCGCTTAAGCTCATATGGTACCAAGCGCATGTTGCCCGCGATACCATCGGAGTGCTAGGGCCCTCTCTCATAAATGAGAGAGATCTTCCAATAAAAGGGGAAGACTTGCTAATATCATATTTTTAATAATATGAAAGTGTTTTTAAATGGAAATAATAAATAACAAGAACCTTCAAGTCTAATTTTTTTTATTTCGCTTGAAAAACAGATTTTTCCTTCTTGGTAAGTCAATGACTCCAATCAAGCACATTGGTGGTATCACCCCCAATGTATTTCCTCGGGTTACAATGACCCCTGTATTTCTTTTTTGAAATTGTATAGAAACTGGAATAAGAATAAGAGAAAGCCATTTTTATTTCTGAATTAATAATCAACTATATTTATTAACTCTTCTAACTCACAGATGCATTTGAAATTGTAAAAACTATACTTCAAAATTTAAATTTCACGGGGGACCTCTGACGATGACTGACCCGTTATGTTGCAAGCTAATATGATTGTAACATAAAAAAACAATCGCTGAGTGCAACATCACATTTTGGCTCCACTGATGTTTCACGATTATTATTCCATTATGGCAATGATAAGCGACATTGTCATAACACCTTCAGGTTACAATACACCAAATACAAATTAGTAGAGTGATTTCCCCTGGCGATACCAAGCTAGGATCAGAATAAAAAAAATTCTGGCAGTTGAATGGTCAATGATATATGGATGAAAAGTGCACAAGAAACATCGAATATAACCACATGGTGAACGGTTATACCCATTTTCTATGATGGACCGGGGGGGTCGCGCACAAAAATTCCATATATAAGGCGGGGGTGGGTGAGTCATTTAGACCCGGAAAAAATGCGTAAATGACAAAAAAAAAAATCCTCCACTTAAAATCTCTGTTAATATCAACCATATGGCACACTAGGCTATTTAAAACATATTAACCAGAACTAGCTACCATTTAGGGGTGTATGCATGCTGATGTATGTCAAAATTAATGTACCAGATTTTGACAGATGAAAGATATATTATATATATATATAAACAAATCATATAACAAACATTAAAACACTTGTAAGAACAAACACTTATAATATGCATATCCAAGATAGCCTTTCAATTGGATGTCAAAGTGTATGTTATAGTTATATATATACACATGTGAATCCCTTTAAGGGTTTGAACAAAATATAAAGCTGAGTTTATATTGATGGATTCTGTGATGAATTTCGCAATTACTTTTGCCAAATTCGTTTACTGTTATAACATAATTATATGCTCAGACACGATCAGTCGACAATGCTTGCATAGAAGCATAAATATGAAATGATTACCATCTTCTGTTCTTAATCCACATAATGGATATTATTTGTTATCAAGATAATCTTGATACAAACAAAAATAACAATTCCACTATATTCCACTGGTTTAAACTATAAAACAAAACTAATTATAAATCATACTAACCTGGATCAAACAGCACAGGTAATCTATGCAACTCTCTTCATGCGACCTTTCTCAGAGTCACATATCTTAACTGGACAGTCTGATCCAGGATGCTTGTTCTTATAATGGGTTTCCATGTGATACGTCCAGTAAACCACATTGCACAGGGGGCACCTACATGTATACGGACGGTTTGTACAAGGTGACCATAGCTTGGATATCTCCGCTGGCTTTAAACTAAACTTTATACTCTGCTAATAAGTTAATAATGTGCAGATATATATCACAGAAATAGGGGAGATTAAATTTGTTCTACCCCTATTACTACAGTATTACTATTGGGGCTTGGGTCTAAAACATCTTATACTATTGTTATATAAAAGAATATGGAGTTATTGAGGATATCAGGACATGTGTTATAGGTTTATTAAGATGCTCGAATAGTATTAAATAATAAGAAACGGAACAATTCTTTGCTAGGCTATGATTTGGTTTATATTTTATGTTTTTTTGTAAGATTTTGTGGGTGGGTCCCAAAAATTGGGTGGAAAAAAAAATTGCAGGTAGAGGGGTGGTGGGTCCCCGAGAGGGGCAAAAACATTTTTCGCCCTATATATGTAAATGTTTTCCGTGAAAATTTGGCATAAAACTGGCTTTGATAAGAGGACTCATTGGCGTTGTTTGCATTTTCTGTTCGAGAGGTATCCCTCTTTGTTTATCTGAATGTATTGGATTTTGTCCTGCACTCATGTATCTGAACCATGGGTTATTGGATCTCAATGAAACTTAGAATTCAGATTTGGCATCATGAGGGCTTTCAAAAAAGAATTCATTGACGTTGTTCACATTTTTCATTCAAGAGTGTTCCCTATTCCTTTATTATGACACTATAATAATTCATGTAAGTATGCTCACCTGTCTTCCTGAACTCGCTCAGGTGAATGTGTGTTCTACCCATTTTCTTCAAACCCTACAAAACAATCTAGTTTTAGGAATTCATGTTTATATAAGCTAATGTATTTATATTGCATGAAGACTATTCCTTAACCCTTTGATTTGAGTGCCAAAATAAGTCTGTTAAAGAATATAAGAATATATTATTAAAATTGCAAAAAATTGTAAAAAAAAAAAAACCCATTGTTAGGCCAATGCATTCTCTTATATAGGGTCGACTCGCATATATAAGAGAATGCATTGGCACAGGGTATATGGCTTGATACAAAAATTGACCTGGCACTCAAAGGGTTAATTCTTGGTTGCATGTACAAGCACCAAAATTTTTAAATCCCGTTTTTAACACCCATCCCCTACCTGTATTGGTAACTTTTTTATCATTTAAGTTAATATGCCCTATCACTAACTCAAAAACCACATATATCTTCTACATGTATATATCTTTGATATCAACACATTTCTCCATAAATATTGGTGGGATGGGTGGCATAAGTATTCAGCAATTTAATGTTTGGTCTGAATAGTTACTATGGTAGTAACCCGGCCAATGGTGACTATATACAAATATCTCAATCCAAGTTCTAACATGGTATTTTAGTGTGATGATACACACATCTCTCTGAGTGGTACAGCACAGGTAGTCAGGTAGTACCGGTGCGTAACATCCTATAATTATTGTGGTATTGAACTTGATGATCACCTTGGTGGTTGCTCCATTATGAAGTCATGAATAATTAAATTAAGCTCCTAAATTTGTTATATTATATTTTCAACCCCCCCCCCCCCCCACCCTTTTTAAAGAATTCTTCAATTATAAATGTTAATACACAAACCAATATTTAACTTTTCACAGAATCCTTTTGATCACCATTGACTTACTTCTCTCATGATTAAGCCTATGCAACTCTTCCTTGTTGCGTGCACAAGGGAGCCTTGAATATCCTCAGCACAGTTGATGTAGGGTCCAAAGTGTATTTCTGCAATCTGAATTGTCAACAAAAAGCTGGTATACATTATGTATACAATTGCCTTTATCTTTTTTTCATCTTTTTAATAAGTTGATAACAAACAAACGGTCTTTATTGAAGTAAGTCAAGTAAGTTCAAACATACCTCTCCCGTGATATTCCCCTGAGCATGTGAGCACTTTGTACCAATTACCAGGGTCCAACCATTTTGGCTATATGATTAATTATTTTATTATACGCCCTTTTTGAAAAAAGGTCGTATTATGTTATCAGTCTGTCCGTCCGTCCGTTAACATTTTTGGTTTCCGATCGATAACTCCAGTTTGGATTATTTGATCTGAACCAAAGTTGGTATGTGTATTTCCCAGCTAAAGATACAGGCCAAGTTATCATGAGTTATGGCCATTTTTCGACTTAGAATTTGACCACATTTTGACATTGAAATTAGGGGTATATCAGACTTTCTTCAAATGTAAGCTCAAAGTATTATCGAATATGGGTTATGACCAATTATTTTTACATGAGTTACGGCCCTTTTTTGACTTAGAATTTTACTGTCTGTTAACATTTTTGGTTTCCGACCGATAACTCCAGTTATAGCTTTAAATCGGAAAGTATAAAAATTATGTTGTAATTGGGACTCGGAACTTCCGAATCCAAATTACAACAACCCTAATTTTTCCGAGTCGGAAGAGATTGCAACACATAGACCATCTTTAATATTATGGCATAATTATTAAACAAAACCATGATATAACCACATGTCAATACAATGAAGCACATTTTCAAAAACAAATGTTAACATACAAAACAAACATATATACCTCTACTCATCTCAACATCTCGAAACTGAGACTGATGTCTCAGCATCCTAACGAATGTCCTTGAGATAACTGAAGTAAAGAATATAAGATCAGCGTGTATTGAGCAACATTTTAGTACTATATTGTACTTATTTTGAAGAAAATAAGACCATGTCTGAGTCACAAAAAAGTGCTCCTTTTATCAAAGTTTTTAAGAACTCTATCTAAAAATATAGTATTTTTGCCAAAAATGCATTTTATTCTTCAGGTAATAAAATCATCTGTTTAGTAGGGTCCAGCCATGTCTAATCTTCATTTAGAGAATACAACAGTAGTCTGGAAGGGAGATGGTACAAGGAAATGAAGAGAGATAATGCCTACCATATCAAAGTTTTTATCCACTAAATGTTATGATTTAAAGCATTTCACAGCATACCTCATTTCAAATTACGTAGAAAAAAAATGTAAGCTTGAATGAGCCATGCCAGTTTAAATTTATCTTCTAATTTGTCTGGAAAAAGGGGGGAGAGAGAGAGAGCGGAAGGAAAATTTCAATTGAAGCTTGAAAATAATAATAATAAGAGTTTTCTATTTTCTACAACGTGTTCTTTAATCTTATTAAAGGGACATAAGGCACTCACTGATAGTAAAAAATTATAAGAACATAACCATGTTCACGAAGAATTTTAATGAAAATAAAATAGATAAACTATGTTCTGTTCTTATTTTATTATTGACAACTCTTCAATGAATAGACATGACATATACAAACAGTTGGTGTGTTAACATTACAGTTACAGTGCAAGCCAATATATTCCAGAAAACACAGATTTTCAACTTTACAATCAGCTTTCCAGCACTGATGTAATTCATGTTAAATTTGTTTGATGATTATGACTGAAAAATAAAAAAAGAGAAAATAATTAGTGTTATATAATAGAGTATTATTCAACATACCATCATTACTGGTGAGAAATTTACTACAAAATTAGTGCACAGATGTAAGATGACATGGGAAATGTCAAAGGATAGGTACTACTAGTATTTACCTCAAATAATCTTACACTTGTTCGGGTGTGTTAAACTGTTAATTCAGTATTTAGACAGTATTTTATATCCAACTGGAGGAATATGGCATTCTACTACGTCACCGAAAATCTCAAGCGAATAGACGTTACCCCTCCACCGAAAACATCACTTGAACTAAGCTCAATTGTAAATATTCACTTCCAGTTCTAGATTTGGCAAAAATTATTTCACCATCGAGAGTCACTGAATTTAATTAATATATACTAATGACGGCGTGTGTTGTCAGTTTGGATTTATTATTTGTACACATAAATAAAGTTTGAGCAAAATTATCCTCATTTCTATTTGTTCACCCTACTGGAGTGTTTCACATCACTTTAAAGAGGCACCAATAGTAATAATGAGCAATAGTTGAAGGTACTCAATCCGATCAGACCCTCATAAATTACTATTTCTTTGGCTTCGGGGGGGGGGGGTAAAAAAAAAAAATTGATTCGAAAATAAATAGTAATTTAGGGGTGCTTAATGATTAATCGGATTGAGTAAGGTACCTTTAAAGTAACAAAGAGCATATGGTATATTATATCAGTTGAAAACATATAAATATGGTAGCTTTTAATATCTGGAGAGTGCCATGTAATACCAACAGGTGATGTTTACCTCAAAATCAGATGACTATAGTAATACTAATATTAGATTTCAAAATTTAAATTAATTGAAGTTGAACTTGAAGGGGCACTAGACTAATTAATATACTACTAATAATATCATTAAGAAATTGGGTGAGCCTACCTTACATATTGAGCATTTTTTACATTAATTGACACGGCCCTAATATAATTTACGCAAAACAGCATTAATTAAATAACATGACTTTGACTTAATCAGCAATCATTTCAATGTCAATAAGACAATATTGACAAATTCAGAAGTCGTTAAATTAGGTCAATAAACATTTATAATTATAATTTATCATGGCTATAATAGAGTATAGGCCCCAACAATTACGCATTATTGGCGACAAATTTATACGGATACTATCTGTCGTAGTTTTATGAAGATTATTAGTCATTTTTCTGTTCAAAAATACAAAAATATCCAACAGAAAATATCTTCAAACCTACCGCTCTAAAGAGTTAAGAATGGCGGTCGAAATATTGCGCGGAATGCTAAAGGTAAAATCGCAAAGGTCGCCACAAAGGTCAAGTTGGCGGACGACTCCTTCAATATCCAACTTTCTGCGGTGCTAATAGCCTAATCAATGCGATTCTAATTTTATTTATATAAATCTTTCCATGTAATTACATTATGTTTGCATTACACCAGATTCCAGAATGTAGGGGGTACGTAGGCCTATGACATGACTGCACGTTGAAATCAGTTAGGAGGTGACACAATTGGAAACATCCTTGCGCAAATACGCACACAATCGACCTATAATATAAAATAGGTACATATTGTAATTATTTTATTCTGAAAGAATCAGAGAGTCATCCGTTATTTCGTTTTAAAAACACGTGTTAAAAAGCGTACACATGAAACGTTGTGAGTTGGCTTATTTGCATCATTGTCAGCACATAATCTGCTTGGAATCACTTCATTGTGAGTCGATAATGTGACTAAATTTCTCTCATTTTCAGCACACTATCAACTCAAAACGAGGCGATTCTAATCAAATTATCTACCTAAAACAAGTTCTATTATAAGCAGATCATGCGCGTATTATCGGGAGAACATGCTGGATCGCTGCATTACCGATACGACTGCGAAATGCCCATCCTGATTCAAAAACAACTGCAGTTGCACAATCGGCTTTTAGTTGACGTCTTAACTCGAAGCGAATGTATATCTTCAGAGTGAGCTCCCAGTTGGCATTGTTTGAGAATAACTATGTCAGCTTGCTTCAGTTCAAACAGATTGCCCAATTTCCTGAGATTTGACTTCAATGTAATGTAAGCACCAACAACCATAACATGTTGTGTATTAACAGTAACGCCTGGAAATGTCATCGAATGTGGTACCTCCCATCTTGATGGACACAGAGCATTCACAACGAAGCCAAGATGGACCAAGTCACCATATACTGCAGAACAATTCATTACTGGAACAACCACGACTCAGTTGGATTATCTGCAGACGAACAATGACTCCTTTATTAGTAATTTATTTAATTAATAGAATTCTTATTATGTCTCTGGCTATACTAAATGGAGATAATACCGTGTTCTGACGATTCCAGTATAAGGTGAGATCACCACATTTTGCTGGATTCAGCGTCACGACAGCAGAATATCTCTTGTGCCGCTTGCGTTCTATAACGACGCTCTGCTGTTGTGAAATTGGGCATACCAACAGATGGACGAATGTTCTTCCCATCACCTTTATTCCTTCTAATATGCTGTTCGTTAACCCCCGAGTTAAGTTGACATGTGTAAAAGAACACCACCTTCTGCCAAGTAAAATATGTTGTATCCCATGGCTGAGGGACATACACAAACGGAATGACCTTACTCTGTGCGGAACCAGAATATGTTTCATTCGTCTTTCACCATCGTGATTCTGCCACCAGTGAATCATCGGCTTACAACATCGACTATATGTGACCCGCCATATCAAATCCAGTCGGAAGTCGGGATTTTTTTTCCCTGTGCCAATGCATTCTCTTATATATGCGAGTCGACCATAGGTCGCCTCGCATATATAAGAGAATGCATTGGCTTAACAATTTTTTATCATGTTTTTTAAATAAATGTTTCATACAATTTTTAGGAAATAAAATAAAAAAACATCCATTACCCTGCAGGGAGCCCCACACATATATAGAAGCATATAGAAGAGTGTTTTCTGCTCATGTTTGTCTGGGGCTCTGTATGGGTGAAATTATAAAATTGTTAAAGAATACAAGAACAAATTATTAAAATTGTAAAAAAATGTTAGGCCAATGCATTCTCTTATATATGCGAGTCGACCTCTGTATGGGTGAAATTATAAAATTGTTAAAGAATACAAGAACAAATTAAAATTGTAAAAAATTGTTAGGCCAATGCATTCTCTTGTATATGCGAGGCGACCAAAACAAAAATATCCCGGCTTCCGACTGGATTTGATATGGCGGGTCACATATCTTGTTGATCGATGCACCGATTGGAGCTTGATAAATTAACCAGGATACATCCATCAACACAGCCATCACGTGGAATGCGTCTGTCGTGTCGCAAAAAAAAAACAACTTTACAATTTCTCCACAAACTAATGTTGTCCATGCTGCTGCTGTTGTAATTGATGTAGTTGACGCTCAAAATTGCCACATTTGAAGAAATATTAACTATTTTAATACTTTTTTGCTATGAGGGCACGGAACCAACCCGCCTTGATCATTCTCCATAATGCCAATAAACTTCGGGATGACACCGGTATCTTCATATTCATAATTACCACATTTGAAGAAATATTAATTTTAATACTATTTTTCTCTCAGAGGACAGAACCAAACCGGCTTGATCATTGTCCATAATGCAAATAAACTTCGTGATGACACCGGTATATTCCTGTTCATAATTGCCACATTTGAAGATATATCAATTATTTTAATGATCTCTTGCTACAGGTCGGAACCGACGTCGGTCATTCTCCATGATGCCAATTAACTTATGTTAATTATTTAAATTTTCTCGTACCAGAGGTCGCAACCATCCGCCGGCTTGATCATTCTTCATGATGCCAATAAAATTTGGGATGACGCCGGTATCTTCCTGTTCATAATTGCTACATTTGAAGATATATTGCTTATTTTAATATCTTGCTCAGGGCGGCCGGAACCCGCCCGGCTTGATCATTCTCTATGATGCCAATAAATTTCTGTTAATTATTTCAATTCTCTCGTACCAGAAGTCGCAACCATCACCGGCTTGACCATTCTTCATGATGCCAATTAGTTTCGGGATGACACCGGTATCTTCATGTTCGTAATTGCCACAATTGAAGAATAATCAATTATTTTAAAATGCTCTCAGAGATCGGAACCAACTCGGCTTGACCATTCTCCATAATGCCAATAAACTTCCTGTTCATAATTGCCACATTATAGAAATATCAATGATTTTAATGCTCTCTTGCCATAGGTCGGAACCAACGCCGCTTGATCATTATCCGTGATGCCATTAAACTTCGGGATGGCACTGGTGTATTCCTGTTCATAATTAACACATTACAAGAAATATAAATTATTTCAATTCTTTCATACGAGGACGCAATAATTACCACATTTCAAGAAATATCTATTATCTCAATGATATCATACCACATCAGTAGTAATGGGGGGCACTATGGCCCAGTACCCCCCAGACATGGGCACTATGGCCCAGTACCCCCCAGACAGGGGCACTATGGCCCAGTACCCCCCCAGACATGGGCACTATGGCCCAGTATCCCCCCAGACATGGGCACTATGGCCCATAGTGTCCATGTCTGGGGGGATACTGGACCATAGTGCCCATGTCTGGGGGATACTGGGCCATAGTGCCCATGTCTGGGAAGTACTGGGCCATAGTGCCCATGTCTGGGGGGTACTGGGCCATAGTTCCCCCCTGAGGATAGATGTTCCTGTCATTGATGTGACATTTCTGATCGAAAAAATGAAAATGGACTTAGAATAATTTTTTTCAAAAGGAAAATCTCACTTTGGAAAATATCAATTAGCTATCAAGAGTTTCTTTTCGATCAGTTGGTGGCCCTGAAAAGGGCCGTTTTATTTTTGTTATAGTTTAGAATCCGCCACATTGAACTTCTTTGTTCGACAAAACTTCAATTGATTTGTCTCCTCTCCTCATCCATATTTCGCATTCACAATAATGCTCGTGGCAAGCGTGGGGGTCCACACTAGAGGTATTGATGACTTGAATCTTGGTGTTGATTTGTAGCCGCCTTTGGTAGCATCAAACATGACGATAGGTCGCTGCATAACAGTCGCCGCTAATTCAACCATCAATCTTGATTCGGCCAAAAGTGGTGAGTGCCGTAAGTCTTGTGCCGACGCACCAAGTTCGTCCCTCTTTGTGTAGTACAGGTCAACTACCGCATCTCTCAGAACCATCCATCCATCGGTCGTCCCGTAAACCCCAATGCTGAGTGCCCTCCAAAATAGAGATATTTCTTCGCTGTACACTGCTTTACAGTATACCCCACGGACCATCATCTCGTCAAGATCGGTTATGTTTACAGCAGTCATCTTTGAATGCAGAATAAATTGTTCGCTGCCGTGCTTGAACATATATCATGATTGCGCGGGCGGTAGAGAAAGCACATAATGCTTTGACGTTAAAAATGACAAATGTTTCCTGACGTTGTGTTTCTTTTCAGTGCATTATCTGTTAGTTTCACCATTTCGATATGTTATAGATTAAATTCATGATAGTATATGCAATTAATTAAGATGTTTTAACATATGAATTCATCTTCGTTCATAAACGATGACCAAGTAAAGTTATCAAATGCAATGATCAAGAAAAATGTTCAGTATGTTTCTTGTGTTCAGTTTTTTATGTATAAAATATGTACAATTCCAAAACCAAAACTAGAAAAACATTCCATATTTTCCTAACGAGGTAACAAATATATCAAATCATGTGTACCAAATAATAGATAATGATCTAACAAAATTAAAAACATTTGTTTGATCGCTATACAATAATGATCAAGAAAAATATGCATGTTGATCCGTCTCTGAAAAAACACAACTTGAGGAAATACTTGTCAATTTTTAAGTTCAATGCGTTGTGTTTTCATTGACGCCCGTGTAACAATCTTGTGTTCAGTTTTTTATGTATAAAATATGTACAATTCCAAAACAAAAACTAGAAAACATTCCATATTTTTCCTAACGAGGTAACAAATATATCAATCATGTGTACCAAATAACAGATAATGATCTAACGAAATTAAAAACATTTGTTTGATCGCTATGCAATAATGATCAAGAAAAATATGCATGTTGATCCGTCTCTGAAAAAACACAACGTCAGGAAATATTTGTCAATTTTAACGCCAACGCGACATGTGATTTCATTGTCGCCCGTGTCAAATGTATACAAATATTTTCGAATTTGATCAACCTTACATTGCATTGCTATCAAGAGATGGATCCGTTAACAGAATTTCTTCAGAGTGAGATATACAGTGATCCTGTTGCACAGAATACATATGCTGCGCCACAGTCAACAGTCCAAGCTAATACGACAATGACTATAGGTGGTGATACACTCATTTTAAAAGCGATTTTAGATGAACTGAGATGTCTTCGCAGGGATATTGACGTGAAAACGCAAGTAACGCATCATGAAGTGAAAGTGAGTCTTCGTTTCGTTGCAGAACAGATAGATATCCCAATCAGGGTTCATGATGTTCAGAGATCGAAAGAGCAGAAACAGATCAAAAAAGGAAAATCATCGGCGACGAAAGAAAAACAACCTAAGAGTATCATGAAGGCTTCAACTGAGACAAAAGTCAGATTTCATCTTCCTTGTAATGAAGGCTTCTACTGAGACAAAAGTCAGATTTCATCTTCCTTGTAAAGAATCTAGAGATACAGAGAAATGTGATGAATTCGCAAAAGCTCTCGGTTCTCATGGGAAAGATATGTCAAGATATAAGAAAAACACAAAACGGTGTTAAAGTCAGATGATAAATTTAAAACGGCCCTTTTCAGGGCCACACACATTTCCCAAAAGGTTACTCTTTCTTAGCTGAAAAAAACAAAACACGATTGTTCAATTCATAATTTATTCAACAACAAATATTTGCAAGTATATTTTGTTTTAAATTATTCGTGGCGTGATTTTTTCAAAACGAAACATAGGGTACAAGGAACATTATTAGTTCTTAAGCAATGTTAAAAAAATTTCTTTTTGAAAAAATTGGTTTGTCCTGAAAAGGACCGTTTTTGTTTTGGCCCTGAAAAGGGCCGTTTTGTACGACATCAAATTCACTTCCCAATTTTCTCAGAGTGAGAATTTTGCTTTTGTTGTCCCGCCTCAGATAAAATAGGACAGCTAGGCTCGGCTGGTATGGTTGCTGTTCTTTTTTGCATGATCAGCTTTGAACGGGCGGTCACTTCTCTTGCGTACCTGTCCCACATTATCTGCGGTGTCATCCCCATAGTTCCTCTCAGTATCGCCATCAAGGGTTCGGGGATTGCAGATATGTTGAGAACAATAGAATAAGTCTGAAGATCCGTCTTGAACTTGTATCACGATTGCGCGGGCGGTAGAGAAAGCACATAATGCTTTGACGTTAAAAATGACAAATGTTTCCTGACGTTGTGTTTCTTTTCAGTGCATTATCTGTTAGTTTCACCATTTCGATATGTTATAGATTAAATTCATGATAGTATATGCAATTAATTAAGATGTTTTAACATATGAATTCATCTTCGTTCATAAACGATGACCAAGTAAAGTTATCAAATGCAATGATCAAGAAAAATGTTCAGTATGTTTCTTGTGTTCAGTTTTTTATGTATAAAATATGTACAATTCCAAAACAAAAACTAGAAAAACATTCCATATTTTCCTAACGAGGTAACAAATATATCAAATCATGTGTACCAAATAATAGATAATGATCTAACGAAATTAAAAACATTTGTTTGATCGCTATACAATAATGATCAAGAAAAATATGCATGTTGATCCGTCTCTGAAAAAACACAACTTGAGGAAATACTTGTCAATTTTTAAGTTCAATGCGTTGTGTTTTCATTGACGCCCGTGTAACAAAAACTAGAAAAACATTCCATATTTGTCCTAACGAGAACGTTGACGGCTGTAGTGAGAGCTGTCAAGAACTGAAGCTCCAAACGCAGGTTCCCTGTCTTTATAGGATGTAGATGTCCCTCGTCGCTTCCTTGGTCCGGTGTCAAGTCGAAACCCCACAAACAATAACCATTCATATATTCTTTTAAATTAATGCCAATTGATTTGTTAACACCAAACATTCCTAAAGATTGATACAAGATAAATATGATCTGAGACATTGTTTTGTTGCGAAGTTTGGTTCAAATGGACGGTTATGTATTGTATGACCGTCTTTACTAACTTCCAATTTATTCAAACTGAAATGTTTGAAGTGGAATGGATTGGTACCCAAATCTCCATTCATATCTTTATTTTCGACCAACGCAATAAAAAGTCTCTTTGGTAATTGTCCTTGAAATAAGTGGTCTTCAATTTTTGATCTAAGTCCAGTACTAATTGTGAAAGTTTTTATTTCTACTCGTCTGATAGGTAGTTTATTTTTGACTGGACAATTTCTTGATTTAATTTATTTGAGACCGCTGGAAAAAGACTAACTGTTCTGACATGGAACACTGCTGATTCGAAAACAATTTGTCCATCCTCGGAGCCAATGAGGCAAAATTTTGATGGTGATCTGTTTAATCTGATACGAATTTCAATTCCATTTGGTAAATATTTTTCTTGAAGAAACAGATCAGTGTGTAAGCGTCCACATAGTTCAACAAATTTACTACCACCGATCAAACTTTCTCTAGAAGTTAATCCAGCATTGCCACCACCTTTGGTATTCTCTTCAAATTGTTCTGCTGTATCGCCATACCACATTTCTAAATTTGCTAATTGATTATCTTTATATTCTGGAGAGTATCCCAACAGATTTTCGAAATATGCTCGGTATGGGTAAGTGTCAGAATTCGAAGTTATCAATTTGTTGTTCAAGTAAACATCGATACTGCTGAACATGCTATGAAAGAAATTGTTAACAGGTGATAATTCCGTACCAGCTCCCAAATTACTTCCATCTTTTTTTGTAATTTTGAATTTCACATAAAGATAAGATTGATTAATATCTGTCCACTTTTCGGTTTGAGATGGTATGACAAACTCTATCGAGCAGAATTATTCAGCGGTGCAATCGGATGATTTTCGATCCACTGCGATTCTGACATTGTAGCCACCGTTGGTGGAACATGTGTTATATCAAGTTCCGATTTATTGCATTCGCATGATCCATTTACCATTTGTGCCATGATTAATCAAAAATATCAAGAGCTCGACTGCTAGGATGTTTTTTCGACTGACTTTTTCGGCGTTTGACAGCTGAATGATTCATTTTTGAATTCGCTACTCGTTTTCTAGGTTTTTGTCTCGAGTTCAAAATTTGATTTTTAGCTTGTGTGCCAAAAGATTTTAAAGCTTTTTTACCTTCAGACATCAACGCTTCTTTCGGACTTTTACCTTGATTAATAATTTCATCTGCAACACCAAAAGTGTGTTTTTTCGCAAGTTCTAAAGCTGTCCGACCAATCGGTTTTAGAAATGGTACAGCAGATCTCATAACTGATTTGAAAATTGAACCAATACCGTTACCATATTGCCGTGGTACACCTCTATACACGGGAAACATTGTTTTTTAGAACTCCTCTCGTTTTCTGAAATGCAGCTTCGCCAAAGACTTACCACCAATAAACTGAATTGATTTCCCTGTGTCGCCACTTATATTTACACTAATTTTGTCAAAGTATGACTTTGAAACTGGAACATAATGTAAATTTAAAAATTCATGTTTTACATGTAATCCGTCGGTATCTCTTTTAATTCTGAAAGAAACAACTCGTAAAATTTGTACTTCAACATTTCCAACAATTGTGAAATCGGCAATATCAGAATAAACAAACATTTGATTATGACCAACATTCAAATCTACACCAAACGGAAATCTATTATTTGAATAAAAATCTTCAGAATCGTTTTCAGTTTTGTAACCCAACTTGTGCAAAAGACTTTGTGGTAATTCAATTCCTAGTTTTGTGATACTTACACTCTTGCGAATAATTTTCACACGTTTTGTAACTTTTGAGTACTTGATGTGAAATCCGAATTCGTTTTGTATTGCTTCTCTAAGTGTTTCATCAATTACATCTTGCATTGTATCAAGTAAATCTGCCGCAGAGGAATACGAACCTTCTCTTATCTGCATTTTAATTGCACGAACGCCATCAGGTCTCGTAAATATCTTTTCTTCAAAACGATTTTGAAGAACAGACAGTATTATTGCATCAGTTGTAATCAATTTGAATTTACACGAATCCCCTGTAACATTGTATGTTTCTGAAGGTATTATCAGTTCGACTAATGCAACTTCCCATTTTGCTTTATCAATTTGAATTGGTTTTGGTAATTGTACAGTAAAACAACATTGAGAATTGTTTGGATACATTACCATTGAACTGTCGCTCGGAATTGTAATGTAGAAAGAATTCATACTTTCAAAATTTCTGCCGACTGATTTTTCAAATATTTCAAACGCAGTGTTGGTAAAATGTATCCCAAAGAACTACTGAGTAAAATTAACCACAGTTCGTTATTTTCACTTTGTAAACTTAAATGAACAATTGCTGTAGCGATTATACCAACAATTATAATAATTTGTGTAAAATATGTTACTTGATTTTTTGCAATTTTTTCTCCACAGAATTGAAATTGTGATGGAGCATCCAGACCAACTGAACCATTTTGAGACATGTTAAAAGTTTTATACCAAATTTGTGGCAGGAATCCAACTGTCAAATTTTTTAGGATAACCAGTCCAATGAACTTTAATTTCTCTAACTGATTTACCAGCAACTTTTCTTGAACGTTTACCAACAACTGATTCAATTTCGTAAACTTTATTATCTTTTATATGTTGAATTTCTTTACCATAAAATGATCCTGCGATGTTTTCACCAACTAAATCTACTAATTTGTAAGTTAATGGTGTACTTTTACAAACTCTACTAATTTTGAAAATTTCTTTTGTCCAATTTGGAAGATATCCTTTATCAAAAGTTCTCTTTGTTTTATTTATTCTAACAAAATCTCCAACTTTCAAGATCTTATCTTTTTTCGTTTTTAACTTTCCATAAAGATTTCTGGAAACTTCAATTTCATTTTCTCGAGTTACTAAAACTGGTGTCATCTTAATACTTCTATGAAAACTTTTGTTGTAAGAATTCACAAAATCGTGCAAAACATTGTATTTCAAAGTTTGATTATGTGTAAAATATTTCCACATCTTTGTTTTCAATGTCCGTTGAAAACGTTCAACTATACTTGCTTTTGTCTCTGGATTCTCTGTTGTGAAAAAATGAATTTTCTTAGATTTAAAAAATTGTAAAAATAATTTATTTTTGAATTCTGAACCTTTGTCAGATTGAAATGAAACTGGTTTTCGTTTTGATGATTTGAGAATTTTCTGAAATGTTTTAACTAAAGTTTTACCAGTTTTGTCTTTAATTTTTTCAACCCATGCAAATTTTGAGAAAACATCAATAACACAAAGTAAATATCTGTAATTGTCATTGTGCTTTTGCAAAGTTTGCAAATCTGCCAAATCAGCTTGCCACTGAATATCAATTCCTGCAACAATAGTTTTACGTCTGCGAAATTTCCGAACAATTGGTTTGTGCAAAGTGTATGTTTTTTGCCATTGTAACCATTTTTTAACATCTGAAAGTTTAATTTTGTTATTTGTTTCTTTCGCATTTTTAAAAAGTTGATTTGCTCCACTGAAACCACCAACTTCTTTTGGATTGTAGTAAATTTCAGTTAGAAGTTTGTCAAATTTTATGTAAGTGGGGCCCATCCTTTCAAAATAGATTTTCTGGTTTTATGAAAACTTTGAGGTGTGAAAATATCAACTGAACGTTTTCTTGACTTGTCACTGCTAGGAGTTGCATGAGGTGTATGAAACTCATCACCAGTGTGACCTTCTTTTAAATGTCTTTGTATCCACAACCATCGATTCCTGTTACCTACATAATCTTGTGGTACATTAAGTTCCCCCAATCCACGTAGGAATGTTTCATAACCAACTGGGTCAAAACCTTTTCGGTGACGAACAACATCGTTTATCAAATCAATTATATTTGATCCAGTAACTGTTTCTGTTCCATAAATTAATTGTCCACGATCATCCCATCTAAGTGTAGGATTAGTTGACAACAATGTTAAAATTTGTTGTGCTTTACCACGAAGTTTAGATGGCACACTTTCCAATATATGTTCACTCATTTTCCCAAAGTTTTCAGATAACTTTTGTTCAGGTAAACTGAATTTTGAATTTAAAGATTTTTGTGAAGTTTTCAATTTGTACAAATTTTCTCCAAATAACTGTGACTTTTCTGATTCAGAAATATTTTTATCATAAACTGATTTCAATTCTTTGTAAGAATCTGAAACATTTGAAATTGCAGGATCAGGAGGTAATTGAGGTTTATTCATTTCTGACATTTTCCATTGTTTGAAATCTTCCAACATTCTGAATGGTACAATAACCATTTTCTTCATATTTATTTGAGATTTAGTTTTTCAAAATATTGTTAACAACTGCACCTAATGTTTTGCTAATCAATGGAGCAAGAAATAATAATGGTAAAAAGCCACCTTTTTAATTAAAAATTTTCTTCTTTTGTTGCAAAGGTTTGTTCTTGTCTGCAAGATATCTGATATGTTTACGCTTCGAATGTAACTTGCGGTTCTGAGCTTCATTCAGTTTTACATCACCTTTTAAAAGATTTTGACAACATTCTGAAATGCAATCCATCACTTGTTTCGGAGCATCGTTGATCATTTTCTTTTTATATGCAGATGGAACTTTACTCATTGCAACAATCAACTCACCATATTTTTTTATCAGCGGTGCTTTCCTGCTCTTAGTTTTTGAAGGCATCTTCATAAGTCTAATTAGTTGTCTCAAAATGAGCAGAAAAATTATATGTTTCATCTTTTATCTTTTCTGATTGAACCATTCTAAAGCTTCGAATGCAGATTTCGATGCATCAGTCAACGGCATAAATTTTGAAAATTCAAGATCAATAACTGGTTTTTTTTGTAACGGTTGATGTTGAGGGTTCTGCTGAGAAGTTATAGGTGTAAATTTAGAATGTTGATTTTGTTGAGTTTGCATCGGTGTAAACTTTGAATGATTTAGAGAAAGCTTTGTTTTACGTTTAGATTCTTTTTGACTACCCCTTTGTTGTGTTTGCATCAGTGTAATCTTTGAATGTTTTGGAGAAACCTTTGATTTACTTTTAGATTGTCTACCAGTTTGTTCAAATGAATTTTTCAAAAGACTTCTAATTAAAACTCCTCCAAGGAACCCACTACCACCTCGTTGTAAAATTAATTTGCGTTTTGTTTCCATATCAGTTGATCGATCAGAGATTTTTTTAAGAACATTTTTATTTCTCTGAAAAAACGTTTTTGTCTGTGATGGTAATTTCCAATCATTTTCAAGAAATAATTCAGCTGCAAAAGTGAAGAAATTTATAATTTGTGACAGTTCATCATGACTAAACATCTCGGCGGACGACATGGTTCTAAAATGAGAAAAGTAACAACAACTGAATTTATACTTTTGAATAAATGACAGGACCTCGGTCATTAGCTGTCAACCATTTATGGAAAATATCAGTTCTAATTCGCAAATAATTTTCTGTTCTAGGATGAAAATCTACTAAAATATATCCATGATTTATTGAAGTTGCATCTTCGTATGCTTGTTTCAAATGATTGGTTTGCATTTGATGAGACAAAACTTTTATTTGATTTTTAACTCGAACGCTTTGAAATAAAACCATGTAGTGTGCATTCAAACTTATAGTTCTGCTACTTTTTGATTTTTGGAACATGTTTTGAGTAATGTAAATTATTGAAGCATTTCGATGGTGACCTTTTCTAGTAAACCAAAGCATTATTTTGTCTTCATCTTGTTCCCCCATCATGTCATCGAAAACAACAAGATGAGGAAATGATTTATCTGATACAATTTCCTCATCATCGTCTGGAATACCATCCATAAACTCAACGTTATCAATTTCTTTTATACGATTGTATGTGTCTTGCCATTCTTTGTAACACCAAACTATTTTCTTTGGTGGTGTTTGGAATAAATCGTGTTTAAATTCAATAACTTTTTTAACAAATTCTGTTTTACCTGATCCACTAGGTCCGCTGATAAAGAAATTACACGGATGTTGGAAAAGTAAAGATTCTTCCATGTTGTCACTTTGATGTCTAATCAGAGAGTGAACTTAACGACGTGTGAATTTAGTTTTTAAACAGAAATCTCCATAGCTGTAAATATTTCCAAACATTTCAATAATCCAAGTATTATAGTCTTCTATTCTTCTGTTTGTTCTGTAAACAAAAAAATCATTTCCTATAATGTTTTTAATTTTTGCATATGTTGACATTTTTTTTGTTAACAAATACCCATAGATCCTAGGAACTGATTTAAAGGTTCCCCTAGCAAGAGGATAATTATCTTCATACTTTGTATAATGAATATAGTCATGTTCATCAAAAGTTTCTAAATCTAAATGGTGTTCATCACCACCAAATATCAAAAAATCAGATATTCTTTCAATGAGAAAAAATGTTTTGAATTTAATAAATGATTCAATATATTTTTGAGAGAAATGAGAAAATATACTTGTCTCAAGATAGTCCAATCTCTGTAAACATTCGTCGACATCACAGCATCGTAGTATTGCTTCCTTTTCTCTTTCAAACCAGACTTCTTGTAATTCCTTCTTTATCTCTGGAATAAGTGTTGACTGTGCCACCAAATATCCATAAATCTTCTCAGCAATTTCTGGAGGTACTACTCCTGTCAACATCTTGACATGAAATGACTCAACATCTCCATCCGTATGGATATGTGTGAATACCATTGACGAGTTTTCGTTTTGTGTACACCGATCTGAAAGTTTTGGTTTGACACTCACTAATCAGTTGATGGTTCTTTTGTCTTTTAATTCTGGAAGGATACTCAACAACAGTTTTGAAATTTTCACGATCATTAACACATTGTACCATTGTTTCAAAATTAACTTTTTGACTTGTGCTGTAATCAAGAGTGATACCTTTTACCTTACATTTGGTGTATCTTCTCCCATCTTTGATGTATTCATATCCGTAGTTCTTTGGCCCAAGTCCAACAAATTTGACAATCTTTGCATCTGGATGTTCGTCGCTCCATTTCCCCAATCTTCCTTCGATAGTTTTGATGTTCTTCTTTGATGGATCACTGACATACATACAGCTGTCTGTATCAAAATACAGCACTCTATCTCCAAGTTTTTTAAAAACTTTATACAATTGTAATCTTGCATACGCTGTAACAAAAGTAGCAACAACAACATTTGCTGAATGATGAGTTTCAATATTATCTAAAATATCAACATAATTTACCAGAATGAATTTGTCACCATCAAGAAGTGTAACATTTTGAACAATTATATTGTTACTAGTAAGCAATTCAAAATAACGTGATGGCTTATCCACATACTCTGTTTTTGACATAAGATTTCTTTGTGCATTCTTACCCCATATACAATTAATCATAATTTTAGATATTTGGCGTTTTCCTGGATTCTTCTCGATGTTCTCCAATTTTATACCCTCAGCTGCATAATAATCCTGTACAAACTTTTGCTTCTGTTCTTCTGTCTCAACACCAAATGGATAACCACTACATTCCTGTTTGATCTTTAGATGTTTGTCGATATAAGATTTGTATATTTCATCTGTCCAATCTGTCCAATGCCAAATTTGGTACACATCAAGTATTTTGTAGCCAACATCCATTGCTTTGAATAATTCTGGCGTGGTCCACACTCCGGTTATAGCTCGATCTTCTTCTGAATGGTTACATGTCTCGTCCTCATTGATGGCACAAGTGTTGCACAAAGTAAAAACCATTTTGTTGTTACAATGAATCGGTAGAACTGGAATATACAATTTCGATGGTGGTAAAATTGTACATTTAACAAGTTCCGCATAGTCTCTAATGTGTTCTTGATCGATCTGCTCTTGGCTCAAAATTTCTGGATGTCCAACAGGGTAGAATTTATATTTGTTGCAATATGGATACAACGAACAGACATCGATGAACTTGATTTCTTTTGTGGAATCTTGATCAATTTCCTCGTACAATTTGATGGCATTTGTACGTCCACCAAACAATGCTTCTCTTGGCAAAATGGGGTCTCGATGTTTGTAGAAAGATTCCATTTGTTGTTTGAATTTCACATCGATTTCATTCTTTCGTCGATCTGATGCCCCCAAATTGATTCAACTCTGTAACCAAGACTTTCCAGTTCATCTTTCTTCTGTTGAGTTCTTGTATATAATTCTTCCATGGTGAGCATCGTATAGGGATTCTTGTATTGTCTGTTGTTGTAACATTTTGGACATCCATGAAACAGACATCCATTCATCTCAAAAACTGTTCTTGTGGCTTCCTCATATCCATCGACGTAGTGTCCACCAATCTTGATTTCTCCTCCATTCAAAGCATGCTTAATTGTTATCATACGTGACAATGATAGATGTTGAAGCCAACGTATCGCTTTCATGGAATAGTTTTTAGCACATGGGTATCCACCATCTGGGATGATTCCAATTGTTTTCTCTGGCATTGAATTCTTCCTCCATGCCAAATTGCAAACTTGCGCCAATGTTATTGACTCAATGAACGGGTCAATCTGTTCTGTTTCAAATATGTATTTCCTGAAATTTCCACATCCATGGCGAAGAATATCCACGTCTGATTTGCAGTACTTCTCCATCTCTTCTTGGAAGTTGAATATCACGTAATTTTCTATTTTCTCATTGTACCATTCAAAGAATTTCTCTCGATTTTCCACGCTCATCATGTCTGGTTTGTAGTAATCAGAAGCCAAGTAAGGTCCAATGTAATTTTGAAACTTTGGTGAATTCGCCCAATGTGGAAAGTGTCCTTTCGCCATCTCATTCAGCCGAAAAGTTTGTGGAAACTTTGAAAGTGGCATCATCAGAGAATCAATAACTTTCACGCTGTTGCATTTTAAACTGAGAATTTTGTTTCCATTCATGATCAGTTCTGGTTTATGAATTCCACTTTGTATGAGTGCTTGAAGTAGAAACTGTGCATCGTATCCCTGAGCATTATGTGCTATTGCAACACATCCTTTGTCACCCTTGAATACAAATTCTCTGGAATCCGGTCCGCATGTTTCACATTTTTCTTCGATTGGTTTGCACATGCAATCTCCACAAGCGGTATGTGCAACACAGAAGTTTGGAATATGAACACCTGTGTCTTGTCTGCATTCAAAGTCAAAGAATACATATGGAATCTTTGCAGGTTTCTTTTCCAGTGATTCATATTTTGGAATGTAGCACCTGTGATCTGCTTCAACGATTTCTTTGCAATGTTTGCATTTCTTCAACCCCGCACATATATGTCTGCTTGATTTATTGGTGAGAATTTCTTCATCACAATTGTTGCATAGTTGAACCAAATCACATATTTTTCTTTTCTGTTTTCCTTCCGTCTTCAAATGGTTGTCGAAACAAGATTTACTTCTGAATGATCGTCGACACGTTCTACACTTCACCCAATTTGTGAAATTACACTGTGTCAATGACCAGCATGCAACAAACAAATCTGCATCGATGATCGCCACGACTTTTGAATCCAATGTCACAGAATTCGCAGTAGTAGCTGGTGCCTAGAAATCCTTTGATTGATGTTATGGTGTCGAAGTGATTGTTGTTGTAGTAGATGTGTACACATTTGCTCTCCGAACACATTTCTGCAGGTTCAAATAGAAATCCAGCGCCAGCAAATTCATTGTGAATTTTCACAACATATTCTGGATACAATATTTCTTGAATCTTGTGGAACTCATTGATACTGCAAACTGTATCGTGTGGAATGCCAGCACGGTTGAGTAGATTTTTTGCTGCATCTGTTACACCTGCTTTTATAGCATTTTCATCGCGATGAAAATGCTATAAAAGCAGGTGTAATTCTACACTTTACACTTCAACTCCGAAGAAGCCAGTCGCAATATTTTTTGCTGACAAAACTCAAGACAAAAATGTTTAAGAGAATTAAAAGACCTGTTTCAGACGACGCCACCAGCGAAGAAGATATTGTTAGAAAAAGACCAAGGCCTGCAGTTATTGAAGAGAGCGATATTGAGCTACATAAAGAAGATTAAAAAAAATCTACACAACCACAGACTAGAAAAATTCAAGATAATCTTGTCGAATTGAGACGGATCCCTACCGATTTGTTTAAACTTTGTAACAAATTGCAATGGCAAGAGAAACAAGAGAAAAACAAAGCTGATAAAAATTGGAAACCGCCATATGGTTACTGTTACCAATGCGGACAAGACTCCCATTGGTCCTTCCATTGTAAAGCAGATTTCGGCGACAAAAAAAATGTGAAAACTATACAAAAGTCTACAAGCAGTAACAATACAAGAACAAATGCAGATATCAAAACTGAAGAGATGTCTACAACATCAGATGTTTCCAAACAAGACCGACCTGTTGATCCTACGAATGATTCACAGAACAAATCTGAAGATAAACATCCAGAAATTGAAAATTCCAAGAAAAAGAAGCTGAGACCATTCTACCATCCAAAAACAGATAAACGAATCGACACAAACAATTGAAAATTATGTTGTGTGGATAAATTATGAATTGAACAATCGTGTTTTGTTTTTTTCAACTATGAAAGAGTAACCTTTTGGGAAATGTGTGTGGCCCTGAAAAGGGCCGTTTTCTCTTTTCCAGGATTCATAAGAATTCTGACAAATCAGGATATATCCCATTGGGATTAATTGTCACAGACCAAATAGGATTTGATCTGTGCGCCGCACCAACCTGAACAAAGCTGTCAATCGCTGCATTGCACAGATCTTTCTTGATCTGTGACAAGATCTCCACGAGATCAAGATTGCTTGATTCTTGAACATCACATACTTTAGGCAATGGTCGTCGGCGAGCCAAAAAATCTCTTATTATCTGCTTCTGAACCCTACTTTGTTTAGGAGAATCCTGCCATTTCTTATATCTTCTTATTTCCGTCTCCTCTGACGAATCTCTCTTCCTCCACAACTTCTTGAGAAATTTCTTTAAAGACGGCATAATGAATGAAGTTCACTGAAAAAGTGAAAATATTTGTATACATTTGACACGGGCGACAATGAAATCACATGTCGCGTTGGCGTTAAAATTGACAAATATTTCCTGACGTTGTGTTTTTTCAGAGACGGATCAACATGCATATTTTTCTTGATCATTATTGCATAGCGATCAAACAAATGTTTTTAATTTCGTTAGATCATTATCTATTATTTGGTACACATGATTGATATATTTGTTACCTCGTTAGGAAAAATATGGAATGTTTTTCTAGTTTTTTTTTGGAATTGTACATATTTTATACATAAAAAACTGAACACAAGATTGTTACACGGGCGTCAATGAAAACACAACGCATTGAACTTAAAAATTGACAAGTATTTCCTCAAGTTGTGTTTTTTCAGAGACGGATCAACATGCATATTTTTCTTGATCATTATTGCATAGCGATCAAACAAATGTTTTTAATTTCGTTAGATCATTATCTATTATTTGGTACACATGATTGATATATTTGTTACCTCGTTAGGAAAAATATGGAATGTTTTTCTAGTTTTTGTTTTGGAATTGTACATATTTTATACATAAAAAACTGAACACAAGATTGTTACACGGGCGTCAATGAAAACACAACGCATTGAACTTAAAAATTGACAAGTATTTCCTCAAGTTGTGTTTTTTCAGAGACGGATCAACATGCATATTTTTCTTGATCATTATTGTATAGCGATCAAACAAATGTTTTTAATTTCGTTAGATCATTATCTATTATTTGGTACACATGATTTGATATATTTGTTACCTCGTTAGGAAAATATGGAATGTTTTTCTAGTTTTTGTTTTGGAATTGTACATATTTTATACATAAAAAACTGAACACAAGAAACATACTGAACATTTTTCTTGATCATTGCATTTGATAACTTTACTTGGTCATCGTTTATGAACGAAGATGAATTCATATGTTAAAACATCTTAATTAATTGCATATACTATCATGAATTTAATCTATAACATATCGAAATGGTGAAACTAACAGATAATGCACTGAAAAGAAACACAACGTCAGGAAACATTTGTCATTTTTAACGTCAAAGCATTATGTGCTTTCTCTACCGCCCGCGCAATCATGATATATGTTCAAGCACGGCAGCGAACAATTTATTCTGCATTCAAAGATGACTGCTGTAAACAACCGATCTTGACGAGATGATGGTCCGTGGGGTATACTGTAAAGCAGTGTACAGCGAAGAAATATCTCTATTTTGGAGGGCACTCAGCATTGGGGTTTACGGGACGACCGATGGATGGATGGTTCTGAGAGATGCGGTAGTTGACCTGTACTACACAAAGAGGGACGAACTTGGTGCGTCGGCACAAGACTTACGGCACTCACCACTTTTGGCCGAATCAAGATTGATGGTTGAATTAGCGGCGACTGTTATACAGCGACCTATCGTCATGTTTGATGCTACCAAAGGCGGATACAAATCAACACCAAGATTCAAGTCATCAATACCTCTAGTGTGGACCCCCCCACGCTTGCCACGAGCATTATTGTGAATGCGAAATATGGATGAGGAGAGGAGACAAATCAATTGAAGTTTTGTCGAACAAAGAAGTTCAATGTGGCGGATTCTAAACTATAACAAAAATAAAACGGCCCTTTTCAGGGCCACCAACTGATCGAAAACAAACTCTTGATAGCTAATTGATATTTTCCAAAGTGAGATTTTCCTTTTGAAAAAAAAATTCTAAGTCCATTTTCATTTTTTCGATCAGAAATGTCACATCAATGACAGGAACATCTATCCTCAGGGGGGAACTATGGCCCAGTACCCCCCAGACATGGGCACTATGGCCCAGACATGGGCACTATGGCCCAGTACCCCACAGACATGGGCACTATGGCCCAGTATCCTCCCAGACATGGGCCCAGTGGGCCCCCCAGACATGGGCACTATGGCCCAGTATCCCCCCAGACATGGGCATTATGGCCCAGTGGGCCATAGTGCCCATGTCTGGGGGGTACTGGGCCATAGTGCCCATGTCGGGGGTACTGGGCCATAGTGCCCATGTCTGGGGGGTACTGGGCCATAGTGCCCCCCATTACTACTCATTTCGGCTGCTTGGTCATTTCCATGACACCAATGACCTTCGGGATGACACCTGTGTCTTCCAGAAGAGTGTGTGAACTTCGTGAAGGACTTCAGTGTTTGAACTCAGTTCACCACGAAGAACGTTCACAACGACCCTTACGCAGAGCTCCATGTTCAACCTCGACAACTGTCACTGGACGACCAAACTCGTCTTGATATCAGGTCAGACGAGGTAATCGTACCAAACCTAATTGCAGATATGTTTGAACTCAGTTCACTGCGGTCCGCTTTTTTTTTTAGTTTAAACATATTTATTTGTCTGATTTCAATAACACATATAGGAAATGATACATACATTTTTATATAGACAATGGGATTGGAGGACAAGTGCTGACTCACTTATGAGTACCTCTGCGGTCCGCTTTCCGTTTGATGCGCAGAACTCCGTGTGTGTCCTCGCCAACTCACTGGACGACCAAACTCGTCTTCTTATATCACGCCAGACGAGGTAATCGCCCCAAGCCTAATTGCAGATATATGTTTGAACTCAGTTCACTGCGGCCCGCATGCCGTTTGATGCGCAGAACTCCGTGTGCGCCCTCGCCAACTCACTGGACGACCAGAACTCGTTTTTATACGCCCTTTTTGAAAAAAGGTCGTATTATGTTATCAGTCTGTCCGTCTGTCTGTCCGTCCGTCCGTTAACATTTTTGGTTTCCGATCGATAACTCCAGTTTGGATTATTTGATCTGAACCAAAGTTGTTATGTGTATTTCCCAGCTAAAGATACAGGCCAAGTTCGAATATGGGTTATGTCCAATTATTTTTACATGAGTTACGGCCCTTTTTCGACTTAGAATTTTACCGTCTGTTAACATTTTTGGTTTCCGACCGATAACTCCAGTTTGGATTATTTGATCTGAACCAAAGTTGGTATGTGTATTTCCCAGCTAAAGATACAGGCCAAGTTCGAATATGGGTTCCGTCCAATTATTTTTACATGAGTTACGGCCCTTTTTCGACTTAGAATTTTACCGTCGGTTAATATTTTTGGTTTCCGACCGATAACTCCAGTTTGGATTATTTGATCTGAACCAAAGTTGGTATGTGTATTTCCCAGCTAAAGATACAGGCCAAGTTCGAATATGGGTTCCGTCCAATTATTTTTACATGAGTTACGGCCCTTTTTCGACTTAGAATTTGACCGTCTGTTAATATTTTTGGTTTCCGACCGATAACTCCAGTTTGGATTATTTGATCTGAACCAAAGTTGGTATGTGTATTTCCCAGCTAAAGATACAGGCCAAGTTCGAATATGGGTTCCGTCCAATTATTTTTACATGAGTTACGGCCCTTTTTCAACTTAAAATTTGACCAATTTCATAACATTTTGGTTTCCGACCGATAACTCCAGTTTTTATTATTTGAGCTGAACCAAAGCTGGTATGTGTATTTCCCAGCTAAAACTACACGCCAAGTTTGAATATACATTCTGTCTAATTATTTTTACATGAGTTATGGCCATTTTTCGACTTAGAATTTGACCACATTTTGGCTTTGAAATTAGGGGTATATCAGATTTTCTTTAAATGTAAGCTCAAAGTCTTATCTTATTTTGCGATAGTACAATTCGAAATGGCTAAAGGGCGTATTTTGCCACGCCCTAGCGATGCTCTTGTTTGATATCACGTCAGACGAGGTAATCGTCCCAAGCGTAATTGCTGATATTTACATCGATATCATCGTGACCTCCGGTATTATGGATTCCTAGCAAAGTATTCACGACCTAGTTGCCAACATTACGTGCCTGCTACAACGTCTTGACATCGTCTATATTGTGACGCTTAAGTCTTAATCATAATTGATACATCTCGAGAAACCTCAGCACCCTGATATGGCGTACCATCTGTCTTGTCAATCTCATCTAACGCAGGGATTGATGCCCACAGCTCAGGACTTGGTGCGAAAGAGCAGAAATCGACTGGCAGTACATTTTGAAAGTGAAAGTAAACCTAGAAGGTGGGGTCAAGGTCACGCTATTTTCGCAGAATTTTAATATTGTATCAATGCAAATTCCTATTATTTAACTATACTTTCAAGTTCACTTCCGTTTTAAAATCGGACAAACTTCTTGGTACAGAGAAAATTAATAATTAATGTTTCTTCAATAATCTTATCGGATAGCTATGCATATTAATTTTCCATGCTAACATTTGTGAACTTTACTCTCGATTATTGTCAACCAATCAGCAAGCCGGTCAAAATTTACTGCCAGTCGGAGACACGTCTTGTTTTTTGGAATTCATTTGATGAATAAAGTTGGAAAATTGGGCACAACACATCTGATCAAATAAAAAAGGTATGGGTGGCTTCGGAATGACTTGCGGAACATGTTTGTGCATTTATAGGTTATCTCATCGCGTTTAAGTATGCGTTCGCGACAAAGTATTGCTAAAAAATATTGATTTTATTTTTACTAGCTCGAAGGCCTATGAGCGGACAGGGAGATTGACGACCCGATTTCTTCTGTAGAATTCGGTAGTTTCCGATACGATATCTCGACTTGGCTTCGTTCAATTTCGCCGAGTTATATGTCAAATGAAACGGAATTTTATTGCCAAGAAGACACATCTGAGGATATTTTGGCTGCAATTATCGATGTGTGGTTTTTGCAATTATCGATATGTGGTTTTAGCCAAAATCGATCATTTGAACCTTGTCAGTGGTATAGTCAATATTGGTATTATAGTAATCCTCCCCGGGGCCTGGGTGAACGATGACGTCGTCGATGTGAATAAACGAAAACTACACAGTGCGTGGGCAATGCATCAACTCCAAGAAAATCAGCTGCATGCGTGTGCTTATACCTCTATCGTGTTGTAGACAAAAAAAACGCAGAGTGGTTAATTTCTAAACAAACCTCTTTTTCTGCTTCACATAGGTTCATATTTGACTTATTTTTGATGAAAGAAGCCCACATTGGACGTATAGCCGTGATCTCGTTGAATGGCGTGGGTCGCTGTGAAAACACATTACAAAGAACGTTAATCTGGTAAGTCGTGTAGAGGAAAAAAATAGATTAAATCGAGCCAATATGAGCTCATTTCATATTGAAATAAGCACTATGCTGGTTTAGTTTGAACGCGGCGTTTATAGAGCGAATTGTTTTCTCTATATGGGTTTAAAACTAGACATTCAAAATAGGCCCGTATTGTGCTTATTTTCACGAGAACAGACTGCATTGGTGTCAATACATCTACTCCGCGAACACTATCATACTTGTATAGTTGTATCATATGTGGTGTATGGATATAAATTGTGTCTGATCATATATCTAGTGAAACTTAATACTGCGCATCGGACGACACGAATAAATGCACATGTAGTTCCATGAATTTTCGCCAGAATGTATAGTCCTGCATGTCCTGCATAAATTATATATATCCTACAACTACTTGTAACTGTTCCACTGTATGCACATTATACACATAAATTCGCGTGTACCAGGCACGTTTGCATGTAGTACTGGACATATGTTAATACTGCATGTAGTACGTCAAAGTAGCGATGATATATAATGTACTGCTTGTACTTCTGGGTGCATATACACTTATCCAGGGTGATAATTTATTCCGCATGATAGCAGTTTAACAAGGTTATTATTCTACACTTGTTACATTAAATTGTGGGAACGGAAGTATAATTTCGGTTCACATAAACACAGGAGGACTTTTGCAACTCGACATTGGGTCTATCTTATGAGTGGTGGGTAATATTGATTGTCAAGTATTTGTATAGTCCACCATCTAAAAACTCCACATAATGTTCGCAGCCACGTGGGCGTTTCGTTTCTGGAACCCTGAATACATTTTTAATATATACGCTGTATAGTGCACGCATTTGTAACATGCCACGTCTAAAACACATCGATAAATACGCGAAATACAAGCTCGTACTTGTATGTGGACGTTATCGGCTGAATTCTGGTCTCCGGTCTAGACCACCCTAATAATCACGGTGTTGCAAGTCAGGACGTGGTCTCGCTAAACCACATGGTCCCCAATCTGGGATTGGCGGATTATTGTACAATCAACGACAATCTATGGACAAAAATTTGCTGCACGCTTAATCGAGATTGCCGTGTTGATGTCGCCAAACCTGAGCACGTGAAAGCGGCTTATCTCCGTATTGTATAGCGGTACCTGTGTGTCATCGCCGTTAGACAGGGATCACGGGGCAGGGGTGGTGCAGAATTTTCACCCTCTATGCGGATGTCACCACGTTATTAGTTTTATGGGTGGGGGAGTCTACGCAGAGAGTAAACTTGACCGATAAATCACTCAGCTGTGTATATTAACCACCTACCCCGGAAAGTAACCAACAAACTTGCCCAGATACACGAATCAGGTTATCCGCACTTAGCGTGGATCGCGAATCCGCGCTTGTCGGTGTTAGAACCAGCTTCGTCAGTGCTAGACGACATATGGAGGCATAATGCACTGATCATTCTACCGGGGTCCTTACCATTCAATGTTTAGTGTAAACTAGTGTTGTTTAGTGTAAAATAGTCTGTGTTCCGATCAAGAACCAACTATATATTGTTTAAATTTGAGTCAAAATATTACACTAAAATTACATTCAGTTCAAGTCATTCCACCCCCACCATACCTGGGTTATTGTGTTAGTTTCGTAATTTCTAACTGATGCTGACAATGAGGTATATACATGTATCAATTAGACTATTACAAACTTAAAGAGGAAATTTTAAGTTGTCTCTGGAGTTGTGAATTTAGAGGGGTGCAAAGAAATGAAAAATTGAACACCCCTACAAAACCCCTTGGCCGGATTCGTCATTTCAGGTTTAAACCTGGTCTACGTAAACCTCTAGGTTTAAACCGCCGTGAGTCAGCAAATTCCATGGTTTAAACCCGAGACCACAGGTCTAAGTGACGCATTCGTCATCTCTGGACCTGGTACAGCCAAACCAGTGGTTTAGCAGTAATGTCTCTGTATCGTCGAGATAATTAAACGTACTTTCCTAATGCGGGCCGCATCGTTTCATTGATTGCGAAAATCAATAATTACGACAGCGGTCATATTTTGATTGGAAATTTATAAGCGAGAAGCAGTCACACATCTAAAGCGTATGGGGATATGTTTTTGTCAATTTCAAAATTGTTTTTGCGTTTAATAAGCTTAAACCGGCAACAAAACCATCTAATTCGGTGGTCCAGCAAAACCAGTATCATTAGAGTATTTATGTAGTACCCACCCACCACCTCACCCCGCCACCCATAGTATCTTGCAGGCTGCTGAGTGGGTGTGAACTTGAAGATTCAGAATCAGCTGTCTCAATTCTGGATGCTCTTCAGATGGCAGCTCACATGTGACAATGTGGTCGATGAATTCAGCTACCTTCTGGTGGTCATCTTTGGAGCATCTTTAATCCAGATTAGGATATGTGAGTGGAGATCCTCTTGCCTACAATAATATGAAATATTATTAAAGTGAATAATATAGGGATATTTTAAAAGAACTGCACATTCGTGATAAGCCACATTCCATATTCATAAATGACTATTCTTCTGTTCCAGTTTCCTAAAAAACATTGATGATTATACTTGGTAAGGATTTCCCCACATGACTCAAAAACAAAAATGAATGTATTTGTTATAGTTATAAGGAATAATCTTTCTGAATTTCCTGGTGTAATTACACTATAATTACATTTGGGCTGAATCACAAACAAAAAAGCTTGTGATTGGCACAAATGTATTTATGCTGTGTCATTATATTTGGCATAAAGATTATTCATTATATTTACATATTACTTTAAAATATCAACATAAAAATTCATTTTCAGTTGGAATGTGAGTATGCTGCAGTCCTCATAATTTGTATGGCAATCAGCAATGCCGAAGCCATTTGCTGAAGTGGCCACGATAAAGGAATGCTGTAGTGGATTGCCGAAGCCAAACAATCTGAATTAAGAAGGCTGATGCAGTAGAAAATTTATAGTGACATTGCCACGACATCACATGTAGCCATGGTAAATTCCTATATGCTCAATGTTCATTTCTGCCCCAATGTAAATTATCCAATTTAGATAGATTAATATCTTTGTGGACACTAATGGCAAATTACTGTAGCAAATTATTAGTGGGTGTGATTACTAAGAAATAAATGGCATTTTGTTTTAATGCACACCCATTCGTTTGTTTTTGCGAAATACAGCAAAATACAGAAGATTTCAAAACATTCAATAAATAATTTGGTATTGTTCTTAAACAATACAAAGAGAATTCATCGGTGATGTAAATTTTATCTGACAATTTCTGCATTAAATTATGAAGTACAGTATACATAGAGCACACATTTGTTCAATTAAATAAAACAATATTGACATATTGTTCAGTATATGATAAGCTATAATCTTCAGAGTGTACGATAAACATAGAACAACACAGTTGTGTGAAAATGTTAATGTTGTTGCACATGTTTGTCGTGATTCAAGGTAAAACTCGAAACTTCGGTTCTCATTTTACCATCGCGTCACAACAAACTCGTGCAATATTGATAACCAGTTCACACACTTATGTCATTCTCTCTATATCTATGCATGTATAAAGTGTCAGTGGAATTTTCTAGTATGTTTGTCATCCACTAATTTTTCAACACAGTCTTCAACAAACGGCATTGGTCAAATATATATGTATTCATCCTGGTTGCAAATAATTCCAAAATAAAAAATTTCCACAAAGGCATAAATTCATTACATGCTGTCATAATTGCTTGTTAATTATTGCCAAGTGGCTCGACACTATCATAAAAGAAGAACAAAATATTGAAATAAAATAAAATTATTACATGATGTTGTTTGTAGTCTTAACACAGCTAATATAAAGTTTGTTTGCTCGTTCTCCATCATATTTAGAATATTTGGGTAGGTATATTCAAGGTATTAAAACCTTGGAAATCGAGGCGTTATCATTCCAAAAAGTAAAGGAAATCGAGGGTTTTATAGTGACAGTGGATTCTATTATAAACAGCTGTGTGTTCGCATTGGATAACTGACTTAATTCGTAAAATATATTAAAGCGCAAACGCTGATCGAAAATCCCATGTGGCGGCAACCAACACAAACAAAGACGGAGTAGTGACGCGATCGGCATCAAATAGTGATACGATTAAAAACAAGAAACTAAATCCGGGCGACGATCCTTTAACCCACTATCAACCTCACAACATCGGGAAAGGCAGCGCAAATAAATGGACAGATGCTCCATGTGATGTAACTTTCGTCGTGGATAAAGGTGATCTTGATGTTTGGAGTAGTGCGATTGAGGAAATATGCAAAACGGACTATAACATCAACCGTAAGACATTAGACAACATGTACACACAAATGAATCTGCAAGACATTAAATCTAATGCTAAATTTGTGTCAATCAACATGTATAACACTGGAACGATATTAGTACAGGGAATAAATAATTGTGTAGTTTGGCACAGCATATTTTATGACCGCATTCTAGCCAGGGTGAAAGGCAGCTATGTACAAGAGAGTGACGAGACCCAGCCAAAGAAGATACAACAGGAGTCCCAACCAGCCATGACAGGCAGCCATGCACAAGAGAGTGACGAAACCCAGCCAAAGAAAATACAACAGGAGTCCCAACAATGACATCAAAAGTGGCCAGAAATAAAGCACCTAAGCCAGGGGGGGGGGTCGGAAAAAAGTGACATGACATTAGGCTGAAAAAACTTTTTTCCGGCTCTTGGGTACCCACCACCCCCCTATTTGAAGGAAAAAATATTTTTTCCAATTTCATGCGGGGTACCCACCCCCTTTTTACCTCCAAATATGTAATATCACACCATTTAAGCTTGATGGTCAGTATTACAGTTACCCTATTTCCATTTCTGGTTCTTCTAAGTCATTCCAACTTTTGTAACAACACGAAACAGGTTCTAAAAAAATACCTGGAAAAACCCAAAATAACACACATAATACATGTGCTGATCAGTAAATTATTGATTGATTCTTCCCCAAATATTGTCTAAGGTAGCTCATAATGCTCATTATACATGTAAACAAATATAAAAGCATTAGTGTATCTTCTTTTCATCACAGAAAGTGTAACTTTAGATGTGTCCCATAGTATCACATGAATTTATGTCAATTATGATTTTTGAAAAAATTATTAGGGCAACACCACCTGGCAATTAACTCTCCAACAATACAGGTATTCAGCTGAAATCCACTATGTATCACAAAACTAATTTTCATTTCCATGAGCTGAGTTCTTGGGCTAGGTACTGTGCTAAGGCCAGACCCAGGTCAAGCATTCATACAAATACATGTACTGCGTGTAAATAGAAACTTGAAAATAAGACGGTCATATGCAGTCTGCAGAATAAGCTCCAAGGAGGGTGAGTTTTGTGATGCTACCCAGCAGAGTGGGCTATAGCATTACCAAATTCACCATATATGACCCTCATATGTAGCTAGTTCTCCATGGTTGGTCGAGACCAAAATAGAATGAGGTCGTTAGAGGTTGAATTTGTTGATGCTATGCCGGGTAGTAACGCCAAATTCGCCCTCTGCAGACTTCGATCATTTTGCTGATGACCGGCACATTATTTTTAGACTTGCATATTATATTAAGTTATATTCTATTTTCTTTCCCTTCTTTTCACTCATCTGTTCTGATTTTGTTTATTCCACTTAGCAGCCTTCTCCATATCTACACATTCAAGGTCTATGTATGCTCGCCCAATCTTTTATCTGGGTCCCACCATCTCAAGATTATTATCTCAGTGATATGCGTTGTTGCAGTCTACAGTCCTATGCCAAGTTTCGATACAATTTTGACTGAGTCATCTGGTCTGATCAGGTATAATGAGTAAATATTAATGAGATAAATGAATAGCTTTTTTCATTTTATTTATATTAAAGTTTATTCATGTGCTACATAACTGTCCATTTTCATCTGGAACCAGTAGCATTGGTACATGGCAATGTGATCGGATGTAAAAGGCGAATTCCTGAGAGTTGATTCGTAATCTGGATTTCTGAGAAGTATCATGCACATATCCACACTAACTACCCCCCTAAGCACTGCCCTAAGTGTCATACACACCTTAACAATGATGCTGAACAATTTGAGGCATTTATATTGAAGAAATGTTGTAAGAGGAAAAAATTGCGACCACTCAGGAAAAAAGTGACTTTTTCGCAGCTGAACCACCCACCCACCCGGGCCTAGTGTATGGAAAAAAGTGGATGACCCCCCTCCCCCCCCCCCCCCCCACCCCCCTGCCTAAGCCCACATTGTCAAAATTTCCCAAACCTGTGTCACAGCCCAGTGAGAACAGTGGTCCGAGCATTCAGGATATGTTCCGTTCCGTTGAGAGCACGCTTGCAAAGATATTGTTACAACTAAATGACATTGCCGACCGCACCAAGGAAATAGACAGTCTAAACAATAGGATCGACTCAATATCTGCAGCAATAAAATCTTCAAACACGAAACCAGAAACACCAGCCACCGATATAATGCCAGAAATTATTGTTGATAGACTTGTGGATGCATTAAAATTAAATAGCACAACAACCGAACAGCTGCAGAGAAAAGTGTTAGCGAACCTGGATATAGATAAGACTCCACCACCTAGTAAACATATGCCACAAGCAAGAAACGAGTCAAGGACACAAGTCGATGATTCGTATGTGGAGACGACAGATAACGACGAAATAGAATACCACATACCAGTTGATAATGTGTATGATACCCTGCGGTGTGATAACTATCAGAGCGATTCGTTTATAGATACATATGTTAGCACACAGTCTGTGGAGAACCATCCAGAGAGAACAACCATAAATCATTCTAGGTCTGACAGCTTGGCGTATGGTAATCTTTTTCTTACGAATTCCATAGCTAGGTGGGTGAAAGGACCAAGATTAGACCGCAAAGGAATCACATGTGTGAAATACGTACATAGAGGCATATCAGGTATGGATGAGTTTCTTTGGAATGCGGATATCAACAATGGGGTTAAACAGCTGGTCGTTGTAACATGTCACGCTGATATCGAATCAGGCACTGTTGGTGATGTTCATGAGAAATTCAAGCAATTGATCGAACTATGTCGAAGTCGTTTCCCCAAAGCAACAATCAATATCTGCGCACTGCATCTGCACAGATCCGGCGATGAGGTGAACAATAAAATAATTGAACTCAAAACTGGAAATCGAATGCGAATCGGACCCTCGTCTCAAATATAAAGACTTTGTCAACAAATTTATGTTCCGTCCAGGCATTCCCAACCGTAAGTTATATTGGGACATCTTAACGATCGAGGGATCGGCAGACTGTGTACCATCTTGAAGGAGATACTTGAGTTGTCAACTGGAAACATTCTGAACGGATATAACCGTGACGGCAATGAACAGTCCAATCAACACGGACGACGAACGTGGCATGAAAATAGCAGTCGAGGAGACCCGAGAGCCACAGGCTATTATTACGGATACGACGGAAACCGCGGGCGTGGTACACTATACCGATATGAGGATTATGAACAATATCCAGAGAGTTATGGATATAATGAACGCAGATTCTTCTCGAATTTTTTTTCGTCGGGAGATTATCAGGGAATACCAAACGTGTATGGTGGACATAAATCGCCAAACAGGCGAGATGATCAAAGAAAAAACTCTAGGAATTATGACAATGACAAGCATCTTATTGATTTATGTACACGTACATTGCAGAAATTATCTCCAGACACCCTGCGAGGCTAAACGATTTTCAGGTTGACAATTCCAAAACATTTTTCTTATATTATACAAACGCTTACAATGTCTTTGACCGTAACAAAACTTAGAAACCTTAAAATATCATTCTGGAATTTACATGGTTGGAAAAAAAATAGCACTGGAGAATTTTTTTTAGATGACCAGTTTATTGCCCAGCATATTCTCAAATTTGACATAAGTGCATATTTAGAAACCTGGTTATATGATAAACAATCAGTTTGCAATATCCCTGGATATACAGTATTTTCCAAATTTAGACAACAAAATAAACGAGGTGGTATTGTTATTTACTGCAGAACAAATATTATTCAGGGTGTTAAACTATTGCAATCAGCTAGTGAAAACATTATCTGGCTCAAATTAGGTAAAGATTTCTTCAATACGCCATCCGATGTAATTCTGGGAACAATTTATTGCAGCCCAGAGAGCTGTCTAACTCAACAAAAGAATCCAGAAGAAACATTTGATATCTTGGCCCGTGAAATAAAACGGTACTCCCAGATTGGGCAATTACTTATACAAGGGGATACTAATGGCAGGACAGGGGGAGAACAGACATCCCATAAATAAACGGTGTAATGTTGATAAAACAATAAACAGCAGGGGGGGGGCTTTAATTGATATATGTATTGACTCGGATATGCGAATCGCCAATGGCAGAACGACAGGTGACATTACAGGAAAGTTCACATCATTCCAGCCAAACGGGTCACCGGTTGTTGATTATGTGATATACAGTGATCCCCTTTACGAAACACTTCCACGTGGAGCCTTTAACGATACATTCAGATCACTGTCAGTGCTGGTACACATTAAATGTTAATACTACTCTAGCAACAGTAGATCAAAGCGTCACAATCGAACTCACACAATTACCAGAAAGCTTCATTTGGAGTGACGCATCAAAGAAAACTTTTCAAGATGCATTTCAACATATTGATATTCAAAACAATATACAGGAACTAATGTGTTCAGAAATCTCAGATCCAGAAATAATGCAATGTAAAGTGAATGCTATATTTCATGTTGCCGCTTCTCGTTCGTTCAAATTGCGGAAACAAAGCTGCATGACTAAGATTCGTGTCAAACATAAACCGTGGTTCGATTGCGCATGTTATGAGATGAAACAACAGTTGAAGCTTTGTGCTCGGGAACTTAATGCTCAGCACTATGATCCAGTCGTCCGGGGAAATTATTTTTCGCTAAAGCGTCAATATAAAAAAACTCATAAAAAGGAAACGGTGATTATCGGAGTAATATATATGGGCAACTGGTACACATGCAAAACAATTAGCCGAAGGAATACTGGTCGCTAGTTAAACAATTGGATCGCGAGTCCTCTAATTCAAATAAAATGTCGCAATCAGTTAGCCCCGATGAACTCTACGAACACTTTAAAAATCTCGGACAGACAACGGACGACACCGGTGACCCTTTCTCTGATAACATCCATGGCCAGGTATCTGACATGGAACAAAATATCTCCTCCAATAATCACCTTGATTATGACATATCTACAGAAGAAGTTGAAAAAGCATTGCGTAATTTAAAAATCGGAAAATCGGCCGGCCCTGACAACATTAAAGCAGAAATGCTGAAAGCTTCTAAAATATATACTCTCCCACTGTTAACACGTCTTTTTAATTTAGTTCTCAGTAAGGGACATATACCTACTAGTAGCAAATGGACTGAAGGCATAATTGTTGCTATTCCAAAATGTAATAATGCAAATTCCCCGGACCAGATGCGGGGTCTGACATTAACTAGTGTTCTTGGGAAAATGTATGCCAGCATTCTTCTTGTGCGCCTAGACGAATACTTAAACGAAATGGAGGTTCCTTTCGAATATCAGTGTGGCTTCAGAAAGAATTACAGGACCACAGACAATTTATTTATTTTAAAATGTTTAATTGAAAAACATATAAATGATGGCAAAAAATAAACACATGCTTTGTGGACTTCAAAAGGGCATTCGACAGTGTCTGGCGAGAAGGATTATTATATAAACTATTAAATCTAGGAATTGGGGGAAACATCTATATGTGCTTGAAAGAAATAATAACCAGTTATTCTTCAAGGTTAAAAATCAATGGAAATTCTCTTACTGCACCAATAAACAGCCAAATCGGCTTAATGCAAGGAAATAATCTTAGCCCTTTATTATTCAATATTTTCGTAGATGGTCTAGCAGAAGAACTAATGGCCGACGACGATAATTTTAAAGTACTGTGTTTAATGTACGCTGACGATCTCGTATTAACTTCGGAGTCACAAGACGGCTTGCAAAAAATGTTGACTCAACTGAACATTTTTTATACGCGGTGGAAACTAACTGTGAACAAAAATAAGACCAAAATATTGATTTTTAACAAAAGTGGAAAAAAACTAAAACACAATCCTTTTCAAATTGGTACTCATACGTTGGAAACGACACAACAATATACATATCTTGGGTTGAAACTAGCGGCGTCTGGCACTTTCTCACATGCATTAAACGATTTAAAGATTAGAGCATCGAGAGCTCATTTTTCACTACAAAGAACATGTGACGACTCGGCACCCATTGATGTCACGTGCAAACTTTTTGATTCTTGTGTAAAACCGATATTGACTTATGGATCTGAAATATGGGGTGACTATTCAGAAAGCCGCAAGGAAAATCCCATCGAAAAATTCCACACACAATTTTGTAAACGAATTTTGGGATTATTTAGAAACACATCTAATATGGCTGTACTAGCCGAAATGGGTAGATTTCCGATCTATATCAATGTATTAAGGAACATGATAGTCTATTGGCTTCGAGCTAACACTTTGTGTGATAAACGATTGGTGTATAAATGTTTAAAATTGATTTCTTGTGATACAGATAATGAGTGGTTACAGTGTATTAAAAATAACTTATATAAATATGGATTTGGGTACGTGTGGGAATCACCAAAATCAGTCAACATAGATACTTTTGGGGAGAAATTTCAATCCCGATTAAAAGACCATTTCCGACAAGCATGGAGGCACCTTGATATAAAAGGTGCATGTGCAGAAAATAGTAAATTAGAATTTATGGGAAAAATCAAAACAGATTTTGGAACAAGGGCTTCTTATTTAACAACGTTATCTCGAAATGAAAGACGTCCAATATCGAAACTTGTTACAAGCTCGCACAAGCTAGAAATAGAAATAGGCAGACATGTGAAACCTAATCCAATCCCCGTAGAGGAACGAACTTGCAAACAATGTAGTCATAATATGCCCGCTAAAGATAAACCTATCGTAGATGAGTCTCACTTTTTATTACACTGCCCGAAGTACCACAATCCTAGGCAAGTCTTTAGCAGTTACGCGAAGAATGTGATATCAAATTACGATGTGTTAGACGAGCGCCAAAAGCTTCAAGAAATATTCAAATCTAATGATAAACAACTGAGCAGAGCTCTAAGTAAATATTTATTTGAAGCCGAAATATTACGACAATAACACTGTAATCACTCAGCACAAATATTCTAGTCATATATTTTATTTGCATGTTTATGTATATATATATATATTTTTTCTTTCTTTATTTGCCATATCCAGTATCCGTGTAGCGATTGCGCAATAAAGTATCTTATCTATATTATATTTAAATAATATGTTTTTATTATTTCATTATCATTTTATACAGGTATTTTGCTATAGACCCATTTTGAAAAACAATGTTATTATGTTATTGGTCCGTCTATCCGTCGAGCCATCCATCTGTCCGTGAGCTTTTTTCATTTCCGGATGATAACTTTAGTAAGTCTGAACTGAATGGTATGTGTGTTTAATAGGACAAAATACAGGTTAAGTTCGAATTTGGTTTCTGCCTGCCACTTTTCACCAGAGTTGTGACCCTTTTTGTTGGAATTAGCACTTAATTTTCATTTCTGGATAATAACTTTAGTATTAGTCTAAATTGAATGGAATGAAATTTGGTATATGTATTTACTAGCCCAATATAATGCTAAGTTCAAATTTGGGCTCCGCCTGCCAATTTTCACCTGAGTTATGTCCATTGTTGAAATTACCATGGGCATATTTTTCCTCAACCTAGCAATGCTCTTTTCTAAGATATGTAGTATGGTACCTTGCAGTTATATTCATAAGACTGATTCTTCCGTTCTTTATAGAAACTGATCTGCAGGAAGTGACATTGATTTTTATGAAAGTGAAGGAAGTGATGTAGGAAAAGACCATACACAGTGCATGGACAACATTCTTAAATCACAACGGACATATGATGTTTCACATAATTTTGTACGTTTTCCTAGGGTTAATTGCTTACTGGTATAATTCAGATAATCTGAAATTTTCCCTTACCAGAAACTCAATCCGGCTAACCACTTCTAATGTTGTGCCCAATGGTCCCAGTTCATGTTTTATGACGTTTTTCATGAAGGTTTCCAATCGATGATTAAAGTGACCTGCTGCAGTGACAGGGTTGGCCCGCAACCAAGCAATTCTCTGCTCGAAAGTCAACTGCCGAACATCATCTGACAGATGGACACCATGTTGCTGGGCTATGATTTGGATAACATCAGGCCATTGCAGATCTGCTGCTGACAGTGTGAGGAACACAGCTGGAATATCCTTCTGTCGTAGGTAAGCCAGCAACTCATATAGCGTGTTGGCCCAATATACTGGGGAGCCTCTAACAGTCTTTAGGAATTTGTAGGCTTTATCATTTCTCAATATTGTCTTGATGTTTTCTTTTCTCTTCATGAATGCAGCATTTAAGGATGTTCCTTCATTCTGCCTCCCCCTTGTTTGCATCATCATAATCTGGATGTTGTCAGCTGCTTGCTTGCACTACTCAATGGCATACTGAGAAGTAAGCAGGTACTCTGTGTCCCGAGCAAACCTTTTGCCTTGGTTCAGTAGCCGCTGGTTCAAATACTTTCTTTCTGTTATCCTGACTGGCCTGTCACTTGTCATTGCATTAGTACCATCCGGAACATGCTGTGGATATGCCAACTGCTCAAAGTTGGTTGTAAAAGCTGGTATGGGTCTACAGCCTTCTCCTGGTGCAACGGAATATCCAGTATTGTTAAAGTCTTCTGGTTGTAGACACGACTCATACTGTAGACCTCTTAGACCACTTTAATCAATTTCTGGAAAATACTCGGCGACTGCAGCATCAACAGCAACTGGGGCATCAACAGCGACTGCCAAATCAACAGTGACTGCAGCATCAACATTGACTGCAGCATCAACAGCAACTGGAACAGCAACTGGTATATCAACAGCAACTGGACCATCTACAGCGACTGGTACATGTATATCAACAGCAAATGGACCATCAACAGCGACAGGAATATCAACTGCCACTTTCATGGGTTGGGTGTTGAAACATGTGGGCAAAATGAATGTTGTGCAAAAAAAATGCTGAGTTCATATTGAAAGTGAATGGACATTCTTTTTGATGTTACGTTTTCAATAATGGATAATAATTTATCAGAACATGATGATTCAATCTGCATACATATAATTTCAATATCCTCCATATAGACAAACACAAAGATCCCATCCGCACCTTACAGATTCTAACTAAACACCTAAAAAAGTAAGTCCCCCCCCCCCCTCATATAATATCTTAACTCTTGTGTTATTCATCCATCATGTTGAAATTTTGAACAAATTTAGAACATGATAAATGCAGTAGATTGTGGTAGTTATTTATCCCGATAATTTTCTAACCTGCTTCTGATTGGAAAATTTGCCATTTTCAAGAATTACACTTTCAACGGAATCGTGTGTTGATGGGTAAAATGGGTTATCAGTGTTTGTTAACCCTTTAATGGCTGAAGCTTACTGAAATTTTGTGAAAAACCCTGCCAATGCATTCTTTTTTATACGTGAGTCTCCCATAGGGAGCCTCGCATATACAAGAGAATATATTGGCCTAACAATATTTACCTTGACAGCCACAGATTGACCACTGGTCATGTTCAAGAACATTCCATGCAGTAATAAGGCTGTTGACACTTAACAATGTTCACCCAGTTATCCCAGCAAAAGTTGATTCTGTTGAGCATCAAAGTTGAAAGTGATTTTTGAAAATGACAAATTTTCCAATCGAGCGACATTCAGAATAAGATCAGAAAACCATATGGATAATGAACTCCCACAATGTTCTTCCTTTAACATGTTCTACATTTTGAAATGATCAGGTGAATACCATAGGAAATACAGGATTTTATATGAAGGGGGAACTAACTTTTTTTGAGTTGTTTATAATTAATTCTAATTATACACCCTGACATTGATTATCAATTTAGTCACTTTCACTGTCCAGTGCTTTTATGGTATTACTGCAGCCACATAGCAACAAGGAGGGGTGGGGTGTAAAACCCCAAATCATTAAGCCAATATTGGAATTTTGCATTTCTTAATTCCTAGGCTATAGTTGGAAATTTTATCTCACCCCCCCCCCCCCCCCCCCCCCCCCGTTGGAACCCTCTAACAACGTCCCTGTATTACCGGTACCCGGAACTTAATGCAACATAATTTTTCGTTGCAGGCTATAAAATCTTGATGTCGGATACATAAAATCTCCATGAAAAACATTCTAAAAACAAGAAAAGGATAAATTGGTGAATATTGTGAAATAAAATTCGGGAAATTTAGTCAAATCATCAATTTGTGGATTTTAAGGGAGGTATATCAATAATTCAAATTTACTAGTCCTTTCAATTTCATGTAAATTTTGTAGATTTCATTTTCATGATTACAGAACAGAAACCTTTCCGAGAATAAGTGAATTGGCCGTCTCAACCGGAAACGATTACATCATGTTTGATGACGTATTTGCCACTCCCCAGGATAAATGGTTTCTATTGTAAACACGACGTAGACATCTCGCTAATAAATTCATCTCTTTTTCTGTTTTATATTACCCACATTAATAGTTAATATCTTGAGTCAGTACACAACAACAAGGTGAATCGATATATACCAAGATACAATCGTTGATATGTTGTAATTTATAATATGAGAAATGGATGTTGATTTGATTGTGATCCAAAGACCAATGATGCAAGTTGGTTCTGACATCTGAAACCATCCATACTCTATGGATCGCAACAAAATCAACATTCATTAATTCTATTTATACTCAACCGTGTCAACTGGAAGATTTAAAGAGCATTAAGTGTCCCTTTCAAACGTTGTTCTCATGACTTGATGCAAGTTGCGTATACACAGAAATGGATGCAAGTTGGGGTCAGTGGGGACTCAGCGCGTGACGTCATGTGACATAATTTCGACCATCCTGCATTCATGTTCCACAACGCGAATGCATGTGTGAGTGTAAATAATATATTGAAATAACTGCACGAAACCCACTGACAAGTGCCGTAGATGTGGGCATAACATTTTTCGCATGAAATTTCTCACGCTGATTTGTTGTAAAAAGTCACGTATAAAAACCTGCCTCCCGTAAACTTTTCCCCATAAAAATTAAGACATACAATTTTGGTCTAAAGTAATAAAAATAAATACCTGCTTCCCGCCTTGTTTTGAAAATAAAAGTGCCTGAGAAACATAATTAAGTTAATGTGGCCTAACAATTATTAAATTGTTTAATTGTTTTTATTTGTAATCACACATTTCGTTCCTGTTTTGGTGTCAACGGTCATACATGCACTCGTCTGAGTTATTATGGCGGCGAATGCCAAAACTCACCTGTGTCTGATTGTAGCCAGAATTCAGAACCCCTATTGGCTTATCTACGCTAAATTTAGCATAATGTAACATGTTTATTGGTTGTCAGGACGCAGGAATTCGTTCACAAGTCCACCCATACCTACCTTTATACTTACCCTTACTGATGTTGTTGCTTCCAAATCAAATCACTATGATCTACAGCTGCAAGCGAAAAGGGATAAAATGAAATAAGAATATATAGTCACTGTGTATAACTTTGAGCATTCGCAGGTCTCTAAATGGGTCCTTTGTCCCTTTTCCTGCGCAATTAATTTTCTCCGATAAACTTTGTCCAATAAGGCTTCCCGAAACTTTTTTCAGGGTGCTCCCACCACGATGACAAGTCTCGCTCCTGAAAGAAAAGTAGATATAATTAACACATCACTATATGTGTATCAATGTGTCCACAAGAAAGACATCTTCATCTACCGGTATTGAATATTATATGGTCAGCAATTCATTGGCCTAGGAAAAGCCAGATTAAATAAAATAATTCCTAATGTATGTTTTAGTCTGCGGGACTAATGTGGCAAACAAAATGTACACTCCGAAACACGCTCTGTGGTGTGCTTTTGCATCATGAAATTTATTAAGAAAATCTATATTTCAACTCCATTACATCCAGGTAGTGGGTATTCACACATTCACTGCATGTTTACTCACCATAAAGGGTCAAGGATCTCTCTAGCCACTTAAATTCTATGCAAATGTAAAATGTCCACTCCGAAACATGTGCGAATAATTGAGTTAAAAATAGATGATTGCAAGAATATTGAAGGAAATCAAATACCAGTATATATTTACTCTATTACTCTAGTGTGCTCAAATTGACTTGTAGAATATAAAATCCATCAAAGAAACTTGGCAATGTTTTGACATTGCCTCCAAATTACTGTTAAGAATTTGGGTAAATTTGGAGGTAGAAAATTTATTTAAGAACTTTTTGGATGGCTGATATTGCAATGAAATGGCTATTAGTGCTGGGCAGTATTTAAGCATAAAAATACCGCGCTAATCATAAAATAATACCGCGGTCTACGGTATTACCTATTATTTAAACTAATCCCTTAAAACCCCCGTTTAATAGCATTCGTTTGGTGCACAGGTCGACTGTTTATGGAGGAAAATCTAATCGCTACACAGATTACATAAAATAAGGAAATTTACGCTGTTTTATTAAATTATGGATCGCAATCAATGAATGTATCATTATCTGCATGCATGGATTCATGAGCTTATACAGGTAATAATTTTATGCAACTTAATGCAAGCATCATTCAGCAAAGTCGGATACACCCAAGAGCTTTGAAACTATCCCACAATGACAGTGCCGACTTGCAGAGCACGTGCTGTGACGTTGATATTAGAATGTTCCGCCGGGTGTGAATAACTTAAGAATAAGTACAATGATTTTATTAAATACCGGGAAATAAAGTGTATTACTTCCAAAGTATTTAACTTCTAGAACTATTATTTACTTCCCGTTAAATTATTATAAATAATACTTTTAAATCCAGGTTTATGAATGTGATTAATTATTCCCACTCGATAACATGCACCCCTGAAATAATGAGCTGCCCAATGCATTCAGTCGATTAAAAACCACAAATTACTCGGCAATGTGCCTGTATGACAAATAACCGCGATAATACCGTTTACCGATTATGGAAAAGAATGACGGTAACGGTATTGAAAATCTTACCGATTATAATTGACACGTATAGTTGCGTGAAACGTCATCACAAGCCTTATAGAAGCTGATGTTAGTTTCATGTCTGATTTGTTGATTTAAGCATGTTTTACCAAGGTTTTGGATCATGTAATAAATAGAATCTACAACTCGTCCCCAGTTTGTAGCGGAATTTTTAAAAGTTGTCTAGTAAATTAGGTCTGGACCTCGTCAAAGGCCCGGTCCAGGCATAATTTACTGGACTAGTTTTGTAAATTCTGCTATAAACTGGGGACTCGTTGTAGTTCATCTATATATATAACATGTATGTAAAGCATATCTAACCAATACCGAGATTAAATTATGAGAAATAACACTTGTTCGATTAACTTTAAATTTACTTTAACATGCTACCCTTGTTATAGAATTTGTTTTCAAACTTTTTGGGTACAATGTGGATGTAATCATATCAGTACACACCTGCTTTATCGAGGCTAAACTTGAGATGTACCGAAATCAGAATTAATAACACGAAGATTTCCAATAGCCAAAAATAGGAATTGTAACTGTAAAATGCCTTAATTGATGTTAAACTATGTCTAATTTCAGAATTTGTAGCAGAAAACAGTCAACAATTTACAAAATCTCCGTCAGCACGGTCCATGACCTTGTCTTATCTTCGTAAACTCCTGTGTTAAGTATCGCAGCACTTTTCGCCTGAACTTATATATAAACCTAGCAGGTGAATACGGCAATGGTGCTGCAGATTCTCTTCTGAATGCATCGCATATAACGGGAACCAGACGGGATCATCAGGCGACGGTTTGCACTCTTTATGCGGCTCTGATCGATGCATATAGAGAAATTTGCGGAGAGGAAGGGTCTGTTCTGAGGATGGATGAATGGTGTACAGAACAACAACAAAGTCAGCCAAAGTTTAAAGATGCGGGTGGCCTTCGCGGTGGGTATTGCTGCAGTCACATCAGCTAAAATTGCCATAAAAAGAAATAATATTATATAATGGACAGATTTTGTTCTTGTATCAATCATAATAAATATCGCGTATATTGTTTTTGGCACGTTTGTACGCTTTGTTATAAAAATAAATGTAGTGGTCGCGTTGTAAATATAGAAGTTTGGTGACTTCTCTGCTCGAGAGGTCTAGATCTCTTGGTCACAGTCATTAGACGCTTTGTGTGATCACTGAAGTTAAGCAACGTCGAGCTCGGTTAGTCCTTGGATGGTTGACCGACTTGGGATTCCGGGTGCTCCTCGGTTAGTCCTTGGGTGTGTGACTGACTTGGGACTCAGGGTGCTGCTCGGTTAGTCCTTGGATGGGTGACCTGCTTGGGATTCCGGGTGCTGCTCGGTTACTCCTTGGATGAGTGACTGGCTTGGGATTCCGGGTGCTGCTCGGTTAGTCCTTGAATGGGTGACCGGCTTGGGATTTCGGGTGCTGCTCGGTTACTCCTTGGATGAGTGACTGGGCTTGGGGATTCCGGGTGCTGCTCGGTTAGTCCTTGAATGGGTGACCGGCTTGGGATTCCGGATGCTGCCAACTTTCGGTGCGACTCCCGCACTTCTCTTTCACGGTCTGTTACACAAACATAAAAAACGTTACAGAACCATTTGTTTATAGACAAACTACAGGATCGTCCAATGAAAATGTTCCGCTGTGCTGTGGAAAGCGAAGATCAAATTATTGGCGCCATCAACGATCGCATTCAAATAACATCAAATTTTATTTTAATCGAACCATACTACCCTCTGTCAGTTAAAAATTCAGTTAAGCCACGTTAATTCATGATTAGGAAATTATCAGACAGAAAACTTGTGCATAATATAATTCTTCTTGCAAAGAGATTAATATTTTTTCAATCCATTTAGCATTTTCTCCTAGCCTATGGTAATTACGTCACACACCAAATAAGGAATTTACTATGATAGTATTTTGAGTTGTAAGTTGTAGACGCACCAAATTAGGGGGTTCGTAGAATGCGCGCGAATCTAAATATGGAAATGGCAATATCGTGACTGCTAATAAACAATTCACCGTGCTTTTTGCGAGAAACTAAACACTCGTCCATGTATTTTCTCTGACACAAAGCGTGTTTTGTGAATAATATCGCATCCATATCATTATTACAATTAGTATATTCTTGAGGAAATTATCATAATTTGATAAATGTTATTTCTATATTATAATCTACAACGAAGGCCATTTAAGTTCTGGTTCATTGTTCTTCAGTTATAACTGACGGTACTAATCTTTATTCGATCTATCATAACGGGAAACTTTCGAGCTATATCTTCAGTCTCTCTCCAAACTAACAGGACGTTTTTTTTTTGCACTTGACCACTATAATTATTCAAGATGGATTCCATGCAGTTTACATCAGATGTCATCACATTAAACCCATATGTCTACATTGCATTTGAGAAAGGAAATTTGACCGTGGGAAAGACAACACACGCGTTCTCTCAAATAGCCATTGGCCATTTGAAGAGTGATACACACTTATTGTCGAGAATATGTCATATCCACCATCCCTCTTTGAAGATGCAAAGTTAAGATGCACTTCTAAATGAGATATTGTCAAGTGTCTAGAAGCATCGGTGATAAGAGAGTACAACAGTTACGGATGTCGCGATACTTGATGTTCTGGTCATGGCTAACAGTGGCAGACATGTATGTGAGTAAGTGATTAGAAGTATAATAACATACGCTTCGTGTCTTGTATTCGATTGTTTGCTGTAAGCCACGTCCACCAACACCATAAGGTTACATATAAGGTATGTATACGGATTACTTTCAATTCATTGTAAGCTATGTTAAAATTTTATGTGTGGTTATGATTGTGTGTCGACTGATCAGGGAGTGAGTTCTGTTCTTTGGTTTTATAGTCACGTTCATTCTATGTATGGCACTAGCTATGTCAGCTTTGTTCCAGATCCAAGTGAGGCTAAGCCCCCCCCCCCCCCCACAGACTTGGGCAATCAAGCGTAGAAATCTTGCTCTGAGCAATATTGATCATAGTCTGGGGTGGTTCCTCGCAAGCAATCGGACTCGCACATCAAACATGTTTGATATGTTGTCGACTTGACAGATTGCCTCAGTCTGGGAAGAATATACATCCAAAAAGATGCCTATATGAGCAAGGACACGGTCGCACGTGAAATTGGACCCGGGATTAAAGACGTTCTACTTCTATATCTATATTTGCGAATGTCTGTCTGTCTGTGTTCTATAGAAATTGACAGGGGATCACCTAGATGGCACAAAAGAGGTATATGAGGGGTAACTTTTAAATTGGTGCACATTCTTCTGAGATCATCTCTATGATACAAGAAATCTCATTGAGTGATTTAAAGACGCCAAATTGGTGTCGTTAGGATGAGAGATTTGGGGGTGGGGCGGTGGGTGGGTACTAAAATTTATAAGAATTTGTTTAGTCGCCTATTGCCATGAAACTTATACAAATTCATCCCCATGGTATGAGGTGTCTAATGGCGTGGCTTAAAGCTGTGAAAAGTGGCGTCATTCGAGTCAGAGGTGCCTTGAAAGGGAGAGGGGCACCGAAATTGATACACAATATATTTAGCGCCAATTTCCACCAAATTGATACACATTCTTATCCATGATATGAGGAATCTAATCGTGTGATTTTAAAGACATCATATTGGTGCTGCTTTGTTGAGGGCACTAAATTCGATATAATTGGTTTAGTCGCGGATTAGCACAAGACTTGCAAATAATAATCTCTATGATATCAGGAGTCTAATTGTGTGATTTAAAGATGTCAAAAGTATGGTTATTCGAGTGAGGGGTTTCTAGAGGTTGAGAGGGACACACATATTGATAAACAATGTTTAGCGCCGATTTCCGCCTGATTGCTACATATTCTTCTCCATGATACGAATGAGCTAATCGTGTGGTTTAAATGCGACAAATTGGTGCCTTTTTGGGTGAGAGATATGCAATGGTGGCCATAAATTTGATACGAATTTGTATCATCGCCAATTTTCATAAATTTTATATATATTCATCTCTATAATGAGTCTAAGTGTTTGGTTTAATGATGTCAAAAGTGGTGCCGCTTGAGTCCGAAATAAGGACGGGAGGGTCACCAAAAACTTATAAAGATATGTTTAGTGCCAATTACCATCAAACTCATGCACGTTCTTCTCAAATGATACAATGAATCAAATATTTGCGAATATCTGTCTGTGTTCTATATATAACTTTAAGGGTACAATCGAGATATGGCACCAAGACTGTCTAACAGGGGTGACTTTTTACGAGTAAGATAATGGTGCTGGTTAAAATTTTCTAAAATGACGTTGTTGGTGTCAGGGGAGGGGCTATTTTAAGCGCAGATTTCGACCGAATTGATATATTATTCTTCTCCGTGATACGAGGAATATAAACGTGATTTAAAGACGCGAAATTGGTGTGGTTTTGGTGAGAGATGGTGGTGTAATAACTATGATAAGAAATGGTTTAGTTGCCGATTACCACCAAACTTATATATAATATAATCATCTCCATTATATAATGCATGCATGAGTCTAATAGACGTGGTTTAAATATGACAAAACTGGCGCGGTTCAAGTCATGTATGAGGAGAGTTGCACCAAAGTTGATACAAATATATTTAGCATTGATTCCACCAAATTCATGCACGTTCTTCTCTAATGATATGATGAATTAAATCACATTTGGGGTAGTTTGGGTTATGGATGGGAGATTCACTAGCATTTATAAGATTGTTCAATTCGCCGATATCCATGCATCAAAGTTATATATAGTCATCTCCCAGGCCATCTCCATGTCGTTCTAAGGAGTTTTTGGCATTCCAATTTCACAATCTCGACAAATGTTGACCGAAGTAAGTCACTTGAACAATTATATCTTCTCAACTGTCATATTTGTATGGGGATGGAAATCAGGGCATTCCTATAATGATCTAGCAACACAGATACATAGAAGAAAGCATTAAAAGTATATTTTATCAATCTATTTAAGAGATACATATATTCATTCAAACTGAGGGACCTTGAATCGTCAGAGGATTGCAAATTAGAATGGCTCATGTAGATATTATAACACGATTGAGTCTGTCCCATTCAGTATAGTTTCCACAAAAAAAGTTACAATTGCCAAGAGATATGGAAATGTAGAGCAGGCCTGTTCAAAAATAGTGGTCACAGTGTGCAGTCAAATATGGTATCTTCTGGGATAAAGGAAAACACATGACTTTTCAGGGTCCTCCAATAGTGACATCTGGCAAGGGTATATCTGCCCGATACAGAGGATTTCTTTCATTTGTTTAGAACAGACTCATCGCCTAACACAATGAACTCAAAATCTCGCTGCGTCTGGCACATGTAGCTGCTATACGTGCATAACATTTCTTTTAAACTGAAAATGATTAGCCAGTATATAGCACCAGAACAGAGGAGACCTGGACATATCTTTAAAACATCTGTATCTTCATGAAGATATGATAAACTAGATTGATTGATAGATACATCTCTATGTAAAACACAATTGTCGTCTTTTATTTTTTCGAACTAATGTGTTTGTGATGTTCATGTGTCATGCTATAACGTCTGAAGTATACGCAGTTGTAAATAAATAAATGCTTCTTTATTGGTGTGACCGATTAAATGCGATAAACAAAATGATAATCGCTCCGACCTGACAAGGTGAACCGCTTCTTATATTCCATGTATAATAATCATGTTTTGTGATACCATTTGGATATACAATTTATGAGAATACGTGTAACACTTTGAGAGAAAGAGTATTCTCTATTCACACCAAATATCCACAGAGGGTTTCACATCACTTTAACCTGGGCACCGCCGGGTAACCCGGCTAGTACCAAATATGAATCGGATCGGTCGAGCGATTTTCGAGTCTATAACACACAGACAGACAGAAGTTCAAAAATATATAATAGATTACCATTGTATGGCTATAAGTAACGGGAGGCCGATTACGATCGGCAGATGTTTAACCCATACCTTGGCGACAGCGATGAGCTATTTTAATAAATCCTTACACCATCCTATCCATGAGTGCAAAACTTTCAACAATTCACACCTTACTATTAAGTTCACAAGTGGAATCACACTTATTGGGCACCTTGCTCACATAAACACAATTTAACGCAGATGTGGCTTTGATTTCAAACTATTAGTGACTCCAACACATATGACTTATAGAGTGATAAAGCTAACTAACCTCAATCCATAGTCGAAGAGAAGCACCATAGCCGTTAAATATAAAATAGTTAAGAAATTAAGTAGATAACATAGCAACTCAATTTATCTGTTTATTACATTGGAACATGAGACATAGCATATTGTGTTCTTTTTATTATCATTGTTATTATTTTGTATTATGTTTTGTGTCAGCTGCATATTAAAAATTCATAACAACCTATTAATATTTCACCACTAAAAAACAATCAATACCTGAACAACTATACAAGTGAGGGATGTATAGACCTATTTATAAAATATGATTGCTAATGGTTGGATATAAATGTTAATTTTCTTCTAAGCTGAGCATTTGAAAGATACAATGTCTGAAAACAGTTTAACTTTAATTAAAGTTATGGTTAAAAATACGGGCGGCGTTGGTGGTGGGTATGCTGTTGAAATATTCACCTCCGTCAAAAACCGCCATAAACAGAAATAATAGTAAAATATTGACAGACCTTGTTCTTATACCAATCAGAAATATGGCATAAACCGTATGTTATTGTCACTTATTTCCCCTTGTAAACAAAAGCAAAAAAACGTAACGTTCCCTTGCTCTTGTTTTGATCCGGATATGGTAAACATAAAGAGCGTTATTTGTTACTGTTATCCTGATATGGAAATAATAAAGATCGTTTATATCATTTGTGTGTGATTAACCAATAGAATTGCGCTGTTATGTAAACAGAAGAACAACTTCTGTAACATGAGCAGGCTCTTGTTTACGTACACCATTGTACGTCTTCATGACAGTATACTATTTACGCGCTGATTATGTTTGACATATGAACAAAGCTATATATATTTTAATATTCCTTCTTTTGATGGCGATTTAAACAAATATGAACATTTCTGCAACGAACGCCACCCGTGCCTTTAATATTTTCAAATAAACCAAATGACCCTCACTATGCAGGTTATGGTGTGTTATAAACTGCCAGAGCTATAAACATAATCCATGGAAATATTTGAGATCAAATCGGATAGTAATGGGTTAATCTTACCCAAACTAATGAACTGATAAACACAACATGGTCAACAAAAACCATGTCATTGGATTTAGAAACCCATACAATAAGACAGTTTCAAGAATCCAGCACAGTTAATATTATCCTGCAGCCCAAATGCAATGGAGGGAATTTCAAAATAAGACATTTCCTTAATGATGAATATTCAATTGGTCATTTATTGAAACACTGACTGAACCTGGTTCAAAGTGAAAGCGATAATTTAATATATGTCTATCGGATAATATGTGTCTATGGAATGGGTTAATTTTAATCCCAAATCCATGCAAGTGAAAAGTGGACCACCATCAACATGGACATAGAATAGGAGAATGATCAAATAAAAAAACACCAGAAGACAATATGTGTGGAGAGGTTTAATAATTTTCAATGACATCATATGATAGAACTAAGGAATGTGTGGATTAATTTTGTTCTAAAATAGAACAGTGTCTCTGTAAACAACAATGTCTCTAAACAGCCATGTCTGTAGAACATGCCTACAAATGAACAGTGGACTATTCCTATTTATTCTTTTAGAATAGGTGTCATGAACCTGTTTCAATAGGGGGATTAACTTAATATTGCACAGAAAACAGAACTGGAATAAAGCAGGGTTGGGGTGATTACATGCTGATTTACATGATTACGATTACTGATTACATTTTTTTCAATGTTGTCGATTACAATTACTTTAGTAAATGTAATCCATTACTTTTTGATTACATCTGATTACAATTGTTAGTTTCCAACCATTTTGATCGCATAGGAATAAATAATGAAATAATTCAAATTAACACACCAAATTTGATTGAATAAAGACATCACTGCATAACATGGAAAATAGAAACGACTGAAACAATAGAAAGAAGAAAGCAATAAACATATAAACTTTATAACATTTACATGTATTGGAAAGGTTTCAACATGAAGTTATGCACCAACTTATTGGGGAATACATTATGTTTTATGTGTATTTATTTATGTAAATATATTTTAATATATTTTTAATTTTCTTACATGGATTTAAACTAGCGCATAATATTTATGAAAATATCACCAGAAACATTTATAAATTATTTTCATGTTCTGTTAGATTCAATACCCAACACAATGAAGATAACACTAAGATTTATTTGATGATCATCCGTTAATCCTGATGAGGATTAAATGCAGCTTAACTCAATGAGTGCAGTAAATGACAAACCAGCTAATTAGGTCTACCTGTGTACATCACACCTGCTTTGTTCAGTTAATTAGCCCTATTGTACTAGTGTGACTCTTACAGCCATTGTCTGCAGCAGTCCCAAGTCAATTTATTCCTAGCCGATTTATTCATATTAGAACATTTCATTGTCTGTATCACAAGTTTATTGCCATTCATGCTGTATTCAAAATGTGTGTTGTTATCTGTGTCCACTGCCAGAATGTACATACACTGTACCACTGACATAACAAATGACAGAATTGTACTAACTTTCTAATATGTTGTTTGTATCGTTGCACACTCCACAGTACCAAAGTATGAGACTATGAGTATACAATAGCCATCCATATGGATATTTTGGTAAAAGTAATCAAAAAGTAATCAAAATGTAATCATGATTACAGGTACATTTGAAAGTAATCGATTACAATTACAATTACTTGTAATCAAGAAATGTCATGATTACTGATTACAGATGATTACTCCAAATTTTGTAATCGATTACTTTGATTACGATTACTGATTACGATTACCCCAACCCTGGAATAAAGAGTCATCAATCACAGTTTGACATATAATAAACAGGTATGCAAGCCACCAATGGTTAGCAGTGGCTATCATGTGTCCATAGCTATAAATTGTCTCATTCAATAATGCAGTCCTCAGTGGTGTCATTTTCTCTTAAAACGTTCACAGTGCATGGCAAACAGGTATGAGTTATAAAGTGCCATAACTCTTAAAATATATCGGATCAAACCCATATTCGAACTTGATCTGTATTTAGGGGTCAGTAATTCATATACCAAATTTGGTGTTGATCAGATGAAAAATGTTTGAGTGATCCTGGCAAACAAGAGTGGAAAGGGTTAAATAAACAATACCAAAAGCCATACAGATGAAGAACGTGCTAAGAACGACCTAGGTAAGAAATATGAGGCAGATCAGAAGAAAAATGTTTGACTTAGATGCATCAGATATAATTTGTGTGCAGGGTTAATTATTTTCTAAACTGCTCAACCAATCATTACCAAAAACTACATATGGGGTGTGTCATAACCTACATATCAAATATGAACACAATCGGACAAAAATACTTAGGTTACAGCATTGGATAGTTCATGCCTATGTGTGGATGCAAAGTGTTAATAATTTCTTAACTGATCAACCGATCGATACCAAAACTATACAGGTGAGGAGTGTGTCATAAACATTTACAATAAAATTTGAACACGATCCGATAAAAATACTCGAGCAATCGAATCGGATAGCAAGTGTCTACGGACGGACGAACGACGGATGGTTGATCCGGACGTCAGCATTATGTGTACCATACATGGTATGGGTACACATAAAACAAGAAACCACTGCTGATTATAATTTAGTACAGATAACAATTCTGAACAGACTGCTATAATATCTCAGTATTATAATTCACATAATTATATAAAAAATACCACATGAATAATATGTAAGCATCATTTATAGAAGACCAACCAAGGTGTAAAAGCATCCGTGAACTATTAAACCAATTTTGTATTTGTTTTAAAAATGTTCTAAAGTATTGGTCGTGTTTAAAATGCATACAATGAGCTTACAAGCCACTCAACATTTCTTTCTGATAGCATTATGCATGTATAATGTTTAACCTTAAAAGTTAATGATATAAGAATAAATTTTCCCTTAGATGTACTTAAACTTTCCAAATCGTGTATGCCCTATCTATAAAATTGCCTATAGTCAAGCTCTATTACCCATGTAATGGATATTATATAATTATATGACCCATGCACATGTATATTGGGGAGGGTGTGTGGGCAAATATTCATAAACAACACGGCAGCCTGACCAGAATAAAAAAGACAGGTTCAATGTGAAATCCTCGCAACTTTGGTTCTCTTGTTCGCAGATTGGCTAAAATCTGGACACGATTCAGCTGCAGTTATGGATGGAGTACAGTGCATAACTTCTCTGTGCTGCGTTGTATGAAAACTTATCTTAGTTAACACTTCTAGAGTTTCAAAGGAGCCTAATAAAGGAAATATAGCCGGGCGTAATTAGTGAATTATTCTATATAAAATTCTTCCAATTAACATTTACTTTTGAAGCATTACCACCATTACCTTTTAATATATCTGTTTGACTCTTCAAGTCTGCAATCTCTTTCATCGAGGCCCTTTTTTCTCTGACTATTCTAGAACATCATAATTTTTGTTTGTAATATAAGAATTCTTCCAATTATATACTTGACATGCAAACGCGGTCACAATTATTAGCAAAGAAAAGGCGTTAATGGATCTCAGGGATAAGATTGGAGTCGAACTGGATTATATAACGACTGACCACCTTAACACTGCCGTCTATACTACAGCACATGTGCGTTTTCAGGAAGGTGTCACGAATATACAACAAATGCATTTGCCAGACACTACATTGGTCACGCAATCGCAGGAAAGTTATGAAAAATCATAATATCTTAGTGCAATTATCCCTGATGCAACAGTTCGGACAAAAGCACAGTGTGAATTGGCTGTAGATTTCGCAGAGAGATGTAACTGAAATCCGAAAGGCGACTCAAATATAAGAAAAATTTAAACATGATTAAACAAGGAATGTCAAACGTCGTTGATACTTTGGTTTTCTGTTATCAAGATAACCACATTCTATGTATTCTTTCATGTGTAAAGGCTTAAGAACAAACAAAAATGGATTAAAACAATTATCTTCCAGTTGTATTTAAGTTGAGTGCATAATTCAGTTCCCTTATATTACTTGAATTGGCTAGCTATAGACTGGGACGAAGTGTTTTGGAAAAACAATGTGTAACACAAAAAAGCAAAATGTTGAAGCAGTGAATATATCCCTCAGGGCAGCTTTTTCACACAAAAAATGTCACATCCACATGTGATGTTTTTGGCAGGGCTCATTCGTCAAAATCCATTGAGTTAATTGGGGATATCTAATTCTATAAGGGACCCGTGTGACCATGTTGTGTGCCCAAGATCAGAGAACTGATGAAATTAGAAAAAAAATCATAAAAAAACAATTGAAAGTTAATTTGTTTTTAAAATAGAGTAGAAAGGCGAACGATCTTCTATGAACTACACTCGCACCATCAGGAGGATATCATGTATAAGAATTACATTGCTATGTCAGAACATGTTGAAACAATTGAGCATGCTTAACGTTCCATGGAGGAAAAAGGGTTAAACAGAAAATCTGAGCTGTGACTGAGGTGTGACTCTAGTACTAAGTGTGTTGAATGTATACAATATTTAGTCTCACATAAGTGGTTATACATTGCAGGCTATCTGCTTTTACGGGGAGCTGATCTGAGCTGATAGTCAACGGATGGGATATAAGAAAACATTGCCAGTGGGTCCTCTTTCGAAAGCCAATTCACCTTGATTCTTACATCCATATCTTGTTTATCTAAACGAAGGTTATATAACTTACATAATGCTTCCATTGTTATATTGTTCTAAACTGCTCAAAATTTAGAAATAGATTGGAAACACATAATGTGGATCATACCTATGCTTATATGTTTATAGGTTAAAACAACTAAATATTTCCCATATACCTCAGTGTTAGCGCATGACTTCATTGAACAGCGTACACAGAAAAAAACTATCACCGTCACATTTTTAACTAAGAACAATCAGACTTTATTGGATTGGATCGAGCAATATCAGGCATGGATTGGAATATATTCTTTAATACGATGCAGATTGAAGACATGACACATACATTTACGCCCTTCCTCCAAGACAAAATAAATGAATATGTTCCCAACAAAACCATTCGCTACAGGAAAAATGAACCCCAGTGGCTCACTTTGAAAATTAAACATTTAATAAAACAACGCAGGCGGCTTTATAACAAAGCAAAACTGACCAATGGCACACGGCAATGGGATTAATACCGTAGCAAGAGAAATGAAGTTATCTCCGAGTTACGAAAAGCAAAGCGAGACCATATATCGAAAGCACATAATATTCTTAACGACCCCCAAACAACAGCCACTAACTGGTGGAAAACCTTTAACAAGCTCGCTAAACGAACACTTGAGCAAACTATGCCCCCCTTAGAGCTTGACGGGGAAATCTGTACCACGGACATAGATAAATCTATAATCCTCATTGATTATTTTTGTTCCATATCTACACTGGACGATTCTAATACTCAAATACCCACTATTATGCCCATAACAGTTGCAAATATTGACCACATAGCTGTCAATTACGTCGATATACAAGACATACTTTCACACCTCCAGACAGACAAGTCAAGCGGTTATGATGATATTAGCCCTAGAGTCGTGAAAAACTGTCCTAGTCTCAATAGACCATTATTCACCCTCTTCAAGATATTCATGAATGAATCATTTTTCCCTCCCGAGTGAAAGCGTGCTAATGTTGTACCTATCCACAAAAAAGGAAACCGATCGGACCCGGGAAATTACAGACCCATATCCCTACTTAGGAAAATTATACGAAAAATGCATAGCTAAATATCTCCTAAAATACCTTAAAACAAATGATATCCTAACTAAATTTCAATCTGGATTTTTGCCGGCGGACTCTACAACTAACCAACTTTGTGAAATTTATCATGTAATCAGCGAAATTCTCGATAGAGAACAAGATCTACGCATACTATTCTTCGACTTAAGTAAAGCGTTCAATAAAGTTTGGCATGATGGATTGATCCACAAATTGAAACAAATCGGAATACAAGAAAACCTTCTAGGTTGGTTCGACTCATATTTGAGTAACCGTGAACAAAGGGTCGTTCTAGGATCTGAAGCTTCCTCCTGGAAGCCAGTCAGAGCAGGGGTACCACAGGGATACGTGTTGGGACCGATACTTTTTTTAATCTACATTAACGACATTGTCTGTGAAATTAGCAGTGAAATACGCCTATTCGCAGACGATACTTCGATATTTCTGCATGTTACTGACCCAAACGAAGCTGCCGATTTACTCCAAACTGACATAAACTAACTACACTCTTGGTCCAAGAAATGGTTGGTAAACTTCAATGCTAACAAAACTGAAACTATGATTATTACTCGAAAAACAAATCTATCCCACCCTAACTTATTAATGGATAATGTTCCCTTAACCGTCGTTCACCAACATAAGCATCTTGGCATACTACTTAATGAGGAAGGCAAATGGGGCCCTCATATTGATTACATTATAAAAACTGCCTGGCAAAAGATATCCATTCTTCGGAAACAAAAGTATGTACTAAACAGAAAATCACTCGAAAAATGTTATGTCACGTTAGTACGGCCATGTCTGGAATATGCCAGTACTGTATGGGCAAACTGTACCGCCACTGATTCAGATAGATTTGAACGCATTCAACTAGAAGCAGCTCGTATAGTCACTGGACTGACTAGATCTGTTGATAATGATAAATTATTGGAATAAATCGGCTGGGAACAACTGAAAACGCGACGTGACAAAGCCAAGCTATTTCTTTTCCACAAAATGATTAAAGTAACCGTGCCACAATATCTAAAGAATATCGTCCCTCCCCGAGTATTTTGAAGCCTCGGACAAAGAAACCCGAAATGCAAATAAATTCCGTTTACCGAAATATAACAGTGAGTCTCATCGCAAATCATTTGTCCTAGCAACGGCAAGAAACTGGAACACACTTGATCCAAACTTGCAAAATACAGAAGATCTACATGAATTTAAGCAATTGATAAACTCAAATATAATCAGAAAAAACCTTGGTTCTCCTTCTGTTACACGTGAAGTGCCCAGATTCAACATGCATGATTAAGAGCTAAATGCAGTGATTTAAATTCCGACAAACTGGAAAACCATATATCGGACACAAAACTCTGTATGTGTGGTCAGATCGAGGATTGCGAACACTTCATATTTCAATGCCCACATTTTATATTAGCTCTTCAAATTCTTTTAGAGAATATACCTGATTTTGTTAACATTACAACAAACCTATTACTAAATGGAGATGCCACTTTAAATAAACACATAATCTGCACATTTTTGAAGAGTTGCAGAAGTACATCCTCAGAACAAGACGTTTCTCTTAAGTTTTCCTGTGATCTCGACTCCGGTACATTTCACTATGCGTTGGTTACACTGGTGACGTATCCTTAAAATCATTAATAAGCATTATTCCTCTTTCCACTCTTCATCTTCCTACTCTCTCTTTCTCTCTCGCTCTCTCTCTCTCTCGCTCTTTCTCTCTTCCTCGCTATTCCTCTACTCCGCCCCAGTTCCTTACAACCCATCATATACTCTTCACACCTCCTAACGTCACATCTAACTATCATACAATTTCAATACATTATAACGAACATATAACCAATCAGCCACTAAATACCCAATCAAATAGCAACGACCAGATACAAGATATTGGTCCCATGCTGTCTGAATGAGGTATTCATGAGACAGCATGGTACGAACATCTTTTATACATATTACCATTTTAAGAATATTGGGTATCATCTTTCTAAGTGTGCGGAACAAAACAAAAGCTTATAGCTTAATGTCGTCTCCGTTTCCAACCGTTATAACATGCCTGAAAATCTCCGATAACATACACCAACAATTTTCTGTCAACTATACTATTAATTTGTTACGTTTATGTATCTGTATGTATTGTCTTTGTGTTGGAATAAAGTATGTTTAAACCAAAACAAAGTATTTATCTTATCATAGAATTCATTACACCTTACATTCCAATTTGAAGATTCATCCCAGTGGTTGTGTGAGAAAAGGTAACAACTTTTATTATCAGACTTTGATTAAGTTAGTTCTGAATAGATTCCAGTTCCAATTATTCATCCACTCTAATGACCTACATATACTTCTAGTAACATCAGGTCAAACAATTAGAATGGTTCCAATATAGTAAGGCTGATTTGGTCACTCTTATCGTTCTTTTGTGATAAATGTTTCCAGGTTGGGGAAAATCGTGATAAAGGTACCCAGGTTCATCTGCGGTCAAGGGGTATTGTTGTGTTACAATGCAGGACAACCTATCAAATGATACATTAGTTTTTTCCCGCAAAGACATTTAAATCTCGTTTAATTTGATATTCGATGAACCTGGGTATATTTATCATGATTTCCCCCAACTTGGGTACCTTTATCAAAATTTTATCACAAAACACCCGCGAGAGTGACCAAATTCAGCGATATTTAAGTGTTACCTATATGAGTCATGCATGCACATGTGAATATACTATTTATTATTGTTATTCCGGTGCTAAATAATCTAGTCAATGTGTCATGTATATATTCATGTGTATCATCAATGTTAGAACGTATTTATATAAATATATGCTAGCCGTAGGTAGCAATAAACAATTTTCAGGGGGTAGTGTACTTCAAAACTAAGCTGAGCCATTATTTTTGGTATATGATCCATAAATTTTCTTATTTTGTTTCAGAGAGCAGTGATTGGTGTAAACAAATATCCATACATTGACATATTTGGACAATTAATCACCGAGTTGCGCTCCTTGTTTTGCACACACAACACATCCGAAGTTAACCTTTAAAACGGTTACCTTTTTGTGCTAAAAACCGGAAAGCATACCATGTCATTAAATAAGTTGTTTTTACTTCATATATAATTGAGAAATGGTTGAAATAGAAAACAAAATTATAGTAGCAATTTTTGTTTTAATTCTTGCGAGCGCAGATGACAAAATGTAGGGGAGATATAGGCTTTAGAAAAGACAAGGGGATTGGCAAACGAACATGCCGCTATGCAAGTTTGGTTGGTTATGCCACTGGATCGAAAGCTGTCTTTGTGATGTTACTGATTTTGAAATAATAGATTTCTGTTCTCTTTTTTTCTGACGTCCATTGTGGAATTAGTGTCCAACTAGACGTACGATATTTGAGTATAACGCGTACAGTCGTGGTGGCGAATGACAAGGTAAGTTTTGCGTTAGGATCAAGAATATACGAAACACGTCAGCGAACAGACGCATTTCGTAACATGATGAACTGTGTGGAAATGAATCCCACAAGACATGGTATAAATAATTTTGCCCATTTGATTTCTCGTATTTTATCGGAATCGGCAGTTGATACATTTGGGACTAACCGCGAACGCAACAAGCTTACAAAAGCTAACAAACATGCAAACCAGATCAGAGGTGGCTCGATTATGAATGTCGTAGTTACCAAACTTGGAAAAAATTCTATTTTGCGCGGAAACGATATAACAAATATAAGTCGAAAGCCACCAAATCTGATCTAAGACAGGTGAGTACAGCGTATAAGAAAACAATGGACAGAAAACGGTCAGAAATGCTCACAAAATGTAATAAGCTTTAAGGAATTGAGGGAAATTTGTCAGTTCCAATCGACAAGATTTTGTTAGGAGTTCATAGAACTTTATCTTAGAAGGTGTGTGCCACTAGTGTTTCGGTATGTATTTAATTCGAAAGTGATCCAGGTTAGTGCATTTCATGATGAAGTGGTACTCATCGCCCGCTTCATTTTTACACATACAACAAATGTCGTTCTTTGTTCCGCGCTTACCCCATGTAAGTGTTTTCACATCCAGTCTATGATTTCACGTACATATTTTAATCAGATACTTTCTAAGATTAAAAGCCAAGTCCAGCATATAATATTCTAAACGACGGGTTGTTTTCAGTTCTTTATAAAAAGTTCCTCTTGATGAACCTTTTATATCTATCCACAAACTGCTGAGTAAATTGGTCTCTTAAGATAATGGAAATTTCTTTTTTTTCTGGCTGTTTGGTAATTCTGATTGGTCAGACAATGCAACACCAAGGTCAACTGAATGTAAAATATTTTTCCAAGTGACATATCTTCCATCGCAATATACGACACCTTTATCCCGGAGTAAATTCTGAAAAGAGAATAAACAAAACAAACTTAGCTGTCTTGTATATACAACTTAGCTATCTTGTATAGACAACTTAACTATCTTGTATATGCAACTTAGCCATCTTGTATATACAACTTAGCTATCTTATATATACAATGCATAATTGTTTTGGCACGTTGTGCTAATACGCTACCGTAGTTATTTCATACACTAGAATGTAAATAAAAAGTAAAATAGGTTTCGTAAAATTTTAGCCTGGAATCCTAAATACATCTTTAGGTGACTGCTTCAATTTGCTCGCGTCTCCAGAAATCTCTGATGTGCTTTGCTCGCATCTTGTTACGATGAAAACAGGTAGAGTCTTGCGCGAAGCAATCTTAGATATATAGGACTACTAGTATGTCAATCTGTCGACGTCATGGCTTGTTTTCTTTTTTTCACAGGGTTAAGGCAGTGTGGAAGTAAAGATATGGATAACAGTACAAATGAAATCGGGAATGATTCCGTCGTTATGTCGACCCAGACTGGGAACACTGACATTGTTCACGATGGAGTCATCGATAGCCCAGGAGACTTCAACTTCTTCTACTTTTTATTCAGTCCTTTAACATGGGTACATAATTGTATACATTATATTATATTCATAACATATCTAAAATTATAAATATATCAATCACGTGATATAGGATAAATCTGTCCTAATTTGGAATAACCGTCCAAGAAAGCCACCGGGGGGCACAAACCCGGTACGGCAATGTTCAAGAATTATCACAATCAGAGGGCTGAGTCCCTGCCCCCGTCGCTTTCCGTGATTGGTGATTATTCCATGGTGCAATCACTGCACATAATCGACCTCCATAATATATATACTTCAGAGATCAAAATAAAATTAGTAGTAGTACAATGTAGCATATTTATGGACATAAATATATGATACATAATTCAGTTTAAAAGGTTGCATTAAATCGAATACGCATGTGCCCCTTCCCTCAAAAGTTTAGACACTAAGTGAATACATGTCAATTGTGATCTCGCTCCATCTCCCATCTTAAAATTGGGGTACGTCACTGCATCAAGCTATTTAGGTCAGTGACCACGCTTAGCACTAAATCGTGTTGCGCGTGTTTTCTTAAAATATAAATGTTACTGTTGATTGGTTTCACGTAGTCACTGGGTCAGTACGTTCATCGTGCTTCAAGACGATTTCTTTTGTGTTGGTTTTTATGCAATTCACTCGCAAGTTTGGGAAATCTAACATGGATTTATATTGTCACCCTGTGTGCGTGTTCTCTGATGAGATGGAGATAGAACAGAAAGTTAATTTTCATAATACTAATTAGTTTCAGGCTTCCCGGGCACTGTTTACCACGACATATCCTCAAAAACACCCAATCCAAAACGAGAAAGTAATATTGGAGGCGGGACCAAATCTCAGACCTGTGGAACTGACATGACCAAGGCTGCTTGCATCCCTCCCCCATCACGAGTCGTGTGTACAAGAAGGGATGCAGTCATTATGTTGTCACACGTGGTTCCATGGCCACCTTTTATTAACAATCGGTGGATTTTTTGCATTATATCCCTTTGACTGCACATAGGAACACTCACATGCTGATCTGTAGACTAGATATATATCTGGCTCGTGGAGTCATACATTAAGTCTCCATATCCCTTGTTTGTTTTAATGCAGGTATTGGCTCATATTCAGCCTACCTTGATATATGCATTTATATGACACACACACCAGAATAAGTAGAGTACATGTGCATCTAAAATTGAAATGGATCTTTAATATTGACCAAGTAAATGGGGAAGCTTTTCGCAAATTGGTAATATCATTTCATTTATCAGAACATACATATAACGTTTCCTGATACGATGTCTCTATTGTGATATAATTAATATAGACCAGAGATTGATGTCAGACATCTAGAAAACCCTGACGACTTTACGGCTGTTATAATTAAACAAAATTCATGTATTTTATTTTGTATCTCTAATAACACTATTTCTCAGGTATAGTACTTTTCCAAATTCAAGTAAATGAATAGATATTTTACCGTACTCTGATTTTCAATCCAAATGTCCGACCTACTTACTTACTATTTTACTATCACATGTACTGTATATTGGTACCTATATATGTTGTGTTATCTCCCTTTTACGGCATATGGGAACAGCCCCAGGCTGACAGACATTATAACGATCTGACTCAACAATCATAAGTCTCCACGTCCCCTGGTTTGTCCATATGCAGTCATTGGTTTAAATTGGACATAGCTTGCGCTATATATTTAAATTTATATAACCTTATGTTGAGAGATCAAATGGTTTATAGCATGCTACATGTTATTTCATATATATCGCGGAGAGGGGGGCTTCTAACAATATAGCAACCACATCTGGCCACAAATTCACATCCCGCAATAATATGGAGGGGTAGTTTCATTTATACAATACTGTGATACAGCGATTGGTGTCATATCTGGAAAACTTACAACTGTAACTTCCTATTTTAACATTTAAGCAAAATTAATATGTTGTGTATCCACCATAAGTGTCTCTACTGACACTGCTTGCCAAAGGTATAACTAACAAATCTAATAACTGCATTACAGTAACATCCCTCAATACAATAGAGGTGTAGTTTCATTTCTGCGCTACTGTGATACAGAGATTGGTGTCATTTCTGAGAAAACATACTTAACTTCCGCTTGTAACATTTAAAGATACGGGCGGCGTTGGCGGTGGGTATGCTGTTAAAATATTCACCGTACAAACCGCCATAAACAGGAAGAATAGTAAAATATAGACAGACTTTGTTCGTGTACCAATCAGAAATATGGCATAAACAGTATGTTATTGTCAAATGTTTTTCCTTTGTTATGTAAACAAAAGCAAAAAACGTTACAGAACCTGGCTTTTGTTTAGATCCGGATATGGTAAACATAAAGAGCGTTTATATCATTGTGTGTGATTGACCAATATAATTGAGCTGTAATATGTAAACAGAAGCAAAACTTCTGTAACTCGAGCAGGCTCTTGTTTACGCACACCATCGTACGTCTTGACGACAATATACTATTTACGAGCTGATTATGTTTGACATATGAACAAAATTATATATATTTTAATATTCCTTCTGTTGAAAGCGATTTGAACAAATGTGAATATTTCTACAACGAACGTCACCCGTGCCTTTAAGCGAAATATATTGCATATCCACCAACACTGCTTGTTAAGTATACTGTATGCTGATATCTGTCGAAATCCAAGCTAACGATCATATACTACCATATCCCCAACTGCAATCCAAGTTTCCTAATAGTTTAATATGTCAATTATATTATGACATGCACTAATATTGCTGAAAATTATTTGGCATACCTGTGCATTGAGATATGATCCATTATGATCAAATAATAGGCCTACATTAGTGCATTTAACCTGTGAATTTCATATGGTAAAAAAAAGTACAGGAGAATATGTCTACTGATATACATGTACATGTCCAACATCGTTATATCTTTAAATGCATTATCACAAATATATAGATGCATAATTAAATTAAGTATACCTGTTTGTCACATATTCGTGGATGGAGATGAGCACCAGCTTTCTTAATCGTGAGTTTAGTATTTTACTATTACTATTATCGGTTGCACAACCTGCCTGATCATTGTATGTTACATTGATATGTCTGACGAACTTGCATAAGTTTCTGAGAGCTTCAATATCTTGGTTCTCTTAATTTGTAGACACCAGTGCTTTAATAGAAATATAATTAAAGGTATTCGGTCCGATTCGATTGTGCACATATAATCAGATTCCAACAAAAAAAAATTTAGTATCCCTCTTCAGTTATCAGAATCGATTAACTGCCCAAAAAGAATGTGTTTATTAGCATGTTGTTCGACGAAATTTGGCCTTATTACCAACAGAAAGCCTCTTGATTTTAGAGTTATCCATCTCAATCCGCAATTTTGTCCGAGACCGTCGGCTCGTCGACTGTTTACTGGGCCACTATAATTCTCGATGGTGAAAAATTATAGATGTAAAAAAACGATATGTAATAACTCTGAGCTTTGACATGTGGGTTCACCGACTCGAATCAAATATTTTACTCCTGAGTCCTAATAAATAGTAATTGAGGGGCGCTTAATGGTACGGTTGGCCTTGGCGGTGGGTATCCTGTAAAAATATTTCCACCCGTCAAAAACCGCCACAAACAGAAAGAACATCAAAATGTAGACAGACTTTGTCCGTATACAAATAAGAAATATCGCATAAACAGTATGTTATTGTCATTCGTTTGACCATTGTTATGTAAACAAAAGCATAAAAAGTTACTTTTCTGGTGTTTGTTTATATTATGATGGTAAACATAAAGAGCGTTCTTTGTTGGTGAATTCCTGATATGGAACAAATAAAAAGCATTTATGCCATTTGTGTGTGATTAGCCAGTAGCATTGTGCTGCCTTCTGTAACACAATCAGGCTCTTGTTTAGGTAAAATATAGTAGGTCTTTATGATAACATGCTGTTTACGCGATAGTCATGGTATATATGAACGAAACTGTATGCATTTTAATGTTTTTCTGTTTACGGTGATTGGAACAAATATGAATATTTTCGACAACTAAGGCCTCGCGTGCCTTTAATCGGATTATGCATCTTTAATGTAATTATTCCTGATCAGGTTCCATTTGGTACATTTAAGGAGAACATGGTACTAATTCCTACTCACTCGCCGTTCCACAGAAAGAACATATTCTCTCCCCAATATTTTGTATCTACCAATCACCTGTTTCAATAGGCAATCTGTGGGTTCTGGTTCGAATATTCTGTCTCACAATCTGAAATATTTTTGAGAAAGGGTTCAATTTGATAGTACATTTGTATGGCTCTGTACATTTGATATATATTAGAGAATTCCAGGGTAATTTTTAAAACCTTAGATATAAATATCGTTTAGTCTTTGTTCAGTGGTTTCCCTAAACCATCTTTCACCACATGTTTGCCAAACAAATGATAATCCTAATCCGTTTAATAGATGTTCCAACTGGCACAGAAGATGTTCCAGAGGATGTTCCAACTGGGAGAGACGCCATTGTCAGACGATATTAAAGAATTGATAAAAGTTGACAATGATGTTTTGATATCTGATGTAAAATCGTGTGTGATGTCTGTCCTGAATATGTGGCCAAATTATCGCGGATTTAAAGTAACGTTAACAGGCAGCGGAGCCGATGGAACTCAGATATACACGGATAATTATCAGAGTGATGTCGACATAATATTTGTCCCCATGGACACAGCTATCAAAGAAGACTCACTGGTGTACGTACAGGAACTTCCGTGTTATGTCAATATCAAGTCAAATGGACTAAATGCAAAGCTAAAGGAAAAGCTTTCAAAAGATGAACAGTATTTGAATGCGAAGAGTATAAAAACACTGCACCAACATGTCGTACAAGGATTATTAAAGCAATTGAACGTTTCCTCAACTAAAGTTGGTATAGTAATCGACGAATCTGCTGAGGATGAAACGCTGGAAGATGAACAAATGTCAGGGCCGAAAATATATTCTAAAAAAATTCATGTTGATCTGGTGCCTCAAATTGAACTGACGGATTGTCCACGGATCGCTCTAGAATATTTCTCACGCAAAGGTAGATCTTGGCCGAATCAGATTGTTTTGAACGCAATTAGGACAGGACCCTTCCATGTAGTGCCAAGACCGTCACCTGTAAATCCGAGCGAAGAGATTGATTTCTGTTTGTCATTCACAATAGCTGAGCTCAAATTGGCCGAGAGCATGGTGCCACATCAACAGTCCTGCATGAAGGCGTTAAAATTAATCATTCATTCCTTAAACGAATCCGGTGATATCCTTACAACTTACTACATTAAAACAGCTCTTTATTGGGTGAGTGAGACAAGTGATATTTCCATCTGGAAATACGACCGAACTCTGAAAAATATAAAAAAGGTGCTTCAATTTGTATTGGAATGCATCTCAAGAAGGCACTTACCTCACATCTTTGTTAGGAAAGCAAACCTATTCTATGGGAAAACTGATGATTACTTCGCTGACGTGAAGCCGAAAATTAATGAGCTGATCAATAACGAAAGCGCAATAATTAAACTTTTGATGCGATATTGCAACCGTGACACGGTCTCCCTTTCGCCTGACCTACTAACTGTAGATTTTCTTTGCAAATCTAAAACAGGCCAAATGATGTCCATGCTGCGAACAACGAACACTTATGTCGAGACTTTAAATGCTTATTTGCCAACGTCATCTGAGTTCGATTTACTGAGACGTCATCTTACCGTGTACATCGAGTTACTTGGGGTTCTTGCGCGTGGCATCGAATGCTCTGTCGAGGAAGAAATTCGTGTTATTAAGTTCGAACCTGGAGGACTTGGAGACGTTTTCATGGGCAAACTATACAAAGCTTTCACCGGAGTTCAACAGTTAGCTACTTTAGATTCCAGTTCCTTGAACGAGGAATTAATCATGGGTCAAGTTCTCGAGCTTTATCAGAAACTCATCACTGTCGTGTTAAGGCTTTGTGGCCACTTACTGCTTCTGATTGGGAACACAGATATTTTGATGACCTGGGTAAATACATTCGAGGATAAATACTACTTGACTTGAAACATAATTTATATGTTTAATATATACAAACGGGATTGGGGCAAAAGTTTTGCCATCTTATGAAAACCCTTCTCCAATACTGCAATACAACCAAATTAAAGATACAACATATTAAAGAAACGGGCGGCCTTCGCGGTGGCTATTGCTGCTAAAATAGTCACCTCCGCTAAAACCGCAAAGAAAGAATATTATATAAGACAGATTATATTCGTATACCAATAATAAATATCGCGTACATTGCATGTTATTGTCATGTGTGTACGCTTTGCAGTCAAATCACACCAAATTTTAATTTAATCGACCCATTCTACCCGCTGTCAGTTCAAAATCCAGCTAATCCACATTACTTCATGATTGGGAAATGACCAGACAGAAAAGGTGTACATAATATAATTGTTCCCGCAAAGAGACGAATAGTTTTCAATCCAGTTAGTATTTTCTCCTAACCTATGGTAACTACGTCACATAACAAATAAGGAATGTACTATGATACTATTGTAAGTTGTAGTTGCACCAAAGTTATGGGTTTTACAACTGATGTATAATGCGCGCGAATCTTAATATCATGACTACTTCTAAACACTTCACTGTGCTTTTTTGCGAGAAACTAAAACATAATCGACCTGCATTTTCTGACACAAAGCATGTTCTGTGAATAATATCGCATCCATATCAACTATTAGTATTTCTTGAGGAAACCATAATTTGTTAAATGTTATTTCTAAATTATAATCTACAACAAAGGCCGCCCGTCCCTTTAATGTTAAAAGGCAACTGTTAATAAACTTATTTGTTTAGCAAAATAAACTACACCAGTGTCATAACATAGAATTAAGGTTATTAACACCAACTCATATTGTCAAAATCGAGTTTTTAAAGCCTTTTTGACGTCGAAGATTTTCAAGCAAAAACTCAAAAGCGACTAGCGAGTCTTATGTGCACAAAGAATAGTGACGTCAACCTGGTACCGCAGCCTTTTTGCTGATCAGGGAAAAAGACGTAAACAAGTCGTGTTTCTCATTTGTTTTGTTAATGGCGACTTTATAAATCTAACTTTGTCAACGTTTGGAAATTTAGAAACTCTAAAACGGTATTGATGCACTGAACTGAATAGTCATAATATCATATGGAGTTATGCTAGTACTATACTTTGGACAATGTTTTGAGAATTTGCGATGGAAAAAGTTATTCGGATTTTCGATTCTTGATGCTGATGTTTCGCAATTGACAGGTCACTTTTGAAATTCCTTACAAAACCCAACCTCAGTAATTACCAAGATATGTGTGATTATTGGGGTGAAGTTCAGCTCCAGCCGTTGACCAGCTTGTAGTATTGTTTCTCTGTACTGCTGCTGGCCAGTGTGGTTATTATGTAATAGCTACTTTCTCAGTGCCAGTTATATTTTTTATTTTATCTTCATTCCATTGTTTTGTTAAATCAGTATCATATTCGTAATGTCTGGAAAATTTAATAGCATTTTAATACTTTGACAACTGAAAAACCGACAATAAATGGTGAACTTATATATAGTATGAATTATACGTGATATGTAGTGGAGCAACCACACACGCTGTGGCCAGAATTTACTTTTCATCGGCGACATAAGGTAAAGAATAATTTATGTAACAGCATGCATTGGCCCCGGTGGAGACGACATGACAAGTATTGTTATGGATTGTGCAATCCTGTCTGGGTTCTGGCCCACACGGCCAACATGGCGGAAATGACGCCACGAACCGCGCCATGCTGTCTTCTCTGATTTTATTAAGGTTACTAACGAAGTTGATCTAAATTAAACTAATATGCCCCAAATCACATGGGAATTCTTCGGAAGTTGACAATTTTATTATCATACATGACGTCATCATTCACATTTATTTGTTCACGTTTTTTAATTCTGTTTCATAATACAGGGGTAACACTGCGATACGTTTTCTTAACAATAAGCCAGACCAGGGTTTGTGAGCTAATTTCAACATACATGGTAACCTTTAATTTTGACTGGTATCTACAACAGGTACAGGAAACACATTTCATTTATATCCTAGTCATTTATATTCCTAATTTTCTTGTCATTTCAAAGTGTCGTATATTATATATATATATAGAATATGTAGCTAGTGTCGTCGATTAAACTGTTTATGTCCGTGAGGGGGGTTTGAGCATCTATTGGGCGAGGCTCTGCCTAGTACAATAGATGCCAAATCCCCTGAACGGACATAAACAGTTTAAGCGACAACATTAGCTACATATTTTGTTTATCCATCGCACAAAACTTGCCTTTTGTGAAGTAAATCTAACATTTTTCTCAGTGTTACATTCGTTTCTTCGATGACGCCCTTAAATTTATTAGGTTTAGCTACATATTTTATTTATCCATCGCACAAAACTTGCCTTTTGTGAAGTAAATCTAACATTTTCCTCAGTGTTACATTCGTTTCTTCGATGACGCCCTTACATTTATTAGGTCAAGCAAACTAATTAGCATTCATGACGTCAAAAACCGGAGTGCAGCCTAGAGCGAAAAAGTGCGTTGTTTTTTTATAGTTATTCTTAGCTGGCCTTGTACTAATGGTTTATAGATGTTTTAGAGCGAAAACACATATCCGTTTACGAATTTTGTATCAATTGCGGTGAAGTATGGACTAAAAACGTTCCAAAATCACATTTGCGTCATTGAGGTCGGTTGACGTCCCTAGTTACCTGCGCAATTTACATATCCAATGACGTCATGAAAGTAGTACTAACCTAATAAAGCTACGTTGACCTAATAAAGCTACATTGACGTAATAAACGTAACGTTTATTAGGCAGGCTTTATGTAGGCAATATAGGTAATGAGCTGTGGATAAAGTGTCATAATTATATTCCTAGTCTTGTCCTTACCGTTCTAGTCATTCATAATATATGACAACAACAAATAATATGAGTAATTCACCAATGCATACACTGTTTTATTATAGGGCCAATATGATTGTATGTTATTATTTCTATTATGTATTTGTATTATGTTTGTTACATGTTTACCCCAGTTTTTGGTGGTCTTCTTGCTATTCAATCTTGCATTCACTGGAGACTATGTTTATTTATTAGATGGTAAAGGCCTTCATAGCTATAGTAAAAGCAACTCTTTATTTAACTCATAGAGTAAAAACAACTCTTTATTTAACTCATTACTCGATATTATATTTGAAGGCCAAACTGTCATACTGCATATAGCCACTTCTAATTTATAGCAGTTTCATATTAGTAATTCAAATAACCATTGGTACTATTGGTGATACTGGTTCAAGAATAGAGTTCTATGTTGGTGCATTATTTGATAACTTTTTTAAAGAGGGATTATCTCTTTAAATAAAATGTAAGTGTTATAATATAAATAAATTAAATAAATGGAAAAAGTTCTCATAAGAAAATTAGGATTAAATGTGTTATTTATCAAGCATTAAACATAATTTGGAATTTTATAAGGCATGTTTAATAAATAACACCTTTAATCCTAATTTTTTTTTTTTATGTCAGCTCAAGCCTATCAGTATCTAAACAGACGAGTATACAGTGAAAATAATTATTTCAGTGTAAGGGAAGAAACTCTATATTATGAAGTATTTCTCCAGTGTTTTGCAAAAGAGAATATGACATGTTCCATTTCACTCTGAATCAGAATGAAATAATATAACCACACTGAGTGGTTATCGGCTCGATCGTGAGTATGTTATGTTTTATTATTTTTTGTCTTATATTTTTATTTCTGTATTGCTTTTTATAAACTATATTTAGCCATTCACTTTAAATGTATTTGTATTTTATTGTATAACTAAATATTGTGACATTCCTTTTAATTTGGAATTTATACCAATACAAGTTTGAATTGAATCTTGAGTTTCTGTCACTTCTCAAGAATAGTGAAGCGAAATTACAATGAGAATGTACGGTGAATTAAATATTTTTAATTTTAAATCATAGATCAACAAATATTTGAACATACTAACCTCGCCAATATTGAGTGACCAAACACCAGTTTTCAATCACTAACGAAGAAACTAGGTTTATTCGACACTGCATAATTTATGTTGCAATAATTTGTTTATTAAGTTGACATTTAATTATTTGTATTTATTAGTAATAATGCTCATTCCGAATTTCCGAATTGGCACCAATTTCATCCCACCATGCAAATTAAAAATACTGGAATCTAAAACCATTCACATGTTGCAAGCGATGCAGGAATCCACACAACCATGCCTCGGAAATTATCACAAAAAGTTGTGAACACTCTTTATTACCCACCGCCTGACAAAAAGTCATAACGTGTTGAATTTTACGGTTATAAAAGTTAATTTCTGCTCATCAATGAGTAACGGGTTCACTGCGTGTATGATCTAATCACTTTCTTGTATTGAAAACGTATACTAATGGGGGTGTTACCGTGGTGGTGTCAAGTCAGATAGGCCATCTTTTGGTGCAGTTTCCAGTTTCCTGAGAATATGACACACATCCATATATATAACTTAATAATGCTAGACCAACATATCTTCCTATTTATTTCTTGAACTTTAAGTAATAACTTGGATTACATCAACTTTCCCTCATGGTCCTCACTGAGTAGGCTCTTAAATTCTTGACCACATTGACTGCTGCTCAAATGCTAAATAAATATTAATAAATATAACATTCCACCGATTAAGTTGGTGATAAATAATAAAGAGAAATAAAAAGCATTACTCACCATTTACAAATATATTGTCTTGTTTAAGAGGGAGGTAAAGTGGCAACATTTAAATGGGGAATTCAGTATTAATTTTCAGGACAATACTCAATATTTACAAACCGTATAAGAATGTTTCATGTCTTATTGGAGTTTTTGAGCACATATGTCTAGTGACAACGCGAAGCAGATTTTTCATTTTACTTTGTGTTTTGTGGCATTTGATGGAAATATTCTAAACAATGATTTAACTGGTGACCTGATTTTTAATAATGTCCAATAATATCCAACCTGGGATGAAAATCAAAATTCCACTCTGCGTTGTCACTAGATCACTATTCAAACTTTCTGATAAGGTATGACATGATTACCTGCGCTTTGTAAGGTTTGATCAGTCTTTTCCCAAAAAGTTAACACTGAATTCTCCATTCAAATGTTGTCACTTTGCATCCCTCTAAAATATGTCTTAGCCATGGTTTTTATTGTGAAGCCAATTTAATTCATGACAATACGCGGACTACCATCATCTTAGTACACTAGGAGTTGGTTTAGTCAAATAATCATAATGTAGCAATCCAAAACTAACCCCTTCAAATGGACTTATATGAAACTTGAAAACCTTTTTTAGAATATATCTAAAACTCGAAAACCTTTCTATGATAGATTTTTCACATATAGCACATTACCTACTATCCATAACTGTGATATTTCCTTAATTATGTTTTGAAGTAAATGTACTCAATTATCTAGTCATTTCCATGATGGGAGCTCCGCTATTGAGAATATACTCATGTTGGTCCTTGTTGAGTAGTGTTTATGTATGTAAGAGTTTATCATTCATATCTATTTGTATTGAACCTTATAACAGCATGAAATTTCTGTTCGTTTAATAAATTTCAGTTGCATTTCATAACTATTTAGTTCCATAGTTCAAATACAGAGCGTTTTTTTATTTATGACATTAACCGCTTTTGCGTTCTGGTAAAGTTAAACAAGGATATAGTAAATTCCTCCATCAGAATATTTTGATGACCTGGATAAATGCATTCGATGATGGATAATTCTTTAGCTGAAACATAATTTATATGTTAATACAAAAAGGATTGGATCAAAGGTTTTGCAAACTTGTGATACCCCTCGACAATACTCCAATACAACCAAATTAAGCATACACAACATTAATGTTCAAAGGCAACTGTTAATAAACTTATTTGTTCAGCAAAATAAACTATACCAGTGTCATAACAGAATTAAGGTTATCTGTTTAGCTCACATGATATGGATATAAATAAAATAATTTTTTGACTGGTATCTACAACAGATACACGAAACACAATTCACTTATATCCTAGTCATTTATATTCCTAATTTTATAGTCATGTCCAAGTATCCTATATTATATATATTATATATATAGTGTCATATTTATATATTCCCAGCCTTGTCCTTAACGTCCTAGTAAATCACAATATATGACAACAATCTTGGGTCAATATGATTTTATGTTATTATTTCTATTATGTATTATATGTTTGTTACATGTTTTCCCCAGTTCTGTTAGTCTTCTTGCTAACATTTGTTTTTCTGAGATTCTTCACGGAGGATTCCAGAGATAGTCAGATTCAATCTTGCATTCACTGGAGACTATGTTTATTTATTAGATGGTAAAGGTCTTCGTGGATAGAGTAAAAGCAACTCTTTATTTAAATCATAGATATAGTAAAAGCAACCCTTTATTTAACTCATTACGCGATATTATATTTGAAGGCTAAACTGTCATACTACATATAGCCAATTCTAATTAATGGCAGTTTCATATTAGTAATTTAAATAACCATTGGTACTATTAGTGACACTGGTTCAAGAATAGAGTTATATGTTGGTGCATTATTTGATAACTTGTTTAAAGGGGGATTATCTTTTTAATTAATTTTTTTTTAGATAGTTTCCTGGGTATGAAGTAATACGTATGAGCTGGAAATCCCTGCCCGGAAACGATTCTATCAATTAATATTGATTTTATTTCGATATTGTTTTATTCAGTTAATGGAACACTTCCTTGCAATAGAACTTTTAGATAGAGGCCTGCAGCGTGGTGCTCCGCACGAATGCGAGCCGCAAAATAACTCTGATTGATTGTATCTATTGTAATATTAAGTGTGAATCAAGTAGATACTACCTAGAATGTAGCATATGCTTATTTTCAAATATTGAAATAACAAAAAAACGCAAATAATAAGACGGTCGTGAATACCAGGGACCATTATTGAACGGCAGAAAGTTATTTTATACCAAAATAATTCCAAATAAAACCAATATTAATTGATAGACGCATTTCCGGGCAGTGTTCTTCGATTCGTATTCATTATCTCATACCCAAGAAACTATATAGATCATGTTGCGGAAGAGATAATCCACGTTTAAAGTATAGTAATTAACTTAGACTAATTAACTATCATCAGTCTTGATCTTATGAAAACTTTTTTTCTGCTAGTATGTCTCCTACCAAAGTGTTATCTATTATATATTTTGGAAGATCTGTCTGTGGTGTGTGTGTGTGTGTGTGTGTGTTCGCGATGAACTCGAAAACGGCCGACCCGATTTCGATGAAACTTCGTATGTGAGGGTACTATCGGTCGGGAAGTGGCATAGGCATATTAATTTTCAGATCCGAGGTAAACTTTTCACGTGCCGAGGTCAAATCTGTTTTTACGCCGTTTTGCGCTAATATATTTCAGTTCGGTGCTCACAAAACGATTCGATATAGCGCGAATAATAAATTGCTTCCCTCATCGAAAAACATTCCGTAAATATATTACGCCGTCAACAGATCGTGACGTGATCGCGTTTAACTCTTAACCGGCCGATGTCGCGTTAACTCATCACCGGCCGAGGTATCCGCAAATGACATTGGGCAATATATATATATCTCAGAAACGGGTGGAGCTATCGACTTAAATTTGGTATGTGAATGTATCTTGCCCCGGATACGAATTTTATCGGGTCGCCGAGCCCGTGCGACGCCAGCTTCGCGCATGCGCAGACCAGATCTCGGAAACGGGTGTAGCTATCGACTTGAAATTTGGTTTTTGAATAGCCCGGACGAAGTCGGGTCACCTTCTAGTTATATATATATATGAAATTTCCTTTTTTGAAAGTCGATTTGTGCTCATCAAACCTAGTAACTGGTTCACTGCGTGTGCGATCTAATCAGTTTCTTGTATTAAAAATTGTGTATACTAATGGTGGTGGTACCGTGATGGTGTCAAGTCAGATAGGCCATCATTTAGGGCAATTTCCAGTTTCCTGAGAATATGACACATTATAGATGCAAGACCAACATGTATTCCTATTTATTTTATAAACTTTAAGTAATAACTCTGATTACATCAACTTTCCGTCATGGTCCTCACTTGAGTATTCTCTTAAAATCTAGACCACATTGACTGCTGCTCAAATGCTGAATAAATATTAATAAATATGAGTCTACCGATTATGTGCAAATTGGTGATAAATAATAAAGAGAAATAAAAAGCATAACTCACCATTTACAAATATTTCTTTTTCTTGTTTAAGAGGGAGTTAAAGTGGCAATAGTTAAATGGGGAATTCATTGTTAATTTTCAGGATAAGATTACTCAACATTTACTAACCGTGTAAGAATGCTTTGTGTCTTGATGGAATGTTTGGGCATATGTCTAGTGACAACTCGAAGTAGATTTTTCATTTGATTTTTTGTTTTCTGAAATTTGATGCAAATATTCTGAACAGTGATTTAACTGATGACCTGAATTTTAATAATGTCCAATAATATCAAACCTGGGACGTAAATCAAAACTCAGCTCCGCTTGGTCACTAGATAAGTATTCAAACTTTCCAGTAAGGTATGACAAGATCACCTGCACTATGTAAAGTTTGATCAGTCTTTCCCCCAAAAATTAACACTGAATTCTCCATTCAAATGTTGCCACTTTGCATCCCTCTAATATATGTCTTAACCATGGTTTTTATTGTGAAGCCAATTTAATTCATGATAATACACGGACTACCACCGTCTTAGTACACTAGTACTAGGAGTTGGTTTAGTCAAATAATCATGATGTAGCAATCCAAAACTAACCCCTTCAAAGGGACTTATATGAAACTTGAAAAACTATTTCAGAATATATCTAAAACCTGAAAACCTGTATATAATAGATTTGTCACATATAGCATATTACCTACTATCCATAACTATGATATTTCCTTATAATTTTTTGAAATAAATTTACTCAATTATCTAGTCATTTCCATAATGTGAGCTCCTCCATTGAGAATGTACGCATGTAAATACAAATTTGTTGGTCATTGTTGAAGAGTTATGTATGTAATAGTTTATCACTCATATCTATTTGTATTGAACCTTATAACGTTGAACTTTGGCATGTTGAATATTCACGGCTATTGCAAGGAAAAAGCCGATGATTTAATTGTATCAAACAATTTTTATTTCTTTGCGTTTGTGGAGTTATGGACTTCCAGTGAGTCATCAATTGATCTTACAGGTTGGCGATCAATACATGCTACAGGGCAGAACAATAATAGAAAGCAGGGAAGATATTGTGGAATAATTCTTTAATTTAAAACTTACTGTGAAAAAGTGTAACCACACAAGTTATAAAACCATATTGTATAACTGTAAAACTCTAAAAGCAGATATGCGGACTTTAAGACACATATTTAGCATGCATATGTATTAACCCTTCCATGACAGGAGCTTCCTGGTTGTTTGCGAAAACCACGCGCCAACATGTTCTCTTATATATGCGAGTTTCTCATATGTAGCCTCACATATGTAAGAGAATACATTGGCCTAACAATATTTACCTTATTCATGTAAGCAGCAGTGTATTCACTTATATATGCTAGGCTCCCTATGGGAGAATCACATATATGAGTATGAAGTAGCACAAGATATGGTATGCTGCAACCAGTGCAGCTCCTGTCATGAAAGGGTTATGTTTAAGTCACATTATCTCATATCGGATTATACATTTCACCAATTTCAGGACACTCTGCTTGAATATTTCAAATATGACCGCCTAATACTAATTGGTGACTAATGCTCGCACAGTTGAGTTACCTGACTTTTCAACAATCAGACAGTGACCCTTTGTTATACAGCTGATTGAGATACCACACCGTTTCAACCAGGGTTGGGGCGATTACATGCCAATGTAATCGATAACGATTACAATTACTTTTGATTTACATGATTACGATTACTGATTACATGTTTTCCAATGTAATCGATTACGATTACAATTACTTTAGGAAATGTAATCGATTACTTTTTCAACCTTAACAATGAAATAAACACCCAAGGTTTTAATAATTTTGTTTTGCATCAAAATCACGAGTTGTCAACGGAAGAAAATGAGTGACTCATTAGGATATTTCTACACTACACATAAATGTAGCACCATTGATTATTTTATTGTTTCAGAACTTTAGCTTTATTTCTTTTCAATGTTTCTCCTCCAAATGAGTTTTCCTATCATTCTTTATTATGGATGGGCCTGAGGTCAAATGACGGAAAGCCCTTCCAGTGAAAACTTAATTGAAATCACAGGCAAATTTACATAGGATGAATCAAGTCTGTAGAATTATACGGCTGCCATAAATGATGAAAATACTAAACAAATACTTGAAGAGTATAATCGTACAATAGAAGACCATAATCTATCAGTTTATGATGTGACACATCATTTTAGCAGCATCATTCTACAAGCTGCCGATCGATCAGTAACGTTTAAGACATATATTTAACAACGAATAATAACACTTTTAGAAAACGCTACAAACAAAAATGGTTCAATGGTAATTGCTTCAAAATGAAAAGGGAATTGAGATCTTTTGGTAAAAATTACAAGCAAACCCTAATAATTTCTGCATAAGACATTCTTTTCATAATTTAAAGAGAGAATACAAGAAAACTATAAAGAAGTCGAAACTGCTGTTGATGACAAACTTATTAAATGAAATAAAAGATCACAATAACAACTTAAGAAGTTTTTGCCACAAGCTGAATAGTTTAAGAATACAATCAGTATAAAAAATGGAAACATATAACTGAACTCTATAAAGGACATGAAACCGACGAGGTATATCTCAGAGAATTAGAGATAAATCTCTCAGATAAAAAGCCTCTAGATTTCTTATTCAGCCATACAATTCTACCCACAATACTACGAATATTCAATAGAATTCTTTCCGAAGGTACATTTCCAAAAGAATGGAATATTGCAATGACGTCCTTCATACACAAAAACGTGACTTAAATGAATGTAAGAATTACACATGTCTCAATCTGTCTAACTGGCTGTCTTGGAAAAGTATTCACATCTACATTGCAGAAACGATTATATGATATCCTTGAGAAAGAGAATTTGCTTAATATATTTGAAAACCTTTTTTAGAATATATCTGAAGCTAGAAAACCTTTCTATAATTGATTTTACACACATATGGCATATTACCGACTATTCCATAACTATGATGCTATTTCATTAATCATATTTCGAAGTAAATATACTCAATTATCTAGTCATTTCCACGATGGGAGCTCCTCCATTGAGAATATACTCATGTAAATACACATTTGTTGGTCCTTATTGAGTAGTGTTTTTGAATGTAGGAGTTTATCCTTCATATCTATTTGTATTGAACTTTTGTTTTAATTTAGAATTTTTGAATGTTGAATATTCACGGCTATAGCAAGGGAAAAGCCGATGATTTAATTGAATCAAACAATTTTGATTCCTTTGGGTTGATGGAGACATGGACTTCCAGTGAGTCATCAATTGATCTTCCAGGTTATCGATCAATACATGTTACAGGGCAGAAAAAATAATAGAAAGAAGGGAGCCAGAAGATCTTGTGGAATAATTCTTTATTTACAAAATTATTTGTATGAAGCGAACAGTATAACAACATTAGTTCTAAAACCATATTGTATACTTGTAAAACTCCACAGGGAGATATGCGGACTTGAAGACACATTTAGCATGTATATATATTAAACCTAAGTCACATTCTCTCAATGGGTGACTTTAATGCTCGCACAGCTGAGTTACCTGACTTTGTACAATCAGACGGTGATCGTCATTTAGATGATATGCCAAAAGATATCCTAGGTTATACAGCTGATATAGAGATACCACTCCGATTAAACCTAGAGAATGAAATCAATAAACAAAGGGAAAAAATTATTGAATTTTGTATTTCATCAAAATCACGAATTGTTAACGGAAGAAAATTGGGTGACTCATTGGGATATCATGCTTTCTACAGTACACAGGAATGTAGCACCATTGATTATTTTATTGTCAACTAATGTTTTATGATGTTTCTTTTTTCAATGTTTCTCCTCCAAATTAGATGTCCGATCATTCTTTATTATGGACGGGCCTGAGGTCAAATGTGCCTAAAATGATGGAAAGCCCTTACAGTGAAATTTTAATTGAAGTCGCAAGCAAATATACATGGGATGAATCAAGTATGCAGAATTATACGGCTGCCATAAATGATGAGAATACTAAACAAATATTTGAAGAGTATAATCGTACAATAGGAGACCCTAATCTATCAGTTTATGATGTGACACATAATTTTAGCAGCATTATTCTACAAACTGCCGATCGATCAGTAACATTTAAGATATCTATTCAACAAAGAATAATAAAACTTTTAGAAAACGTAAACAAACAAAAATTGTTCAATGGTAATTGCTTCAAAATGAAAAGGGAATTGAGATCTTTGGGTAAAACATTACAAGCGAACCCTAATAGTTTCTGTATAAGACACTCTTTTCATAATTTAAAGAGAGAATACAAGAAAACTATAAAAAGTCGAGACTACAGTTGATGACAAACTTATTAAATGAAATAAATTATCATGATAACAAAAAATTAAGAAGTTTTTGGCACAAGCTCAATAGTTTGAGAAACCATATACAAGAGAATCCAATCAGTATAAAAAATGGAAACATATAACTGAACTCTATAAAGGACATGAAACCGATGAGGTATGTCTCAGAGAATTAGAGATAAATCTCTCAGATAAAAAGCCTCTAGATTTCTTATTTAAATGTCTTGAGGTACATTATTATCTTAAAATTTAAACGCAATAAGCAACATGGAATAGATCTTATTCTGAATGTGTTCAAGCATGGCAGCCATACAATTCTACCCACAATAGTACGACTATTCAATAGAATTCTTTCCGTAGGTACATTTCCAAAAAAATGGAATATTGCAATGACATCCTTCATTCACAAAAACGTGACTTAAATGAATGTAAGAATTACACATGCCTCAGTCTGTCTAACTGGCTGTCTTGGAAAAGAATTCACATCTTTATTGCAAAAACGATTATATGATCACTTTGAGAAAGATAAATTGCTTAATAAACTTGAAAACTTAAAAAATATATATATCTGAAGCTATAAAACATTTCTATAATATATTTTACATACATGTAGCATACTACCTACTATCCATAACTATGATGATATTTCCTTACTGTTTTGAAGTACATTAACTCAATTATCTAGTCACTTCCACGATGGGAGCTCCTCCATTGAGAATATACTCATGTGAATACACATGTGTTGGTCCTTGTTGAGTAGTATTTATGTATTAAGAGTTTATCATTCATATCTAATTGTTTTGAACCTTTGTTATGATTTTTGAATTGTTGCATGTTGAATATTCACGGCTATAGCAAGGAAAAAGCCGATGATTTAATTGAATCAAACAATTTTGATTCTTCTGGATTGATGGAGACATGGACTTCCAGTGAGTCATCAATTGATCTTCCAGGTTATCGATCAATACATGTTACAGACCAGAAAAATATAGAAAGGGAGCCAGAAGATCTTGCGGAATAATCCTTTATTTAAAAAAAAATTTGTATGCAACAAACAGTATAACAGCACAAGTTCTAAAACCATATTGTATACTTGTAAAACTCCACAGGGAGATACGTGGACCTGAAGAAGACACACATTTAGCATGTATATAAATTAAACCTAATTCACACCATCTCAATTGGTGACTGTAATGCTCGCACAGCTGAGGTACCTCACTTTGTACAATCAGACGGTGATCTTCGTTCAGATGATATGTCACATGATACCCTAGGTTATACAGCTGATATAGAGATACCACACCGGTTCAACATAGACAATGAAATCAATACCCAAGAGGGAAATTGAATTGAATTTTGTATTGCATCAAAATGACATTGTTAATGGAAGAAAAATGGGTGACTCATCGGGATATCAGACTTTCTACAGTACACAGGAATGTAGCACCATTGATTATTTTATTGTTTCAGAACTTAAGCTTTGTTTTTTCAATGTTTCTCCTAATGAGTTTTCCGATCATTCTTTATTATGAACGGGCCTGAGGTCAAATGTGCCTAAAATGACGGAAAGCCCTTCCAGTGAAAACTTAATTGAAATGACAGGCAAATTTACATGGGATGAGTCAAGTCTGTAGAATTATACGGCTGCCATAAATGATGAAAATACTAAATAAATACTTGAAGAGTATAACTATACAATAGAAGACCCTAATCTATCAGTTTATGATGTGACACATAATTTTAGTAGCATTATTCTACAAGCCGTAGATTGATCAGTAGCATTTAAGACATCAAAATAATAATAAACTTTTAGAAAACGCTGCAAACAAAAATGGTTCAATGGTAATTGCTTCACACTGAAAAGGGAACTGAGATCATTTGGTAAAAAATTACAAGCAAACCCTAATAATTTCTGCATAAGACACTCTTCATAATTTAAGGAGAGAATACAAGAGAACCATAAAGAAGTCGAAACTAGTGTTGGTGACAAACTTAATAGATTAAATAAATGCTCACGATAACAAAAGGAACAAGCTCAATACTTTGAGAAATCAAGTTCAAGATAATCCAATCAGTAAAGACAAATGGAAACTTATATAACTTACCTCTATAGAGGACATGAAACCGATGAGGTATATCTCCGAGAATTAGAGATAAATATATCAGACAAAAACATCCAGATTTCCCATTTAAATACATTGAGGTACGTACATGTATCTTAAAATTGAAACTTAATAAGCAACCTGCAATATAGTTTATTCTGAATGAGTTCATCAAGCATGGCAGCCATACACTTCTACCCACAATAGTAGAATATTCAATAGAATTCTTACATTTCCAAAAGAATGGAATACTTACTGACGTCCTTCATATATAAAAACGTGACTTAAATTAATGTAAAAATTACACATGTCTCAGTAGTCTGTCTAACTGGCTCTCTTGGAAAAGTATTCACATCTTTGTTATAGAAACTATTATATGATCCCATTGGGAAAGAGAATTTGCTTAATATACTTGAAAACCTTTTTTAGAATATATCTGAAACTCGAAAACCATTCTATAATATATTTTACACACATATAGCAAATTACCTACTATCCATTACCATGATATTTCCTTAATGTTTTGAAGTACATTAACTCAATTATCTAGTCATTCCACGATGGGAGCTCCCCCATTGAGAATATACTCATGTGGATACACACTTGTTGATCCTGGTGCTTTGTGTGTAAGAGTTTATCATTCATATCTATTTGTATTGAACCTTTGTTATAATGTGGAATGTTTGCATGTTGAATAGTCATGGCTATAGCAAGGAAAAAGTCGATGATTTAATTGAATCAAACAATTTTGATTTATTTGGGTTGGTGGAGACATGGACTTCCAGTGAGTCATCAATTTATCTTCCATGTTATTGATCAATACATGCTACATGGCAAAACAATAATAGAAAGAAGGTAAGAAGATCTTGTGGAATAATTCTTTATTTTATAATATTATTTGTATGAAATAAACAGTGTAAGAGTACTAGTTCTAAAACCATATTTTGTAATTATAAAACTCAACAGGGAGATATACGGACTTGAAGGCACATTTAGCATGTGTATATATTAAACCTAAGTCACATTCTCTCAATGGGTAACTTTACGGCTCTCACAGCTGAGTTACATGACTTGGTACAATCAGACGGTGATCTTCATTTAGATGATATACCAATTGATAGCCTAGGTTATACAGCTGATATAGATACCACCAGGTTAAACCTAGACAATGAAATCAATACCAAAGGGAAAACAATTATTTAAATTTGTATTGCATCAAATCACGAATTGTTAACAAAAGAAAAATGGGTATTTCATAGGGATATCAGACTATCTATAGTACACATTGATTATTTTATTGTCAGAACTAATGTTTTTCGATGTTTCTTTTTTCAATGTTTCTCCAAACGAGTTGTCCGATGATTCTTTATTATGGATGGGCCTGATGTCAAATGTACCTAACTGATTGAAATTTAATTGAAATCACATGCAAATGATTCATGTGATAAATCAGTTTTGCATAATTATATGGCTGCCATAAATGATGAAAATACTAAACAATTACTTGAAGAGTATAATTATATAATAGAAGACCATATAATCTATCAGTTGATGATGTGATAAATAATTTTAGCAACAAAGAATATGAACAGTTTGAGAAAACGCTACAAGCAAAAATGGTTCAATGGTAATTGCTTCACAATGAACAGGAATTAAGATAATTTGGTAGAAAACTACAAGCAAACCCTAATAATTTCTGTATAAGACACTCTTTTCATAATTTAAAGATAGAATACAAGAAAACTATAAAGAACTCAAACTAGTGTTGATGACAAACTTAATAAATGAATTAGATACTCACGATGACGAAAACTCAAGAAGTTTTTGGCACAAGCTCAATAGTTTGTGAAATAATCAAGCCCATGAGAATCCAATCTGTAAACAAATGGAAACCTAACTGAGATCTATAAAGGAATTGAAACTGATGAGGTATATCTCAGAGAATTAGAGAAAGCCTCTATATTTCCCATTTAAATGCCTTGAGGTGTGTACATGTATCTTAAAATTGAAACATAATAAGCAACCTGGCATAAATTTTATTCTGAATTAGTTCATCAAGAATGGCAGCCATACAATTCTACCCACACTAGTATCAATATTCAATATAATTATTTGCGAATTTACATTTAAAAAAAGAATGGAATATTTCAATGGTGTCCTTTATACATAAAATCATGACTTAATGAATATGAGAATTACAGATGTCTCAGCCTAACTGACTCTTGGAAAAGTATTCACATCTGTATTGCAGAAACGATTACATGATCACATTCAAAAAGAGGATTTGCTTAGTAAGTTCCAAGTAGGATTCAGACCTGATTATAGAACATGTGACCACCATATGTATACATTAAGAGAATCGTGAACAAATATTTATATCAACAGAAAACCATTATTTTGTTGCTTTGTAGATTTCTAAAAAGCATTCGATATTGTTTGCTGTCAGGGTATTTCCAAAAACTATTGAAGTTATGTGTTGCTGGTAAATTCTATGCTCTTATAAAGGACATGTATCAGAAACCAGAATGTATGGTCAAAAACGGTAACCTCCTATTGCATTGAGAGGGGTCAGACAGGTCTTCATTCTAAGTCCTCTGCTTTTCAATATTTTTCTAATGACTTCCCAAGTTTTTTTAATTTTAAACACACTTATCCAGTAAAATAGAAAACTACCCAAACCAATATGTTAATGTATGCAGACGATATAATTTTACTTTCTAAAACAAAAGGTCTGGAATCCTGTTTGGATGCACTGGCAGGATACAGTGATAATTCGAAGTTAAAGATCAATACTGACAAAACCAAAGCAGTGATATTCTGTCAAGAAAAAATAGACTATTCACTATTTAATTTTACTGTCTCTCAAACTAGAATAGAAGTAGTACAATATTACAAATATTTTCGATCGATTATTAATCATAAAGTCAGCTTGAAGCAAGCATCACATAATATGGCTGATAAGGCATTAAAAGCCAGCTTTCCTCTGAGGGCAAACATTCTCGATGTCAATGAATCCAACACAGAACTATCAATAAAATTGTTTGACGTTCCTATTAGACCTATTTTGACTTCATTGCAGATTTTTTTTTTGCTGATTACACAATGAATTGGCTTACAAAGGAACAATTACCCTTTGAAAAAACTCAGCCAATCTAGCAGGCAGATATGATCTTGGTAGACGTTCTCGATACATTTACATTGTCAAACAAGCAATGAAATATATATGTCGCCTAGAAAAACTTCCAATAACACGCCTTCTTAAAGAAGCATTTGAATTAGATAAAGAGATGCATGTTGATTTTTCTTCCCTATATAACTTGGTATACATCAGTTATCAACCTCATGAAGAAATATGATATTCATGCTTCTCAGCTAGGGGAGGATAAGTTAGAAGACTTTTTAAACAAAACATATGATGATTATCTTAGTAATCAGTTAGCACATATTTCACATAAAGAAAAAGATAATAAACTTGAACTTTTTGGAATATCTATAATAAATTTAAATGTAAAAAGTATTTAACTCAGAATATCACAAAATCTTTGGTTAGATCTTTAACAACAATCGGAATCAGTGCTCACACACTAGCTATTGAAACTGGAAGATACAAGAAACCCAAACCTGATAGAAAATGCATGCACTCCAACGTGATGGAAGACGAATAACACTTCATTTTGTGCTGCAAAAGATATGAGCAAATAAAATCCCTATTACAGAAACTTAACAAATATTAAAAAGCACCTTATACAGAGATTTTCTTAAAATACTACTGAACCCAAAAACCGTTAAAGCTGCGAAGGCAATATGTAAATATATTAATTAAGACCTGTTCGATTCTGTAGAACGATACTCGTGCTGGACCCAATGACACTTAATACAAGCCTCCTAAAGCACGAGAAGCATGGGTAGACATATATACAAGTACAGGTAACTCTTATTGTAGTATTAGACCGTATATTATGTCACCTAATCTCATCCATATTGTATTATATTGTCAAAATTATTTATGTCGCTTTTGTAGCATATATATTGTCTATGCTTTGCTAATAAATATTATTTTATCAAAATATTATCTTATCACTAGTCATACACATGTGTGTACTTCTGCCTATAATCCCTCAATACACTAGACATGCACATACCAGCTATGTTAATTGTCACTGGCTGGTATGATGGTGAGTAGGTCAACACTACCAATACACCAAACGATAACAGTTGTCAATCTCGCTGGATACAGAGTACAAGTTGTGTATCAGACTTGTCACCTGCGTAGTCTGGATACAATCAGTAACAACAAACATTCATTTAACAGAAGCATTTCCGTTAGGAATTCCATATATTACATATAATTTGATAGCGGTCCTATAAAAAATATAAAGACTTTAATAGAGAAATATGCCATTGTCTGAGGTGAGGTTGATCACCTGAGTAATTTCTGAAGTTTTAAGGGAATTATTCCTTTATTTGGATCGCGTTCCTTCACAAAATATCAAGACTTTAATACAGAAATATAGCATTCCCGAGGTGAGGTTGGGCACCTGAGTGATTTCTGAAGTTTGTAAGGGAATAGTCCCATGATGTATTGAAAGAGTTCCTTTACAAAATACCAAGACCTTAATGTCTGACTACACCATTTTCCCAGGAGCAGTTCGGCACCAGAGTGATTTCTGAAGTTTGTAAGGGAATTTTCCCATGATATATTGATAGCGTTCCTTTACGAATTATCAATTCCTTTTCATAATATCAAGACTTTAGTGTCTAAATATACCATTGTCCGATGTGAGGTTGGGCACCTGAGAGATTTCTGAAGTTTGTGTAAAGGAATTATAATGTTTACATCATTCCTTTGCAAAAGATCAAGACTTTAACTGAAAAATATACCACTTGCCGCGATGAGGAGGACACCTGAGTGATTTCTGAATTTTGTAAGGGATTTATTATGTGATATTGATAGTAATCCTTTACAAAATATCAAGGCTTTAATAGATAAATATTATTAGTTACCCAGCTAGTGTCTGTTCACGTAGTGCGGATTTTTACCTACCCGAAGCCAGCTGTATCCCATGAAGCCGAAGGTCACGGGGTGACGATTTTATCAATTGACCGTAACAGTAGATTCAAATCAACATACCCATCTTTTCCCCCGTATAAATGAATAGGGAAATTTGAACCTAATATTTCAGTATTCGTCCATTTTGAACTACGTAAAGAATAAACTAAATGCATGTACTGTTTGACATTATTACCATAACAACAGATTTAACCATAAATAACAAATATTAACAAATACTGATATCACACTCTTGACTCATATTGAAATTGAAACATTGTGTGGTCAACGTCGAACCCCATGATATTTATGGGAACCACACAGAAATTTTCCATATTGTGTAACTCTCGATCTCGTTTCCGGAATCAAGAAGCTACCGATACGGAAAACTTGCTGTGTGATTCCCAGAAATATCACGGGGTTCGACGTTGACCACACAATACGGGTTTATCTTGTGTAGCTAACGACCAATCAGATTTAAGATAGCACACTTGTCAATAGATAAACCATTATCCGAGGTGAGATTGGACATCTGAGTAATTTCTGAACTATACAAGCGAATTATCCTGTGATATTGATAGCGCTCCTTTGCGAAATATCAAGACTTTAAAAAATAAATACACAATTTTCCGAGGTGAGGTTGAACACCTGGATAATTTCTCAAGTTTGCAAGGGAATTATTCCGTGATATTGACAGCGTTTCTTTACATAATATCAAGACCGTAATAGATAAATATACAACTTTCCGAGACGAGTTTGGGCACCTGAACGATTCCTGAAGTTTGTAAGAGAATTATTCCATAATTGTTTGTATCGTTACTTTACAAAATATCAATACTTTAATAAGAGAAATATACTATTTCCGAGGTGATGTTGGGCACCTGAATGATTTCTGAAGTTTGTAAGGGCATCAGTATCACGGACTAATTCCCATACAAACTTCATAAATCACTCAGGTGCCAAACCTCACCTCGGAAAATGGTATATTTAACTATTAAAGTTTTGATATTTGTAAACACTGGGTGTCCGTATAATTCCGCTTTATTTTGATAATCCGGCTTTGTCAATGATAGTCTGGCCTTTTAAATATGATGGCGGTACTAGTTAGGTTGTGACTGATAAAAACGGTATCAGAGACACCAGAATATCGTAACAAATACGATGAACGATGAGGTAAGTGTACATACTTTACTTATTCATATCATGTTCGTGATATTCCGCTAGCATCGATATTTTATAAGCGCTGTTTACACGATTTAAGCTAGGTGTGTAAAAAATATATCAATTCCATTTATTTTCGGACAAATGGGTTAACTCGGATCAATTTTCGATGCCATGGCAATAGATGACATGGGGTACCACCCAACCAATACACTAGTTTATTTCGTGAAATACACTAGTTTATTTCGTGAAATAATGCGTTATAAGCTTTTTCTGGAATTATTCACACACGTGGGTTCATTGGATGTGGATCAAGCGGCCATACTCGATATATAACAGGGCCGCCATTGATTTATTATGGTTGCCACGTTATATATCGAATATGGTCCCTTTAAACATATTTATTGCCCCAAAATATGCATGTATTCATGACAGAATAAACACAAAATATAGTGTATAACATATGCATATGATGTATAGATTGTGCAGATGGGGTTGGAATTTATATAATATGTATGTATATAGCCAAATCACCAGCTGACCAAGTATCTCTCATACTGTTCCCTATATTTCCAGTCGATTGCTCTCTGCTTGGCGGACTAAGGCCATGCGAATCGGAGTTTACAATATAATTGAATCGGGGTGAGATTCGCGAATCAAATCTCGAATCGAATATAGGTCTAATTGTACATATGTGAGCCAAGCCTGGGTATCAAAAATGCCAGTTTCATCAAGCCTGGCTAACATAATGCCAGTCTTATGAACCTGGGAAATTTAGTGCCCAAACTCATGCATTGAAGACCAATTTAGCGCTATACTTACTGTGTATTGGGGAAAACACGGTATGCATACGGTAAGGGCGTCGGCTATGTGATGGAGCGTGCACATTACAACGTATATAAGACCCTCTTGCAAGTTTTAGCGACAAAAAAAATCTTTAAATAATAAACGTTGGTACAGTTTGTGTTAGAAAATCATGAACATTGTAAGTCTGCAAGTACATTTCAAGAATGCCTACATACGAACATATCTCTGAATAATGATCGGGTGAGAATTACACTGTATTACTGCTACGTCGTTGGGGAGAATGGTACAAATCAATGCAGCAAGTCAAAAATAGCGAACTAGACTAAAATTTTCTTTATTATGATAGACCGAGAACTATAGTAGTAAAATTTGAAATTTAGTACAAGACATCGTCAACGTCGTGGTCGTGGTCGTTCTCGCCCACAAGAAGAATGAGCGAAATTAATCGATTCGATTAATTTCGCTCATTCTTCTTGTGGGCGAGAACGACCACGACGTTGACGATGTCTAGTACTAAATTTCAAATTTAACTACTATAGTTCTCGGTCTATCATAATAAAGAAAATTTATAGGATTCCTATGATCGAATCGAATCGATTTCAAGATATTTGCAGGATAGATCCTTAGAAATTCTCAGTTGAAACTGGCTGGCATTTTTTGCCGTGCCGCGTTAAAATGCCAGTGTGTGATTGCAGCCTAATGAACGTTGCAGATTAAAAATTTTAAATTGACACCATAATTGATTTATTTGTGTGAAACAAAAGTTGGAAGTTATCAACAAATCAGAATGCGTGTTTTAGCGACAAATGTGCACCTTGAATTACAACGATATGTATAGAGTTATCACGCTTAGTTCGATCTAATTCCATGTCGTCCGGCCGCCGAGCCGCCGGTGCATGTTTTAGCGTGTACAGTTTTTCACTCGGTGGAATCTGGTGGTCTATGGTCCCCTTCTCAAGAATCCGCCGGCTTTGGTGAATTTGAGAAATCATGATAAAACAAAGATGGTGGTCAAAATTTCCATAAGACAATGGCTTTTACCACCAGTGGGAGTGGGGAAAAGATATAAATACAAAGAATTGACAGTGGTTATGTTTTCGGGAACAAACTATATATAAGTATCTCTTAACACAATATTTGATAATGGTTTCAAATATGGATACCTAGTATATTGAATATGATGCTACATTTAACTTACTGACACATTTACCACATTATTATACCCCCCGCAAAACTTGGGGGGGGGGGATACTGGAATCAGTTTGTCCGCCCGTCGTCCGTGCGTGGACACAAATTTGTCCGGAGTTTTTCTCAGTCGTTTTTTATCAATTTCCGTGAAACTTGGCACAGACATCAACCACCATGGGAACCTGTGCACCTGCGATTATGACTTCTGTCTGCCTGGACTTTTTTTGGTGGAGTTATCCCCCCTTTTTCGACTTTATTTGCAACATGCATAATTTTGTCCGAGCTTATATTCCTACATGTTTAGGTCAATGTTTTTTAATCTTGGCACTGATATTTAGTACCATGGGAACCTGTGCACCTGCGATTATGATGTCTGTCCGACTTTTTTTTGGTGGAGTTATTCCACTTTTTCAACTTAGAACATTTTCGCAACATGCATAATTTTGTCCGAGCTTTTATTCCTACATTTTTCGGTCAATAGGTTTAAGATTAGGGTTAGGGATGTGCACCTGCAATGGGAACTGTTATTTTATTACTTTAACTAAATGTTTACTGACATGTGAAACATCTTAGTATTTTAAAAACACGGGGGTATCCTTAGTCCCATTGTGACAGTCACACCTCTAGTTTCGACACGAATAGAGGAATCGAATAGCACGAGAGAGAGAGAATTAGAAAACCGTTGAAGGATCCAAACCAAATCCGCTTCTGAATATTACACCCGGAACTTTGAGTCAAAAGCTGAGTAGTCTTAATATACAGTGTTGGAAGCTCATATGGTGTAGGGTGATTCATTCTCTGTTGGCAAGCATGTTCGTTCATATATCAACACTTAATTTCTCGTTCGGCTTTTTTTTTAATGTTTATTGAAGAATCAATCACAATGAGGAATGTCATATGCAAAATGGTTAATTAAATTTATATTTATATATAGGTATGACATTCCTCACGTTCACACATATATCATTCTTACTGTACGCACTCTCTTGGCTCACGACATTCGCCAACCAGTGGCATACAATTATACAATAAATAAATATATGCATGTGTATAGTATTATATTAATTTATTATTAATATGTGGGATGTTTCGGATAAACTCAACTCTCATCATAGATGGTATTGTGGAGATGGGTGGTACATAGTATTTGTTTTAATGGACTGGGTGATAATCATTCAAAAATTCAAGCAACTTTGTCGGTTTGTGTTTAAGGACATATTATGTACTTGTTCGGGTGCGTGAAACTGATAAGTTAGTAGTCAGGCGTTATGCCAACTGGTGGAATGTAGCATTCTATTAACATTACCGAAAATCTCAAGCAAATCGACCGCAACACTCCATAGAAAACATCGTCTGAACTACGCCCAATTTTAAATATTTACCTCTCGATTCGGGACGCAACTATCGGCGATAAACTAACGATTTCACCATCGAGAGTCGCTACATTTAATTGACATATAAGAATGATGGTGTGTTATGTCAATTTGGATATATTATTTGTATATATTATTTGTATATATTATTTGTATAATATAACTACTTATAGCAAGATTATTCTCAATTTCTATTTGATCACCCTATATACCGGAGTGTTTCACATCATTTTAAGTCGTTTGTTTGTTTAAAGCTTTTTCTATAAGGAACCAGTTTTTCGAGAATTCTGGAAGTTTCGATTGACATCGTGCTGTATATTTCTCGCAATTGTATCTATATGTCAACTCTTTGAGGAAAACATTAACAGACAAAACGATTAGTTTGAATTTAGACCGATATATATATTGTTTAATTATATAGGAGCTACAATAAGTTTGTAGTATAGTTGTTACTAATGGGTGGTGTGCCAAGAATCATCGTCATATTTGTGGGATAAAGATTTATATCATTTTTCCCCAATTACGGATATCTCTAATAAATGTCTGCACATGACTACAATCCCCAAAAATGTGGCTGATATCTTCCTTTTCACTTTTACACATATCACATTTATCATCTTGTCTTATATTAGAAATTTATTAATTGATAATATTTTAGAATTTATTCGTTTGGCTTTTTTATGTACTTCGAGCCAGTTGATAACGCAATACGCGGCAGTAGGAACTGGATAAAACGCATGCGAGCGTTACCATGTTTTGATATCAACATCCCACAAGCGACAAACTGGAGTGCATTAATTGGGTTTCTATCAAACATTTCATATTCACTCTGTCGAAATGAATATATATATATGAATGAGTATATTTAGTTTAGACAGGGTTAACCATAGTCCATATAAACTGACAGATGCGTTGCCATGCATAAAATTGACAACTGAATGCATTGTGTACGGAGTGGTCCATTTAAACCTCCGAATTGTGTAGGGAGGAGGGTTAACAGGTCGCTGTATGCACGGAATATCGGTCTACAAGCTGTATTTACTCTGACCAAATTTCCAAATGTTACAGCTTATTTCATGTTTTCCCACAGAAATGAGATAAACGTTTAAGGTTCCCATACATCCGGAATACGGCTGCGTTCACAACCTTGCATATTTGCCTGGTATTTTTTGCAGGAATTTCGTCATAGAAAACCATATATATGATGCGTATTTCGTGTATGTGCATGCCGACCTATTTTGAACGCTAGAAGAACGTGGTAAAAGTGACTTTAAATTATTACGTCAAATTAGAGGCTTGTTAGAATATTGTGCATCGCTTATATGCTATACATGGCGCCCAAGCTCATGTTTCCATAATTTTTAAATGAGGATCTGTAATTCGGGCTTCATGGTCTAATATGTTCGGAGCGGGGGGTGCAACTTGGAATGTCCGCGCAACCAGTTCAACTAGTTCCATGTTCACGCCACAATTTGTGGAAATTTCCAACTGGTGCTTTACTTTTGGTCTAACCAATTTCACATTAAATGCTAGTTGGAACATCAAACTATTATGACAATATTAACCGATGTTTTAGACGGAAATCTCCAAAAAAAATTAAATCAGGAATGGAGTTTCCAACTGTTAATAGTTTTGGGTCGTGGAACCCACGCCCCCTGTCACCACGACCCTGGGCATGTTTAATTCCCTGTCGAGAAGCGAGGCGAATTCTCACATAAGCGACTTGAAGATTGCCATAACAAATATACGCCTATATACAAAGTGACACTCTTTTCACTGCAATGTATCATTTCTACCCACACCGCACTCGCTTCAAGTTCATGTCAACAAGGTTCTCAAAAACCAATATTTACCCGACTAGGTGGACAATCAGTGACATATAAATATTATAAATTGAAATATATATAATTAACTTTAGTCAAACAACAAATTAATTTCTGTTAATATATGGTTAGTTCTTTTATATACTTTTCACACCATAAATTAGGAGTCTTTTGTTCGACAACAAAAACTCCGAAAACATTTCTTTGGGGCAAAAAATTCGAACTCGCGAGACCCCAGTCAAACACAGTCTATGCACATGTCATCCGTATTGATTTCGTTTAACTCTTTTTTGTCCATTTTCTAGTTTCTATTATTTCAAAGGAGCCTATTTGCGTCGACTATACAGCTCTTATTGGGTCAATTCGTTCTGCACAGTTCGGTTGACGCTATAAGGATCTTGACCGAAGATGCCCATTGGTCAATGCATGCTGGGACGAGACCCCAGTCTGGGTTAAAGGGGTACTGTACATGATGTCCGGACATTTATGGGACCATCTCCTTTTATACTCAACAGAATATATGCAACAAATGAATGAATTTGAGCCATGGATTAGTGCAAAATACACTATGAATTTCCAACTGTTGGAAATTCCAACCATACATGCAGTAATCGGAGTAAGAGTATGTTCATACACTACAAAGTTTGATAGGTATGTTGTGCAGGCATTTCGTCGTAGAAAATTAAACGATATGGTGCCAGAATATGAACGGAAACATGCATATATAAAATGGATCCGAACAGCTAACTCTATGAGAATTAAAATTTCTGTAGTTTCACCTGTATAGCGATGCTACCGCAATTTGACTGTAAATAGCATAAAATTAACGCGCAAGAATCACTCATACATGTATTTGAATGCCAATGTCCGTAGCACAGTTGCGCAAGCCTTGAAATAGGGTGTCTGTCATTTGCAGAATGAGGTCCCCAGAGGGTGAATTTAGTTATGCTACCCCGCATAGCTGGCTAGCATAACCAAATTCACCCTCTGGGGACCTCATTCTGCTTACACCTCAGCAGAATGAGGTTCCCAGAGGGTGAATTTGATTATGCTAGCCCGCTATGCGGGGTAGCATCACTAAATTCACCCTCTGGGGACCTCATTCTGCAAATGACAGACACCATATTTCATATAACAATCCCTTCTCGCCAAGTCGATGTATAACTCGATGAAACATTATAATACAAGGACACGGGTCTGGTTACCGCCCGCGGTTTAGTGTAGAGTTTCGGTTTTATATAGAAAAAGAATTAAACATTTTAATATTTTCGTCAATTTTCAGACTTAATAATTTGAAAACCTCCCAACATATTTGCTTGCAAGGCACCCATATTCCCACCATATATACATGGGTAGGTAGCCCAAGCTCCATGTAGAGTTCAGTCCCCTACGCAGGACTTACCGCTACCCACACCTACACGTAATGTGAAGAAATGTCGCATTTATTTATTTGCCATTTTTGTAGGTTACAATTCATTCTGCATTATTCTGAGAAACTGAACTGTCCATTTTCATTTGAAAAATGTCTAGATCAAGCCAGAAAATGAATTGTAACTGACAAAACACTTCAATAAAAAATGTTAGATTTAATTAAGAAAATACACATGCCGGCAGCGTTCATATACATGGCGTAACGAGGGGAATGAACTCTGTTTTGCAGATTATAGGTAGCCAGGGCCGGAAACCTACGTCATAATTTGCTCCAAAATGGTGGGAAAATACCTCACATCGAAGTGGGTATTCATCGTTTTCTTCATCTATATAAATTACTCAACCGAATAGATAGCCAATGAGATATGTATATGTTTTGCTAGCTCACTATGAATCCCTTCCCCATATAAATATGACTGTCGAGAGGATATAAATATGGATGTTGAAAATGTGTTCAAGTGACTTCGGTCAACATTGTTCGAGGTTGTAAAACTTGAACGCCAAAATCTCCTTAAAAGCAAATCTGTTTAACCCTTTACCAAACAAAACGGCCAAAACGCCCAAATAAAGCTTCAACAGCCTAAAATATCTTCGGTCTGTCTCAATAACAACATACAAATATGGATATCATTGCAACCGGTTCATTGACCACATTGTGATAGCTACAGTTATGCCCTGTGCCATTGCATTCTCTTATATATGCGAGTCGACCATAGGTCGCCTCGCATATATAAGAGAATGCATTGGCCTAAACAAATTATTTTATTACCATTTTTTCTTACATTCTTTAACAATTTTATAATTTTTTCTTACATTTTTTAATTTTTTATCATTTTTAATATGTGTTAAGCCGATGCATTCTCTTATATATGCGAGGCGACCTATGGTCGACTCGCATATATAAGAGAATGCATTGGCACAGGGCCGTTCTGTTGGGTAAAGGGTTAAGGAGGCATTTCCACTGAAAATTTCAAATTGAGGTATATGCTATGAAATTAGTGTGAAATTGAACAGCACAGCAAATATATCAGAGATTGTTTTTACGGCATTGACAATTTCCATCTCAGTCCGGAGTTGATTGATTGGTTGGGGTTTAATGTCGCTTTCAGCAACTGAGGCCATATCACGACATTGCCAATTTTAGTGGTGGAGGAAATCCGCACACTTACGGCTAATCTAACAGTGATAAATTCGTCGACTATGTGCGGCAAACCACCGGCCATCGGCGAGTAACTGGCAACTCCACCAGATAACGATTTCGAGTTATAAAGTCCACGATGGATCGTGGATTTGAACCCTTATCGCCAGCGCTGGAGGGCGAGACGGCTTGGAGTTGTACCCCTATATAACCGATTGAGCCACCGATGCTCCCCAGTCCGGGGTTATGACAGATTGAAGGTCCAAAACTCTAAGGTTAATATCAGGTATTGCAGTTATTAAGATAGATAGCCCATTCGTCTAATATATATAGCTTGCTGATATATTTTGGAATATCGCCGCCGTTTTCGAGCACATGACTTATGGGTTCCCGGCCCTGGGTGTAGCGTTTGGTTGATGTGGTACGCGAGCTGAAAACATTGTGGCACAAGGCTCAGTTCTGTGCGGAAAGTTGAAAATTTGACTTCGGTCAGTCTTTTCGATATATATAAAGTAAAAGAATATAATATAGAAACACGCGCGTGTTCGCAACTTTGTCCGAGCTTGTATTCCTGCATTTTATAGTGAATGTTTTTGAAACTTGGAACCAATATTTAGTGTCATGTGAACCTGTGCACATGCGATTATTAGAGACCTTTCGCATCCTCACGTTTACGATTACGAATACGGATAGCTATTCGTAGTCGTAAGTCTATCCGTATGGCCAAAAAGTCCTTTCGCAAAATGATTACGCGTAAGAGTTTTGACGAACACGTACGATCATTATTTCGTACCACCTTTACAACCCAAAGCGTGTGTTCGGTATACAGTCCCTTAATACTTCACTTATCGTTTCATATGCAACAATGCGATAATCATGATCATGACATGTTAATTTTGTCAATAATTCGACCAGTCACAACGTACGACCCGGGATTATCGTGATATATTGTGGCAATACAGGTATAAATGCCAGGTCATATGTGGTGGACATTCAGTTCGTTGTTAACATGGATGACCAGATAGACGTTATGCTGATGGGGAAGAGGGGTTCCTGAATTTGGACCTCACATCAACCACGACGCCATCGTTCAAGCCCCTTCAAGTCCGCGATTTGATTTCAATGCGATTTCGGCTTTACCTCTTTGGGTTTAGGAAATCCGACATAAGGTTGGTGCGCCCGCTGATGTGCATCACTTCTGATTTGTTACTACCAAATCGAAACAAAGTCGACACGGTAGAAGCGATGTGATTCAAGTTGCTTTTTTGTCAGATATTTGACAAAACGGCAAAATTTCGTTGAACAAAATGTTGATAAATAACAGGTTTTGGGCAATTTTATGATATAGTTGACTGTGGTTAGCATTAATTTTGAGCAATTACTCGATTCTGATAACAGAAGCGGCATTTAAAAAAAAAATTGTTGTTGGAATCTGATGATATGGTGACATCTAATCGGATTGAGTACCTTTAAATGCCGCATTTGTGCGTGTTTTTTAAATTAAAAATAAATGCAAAGAACAAACCTGACAGAGACTGCTGATCTATATGGAGATGTCGGTGGGTGTGCCAAATATTCTTTTAGTTACGGTTCAGGAACAGAAATCACTACTTACCAGTTGAATCGGGATCTAGGATAGGTTCAGATCACTTAGATAGAAAGAGTACTTTATGTAACTTAGTACTCGGTTATGAATTCCATGTAATTTTAAAATTCCCTGCATTACAGACTCTACGAAATATATAAAACCCAACTTCTACCGAAAACTGAATATTATTAAATTGAATGAACTATTCAATTCGGGAAAGGGGAAGAGAACACAAAATATTTCACTATTCATTAATAGGGTTATGCCATTCTTTAGGCTCTCCTGAGGCATTCTATAACTGCACACGTTAGGACACCACCATGGGTTGTTGAATTAAATAATTTATGAATTTCACTATATATTGTGTACTATCTTGCCCATAATAATCACTCAAAACTCCTCATGCATCGCACACTATATACTGTAATTTTGGCGACTGGTTTCATAGTGCACTCCTCTTACTGTAACGTTTTGTGTCGCAGCCAGCGATGGCTATCCGTTGTGAATAACGATCTTATTTCGCGGGAAGCTCGTGATTCACGACGACGAGTACAGTGATTGACAATCTAAACAGCACACCGAGGTCGTAGCTCAATACAGCTGTATGGTTTACATGATATACATATACCGTCTCGAACGGAGCAAAGTGATATATTGCAGAAAATAAATTTCAGGTGTTATTTGAGCTTATTAGAAACCATGAAATCGTAAACGTTATATACGGATAGTAAAATACGAGAACGATTAGAAAGTACACAAAGGTTGGTGACGTAGTACCCTATCCGTATCCGTAATCGTAAACGTGAGTTTTGCGAAAGGTCTCTATTATTAGCTCGATCCGACTTTTAGTGGAATTAATCCTCTTTTTCAACTTAGATATGTTTTGCAACATGCATAATGTTTTCCGAGCTTGTTTTCATTGTGGGCTTTTTTTTCGAACAACATATACTGGTAGGTTGGTATGGCTACCATTAATGTAGCCAAATTGCACAACGGGGTGTATCCTTAGTCCTACTGTGACAATCCCACCTCTAGTTAAACCTATTTTGATCTCCGGAATATCACAAAGGTGACTAATTGCCAGGTGTATCTTTATTTACTATAGATAAGGGTTAACCTTTTCATGACGTGGCTCATTGCGGGAGCTTCGCTGGTGCAACATTAAAGATCCTGCGTCAGTGTATTATCTTATATAAGCTAGTCTCCCATAGAGAGTCTCGCATGTATAAGAGAATGCACTAGCTTACAAGGTCAAGGTAAATATTGTTAGGCCAATGTATTCTCTTATATATGCGACGCTCCCTATGGGAGACTCGCATATATAAGAGAATGCATTGGCATATGGTTTTCGCAAAATTTAAGGTAGCTCCAGTCATGGAAGGGTTAACACAACTATGACAGCGGTCGCAGCGTTAACGTCATACTTTTATTCTTTTGCGACGCCAAGCATATGGGAGGGAAGGGGATGTCCCCAAGGCAGTCAGAATTGTATCGGTTCCAATTCGAGCCTGTATTTCTCATACGAAATAGTATTCAAAATAACAAACATTAATATTTATTCTTAGAAATGAAGTCACAATGGCAAGAAACGTTTCAATTTGACAAACCAAATATGAGTGCGAGAAAATTACAACGTAACAATTTTCAATTAGTACTACAATTGGCAAACATGGTCGCGGACTAATCTAAGTTTATCTTAGACATAGACGGTCTGAATGGATTAGCTGTCATATATTCCAATGAGTTGCTTGTGTGCTTGGATGTACCACCCGTCCACCTTTAGTCGTTTCCCACGCGGTCTCGGTGACCGAGTTATCTCAACTAAATCGACATCATCTCAAAATTAAAGCGACCCTATGCACGACTACGTCCACTTCAGGCAAACTTGCACCGAGTTGGGAGTCAGTGTGATGTAGTCACAATACAATGACCCACAAATGGCAATAAACTGACTCACAAGACGGACATCAAAATGATTTATATGCATGATTTGTATTCAATGTATAATGTATGCACTTTTGCCAATAATTATCTCTCTCTATCTATCCCCCTTTCCTCTCTCTATCCCTTCTCTCCTCTCTTTCCCCTCTCGCCCTCTTTCTCTCTCTATCTCTCTCCCCCTTTCTCTCTCTCTCTCTCTCTCTCCCCTCGCAGTGGGTATACAATACATAAACGTTGGTCCTATAATCATTATTAAAAGTTCTCCAATACAAACATTTCGCGTGTAGAAATAATTGTTATATAAACAAAACTGTTACAGTGATTTGTTAACAAACTTCATTAATCGTGTACTACGTTCAACATTGTTAATCTGAATATGATTTTCAGAATATTTGGAAGAATTTGACCTTTTCCTACGTCAAGTTTTTATCAAACTTTGGTATTATATTGGGCACATTTGACTTTGATCGGTAATTCCACTGTAACAGTAATGTTTACATAGCAATGGTTTTGAAATGTAAAGTCTCATTATTGGAGAGTTATTAATAATGAGATAGTAAGAATAAGTCAATATATTTTCTCATGTACTTGTCGATGATAGTTGTTTTACAGACTTTTATGACTTTTGCATGAACCCACTTCGAACACATTGCGTCCCTTTAAAGCGACTCATAAGTTATATATACCAGAAAATAAACATATCGGACCAATGCGTCCATTAATATGAGATATTGATCGCTAGAGATATCGACTTTCAACAGAGGAAGTTTAAACATGTTTTGAATGTTTGTCAGCCTGCTTGGCAAAAATTCAAATGACCGTTTCTTATAAAGAGCGTATATGCTTCTGTCACCCAAAAACACATAGCGGTATAGTTAGTAAGAGGGCGGTATAGTTAGTAAGAGGGCGGTATAGTTAGTACGAGGCGTTCTGAATTTTGCGCTTTGCATGGTGATGGTTTTCGACATACATGTATTACTTACGGATGAGTTGTGCGACTTCGTCGTGCATGTGTGATACGAGTAATGCAATTATTTAACCTTTTTTTTTTAATTGGTATATAAGCGCTAAATTTAATTCTGGAAATTCTGACTTATTTTGTGTCAAATCTGACCGTGTATCTTCAAAACCAAGTAATTATTCGTTTTTGTCGCATTCCTGAGATCAATAAAATGCACTCGAACACTGGAAAAGGTGTCACTATTCTCTTTTAGCGGCATCACTGCGAGAGTTGTCGCTCTTTACATTTACTCTTATACGGTGACGCCGATAAAAACATGTGAATAATGCCAAATGTTCCCGTGTTCAAATAGAAAATTCGTAGAGGAGTACTTTTGTGCGACACTTTTCTCATAAATACACGGTACCAACACGATAAAGATATGACTAAATATCTGGCCTAATTGATGACGTGGAGAAACGTAGAATTAATTTGAAATACGCTACATTTGTGTTGAAATTCGGCAGCTTTGAAAACCAAGAACGGGTCATGACGTGACACCGAACCGCAATCAATTCAATTCAATTCAATTTTAATAGTAGTAACTCTGGTCATCATACAAGACATTACAGAGAAAATAGACACAACTAGGAATCATCAAAACATGTATACCTGTATACGTACACAACAAATAATTAAGCTGGTGTGAATGGGTGGTATTCTATGGTATACATCGGTGTTGCGTTTAATAGATGTATACTTTTTTACTCATCCTAATCAGATAATATATTTACTAATATATGGTGTGTATCAACGAATTTATATGTACTTATAAACATGTGTTTACTCGTACACCTACACATGTGAGCGCGTATACAGCCATGTGAGTGATCCTCAGGAGTTTCTGAAAATTTCCAAAATCTTTTTAATGAATATCGAAAGGTTTTTTGTTTTGCGTTCGCTATGTTGATTGAATAATTGGTTCAACTTCAAAGTGTTTGGTCTATTGAAAATTTAAATAGTATGGTTTGATGTATCTTGCTCTCAAGTCCTTTAATATTTCACACTTAAAAATAACAAGGTATTCATCTCCTAACCCTGCGTTACATAATGTGCACTTTCTTTCGGGGTAGTCTCGGTTTGTCCATGATCCTTCTTCGATTGATAATTTATTATTTCTTGTCCTGAATCGCATGAGAGTCTGTATCATAGATGTATCGCTGGGTGACAAATATCAAGTGATTACAGAGTGCGATAGAAGGGTTACCTATAGCTGCTGCCCAAGAGATACGATTAAGAATATCAAAATAAGATACAGTCTTTATAGGGTATTGTATCTACCAATGTTTATGACAGAGACTTTCATATTTATTCGGCCCGCAGATCTATTTGCTCTATATCAAAACTTTTACCCCCAGCTTGGAATCCGTTTGTGCTGTTAGGAACATTGAAATGGATAGCCAAACACGAGATGGGACTATGTTTCCCGAGCCACAAAGTACAGGGCGAGAAAGAGTCGTGCCAATGAGGGCGTATAAACACAGTCGTCAATGAGTCGAACAGGCCCTGAAGTTATGGTGTATCGATAAAAGTAACGCCTTTGATGCCGGGGTCGAGAATTTGCCGCGGTATATATTATTTGTTGGCTCGTTGCTTGGGGGATATCTGTAACCCTTTTGAAAATTGTGCTTTGGTCAGGTATTTAAAATGAAATCTTTAACTAATCCGAGCTTTTTCTTCAAAAGTGTTAAATTTCCGTTTTTTGCAGAGAATGTTTAGCTACATACGCGTAGTTATTACCGAGATTCTGTTTCTAGCGATTGTACGGCGTGTAGGGATTGTAACTTCCGTTAGTCCACGTGACTCTACACTCTCGTTGTTTATCATCAGCACCATCATAAACAAACCACGAGACATGTATTTCGTCCAGTTGAAAAATTATATTGTTGGTAACATACAGTAGCTAAAAGTAGGCACCTAGCCCTACACTAATGTTGAAAACCAATATCGTCATACAGATATTTTCTCTCATATAGAAGAATAAGTCTATGGAAGATTTGGATGAATTTAGATCACATGCATTTATAGCCAGTTCCGTTAATTAATTCCATTCGTTGCATGGTGGCACGTTCTGTGAAGAAGTATTTCCGAACGTCTTTTGAGACATGCATGTATGTTTTGAAATTTCATAGCGTGACATCTCGGCTTGGCAGAAACAACTTTTTAGAGATCGTGGGACATGTTGTGTGTGGCCACAACGACCACATCACTGTATTCCCCAATAAAACCCACCCACTACGTTCATTTCTTATATTTATATAGCTTTTTTATTATTTATTCCCATAAAAAGCTGAGTGTATTCTTATTTATTTTCACAAAATCTACCGTGAATTTGATACTAGCCCTAGCATCACATTTAGTCAGCCCAATCTAAGATTTCGAAGCACTTACCAACGATAACGTGATCGATATAAATAACTGGCTTCAGGTGCAATTCGGCTTTAAAAAGCACACCCAAGTACTCTACTGACCGCTTTTAGTGGTTAGGTCAACAATTGACGTCGTTTTAAATTCGTGTTACGGTCTGTGTTTTATTGGTGAATGAAACAGATGACCCGATTGGCAGTTGACTAATCACCGAACAGTGTAACACAGACGGGCTATGTAAATATGTTAACTAATCTTTCTCGAAGTGTATATTGTTTTATAGTCGGTACCAGTTGTGTGGCTCTTCGTTGTATAAGCGACTGACCTGTGAGAGAGAGGCTATCTGTATAGATCCGGGGTGTAATATTATAAATAACAATTTGCTGATTGTGTTTGGAGTCATGTTGACCAAAGACTTGTCTATAATAACAGCTGTTGATGTTTCGAGACATGCGCATTTGTAATTGTCCAAAATAAAATGGTGTTTGGACAACATTTAGCTGACAAAGTGTGTGGTGTGTTCGTAGCTATAACACCTCGTTGCGGTCAGATATGCTCTTAAATCTTACAAAATCCCGTACTGTAATAAAAACAAATGAGGCATCTGCCACCAACAGTTGTGCCCCATCAAATTGGTGCTGGAATACCTAAGTAATGCATAGTTACCAATGATTCACACGTAGAAACCCTCCAAACAATCGTCGGAAGCGGAACTCCCTAATAGAGAGAGACCTTTCGCAAAATCACTATTACTATTACGGATAGGATATATTGTCCTAGTAATATGGACACCATCACAATTTACCTACAATTGTTAATGTGTGAGGGGGCATATGCCCCACTATATTCAGTTACACATATATTTGATGGACAAAAGATCAGATCCAATTTTCTTATCCGTGTGTTAATCACCACACGGATAATGTTAGAGCGTCCCCTAGCAGGACCGGTGGCACACCATTGACACATCTGCACATAATTAAACTGAGTTGGGTATATTTCGTCTCACATAAGAATCCCCCGTGCGTAAATGTCGAATTTTGGCCGTATACTGGCAGGATATTGTCCATATCCGTAATCGTATTCATGATTTTGCGAAAGGGGCTATTACCTAGATGAAATCGTCTTATTAAACCATTAAACCTTTCTGTACTAAACACTAATTGTGAGTATAGTTCCTTTAGGAACTGTTCAGATAATAAGTTCAACAATAAGTTATTATCTGAACAAATCCTACCAAATAATACGAAATTCATCTGCACTTGCATTATCTTTTCGTCTGTCTGTCGTCTGCTTTTATTAACTAAACATCCCTTCAATTGAATAATATACCATTACAATGCATACTTTTGTAGCTGAATGGGAGAATCTATTCAGTTTACAAAGGGCTAATTTTCAGGGTTGCATGGAGACAGGCTGGGGCTCCAGTTCACTTGACCTCGGCTGAATCATGTTCGCTATTCATACGTATGTATTTTAGATTGGGAAAAGTAACTTTCTGGATGTTGGCCATTTTCATGGATAGAAACAAACTACAAAGCAGAGTTAAGTTCCCTCGCTACGCTGGTCTGATCACTGCCAGCTTGTATATATACATGCACATAATTAATCTTTTTTATTCAAGAGTTTTTGTCGGATCAGGGGGGGTCGCAGAAAAAAATTACATATATAGGGCGAAAAAAATGTTTTTGCCCCACTCGGGGACCCACCACCCCTCTACCTGCAATTGTTTTTTCTTTTTTTTTCCGTCCAATTTTTGGGACCCACCCCCAAAATCTTACAAAAAACATAATATATAAACCAAATCATAGCCTAGCAAAGAATTGTTCCGTTTCTTATTATTTAATACTATTCCCAGCATTTTAATAAACCTCTAAACTGCTCTAAAGGGAGATAATTCTATTAGTATAAAATGTGGAAATGCTGAATGCATGCACTTAAAAACATTGGGCATTATGCCATAAAACGTAATAATTATGAGGTAATACATGTCCTGATATCCTCAATAACTCCATATTCTTTTATATAACAATAGTATAAGATGTTTTAGAGCCAATGCCCAATAGTAATACTGTAGTAATAGGGGTAGAACAAATTTCATCTCCCCTATTTCTGTGATATATATCTGCACATGGGTATGATGGGACCCAAGGAAAGTCACACTCACAGCAGCTCACAGTCTAAATACATGTATGTATGTCATGTTGGTGTGCAGATTGACATATACCAATATTAATGCAGAATTGGTAGTATTATTAACTTATTATCAGAGTATAAAGTTTAGTTTAAAGCCAGCGGAGATATCCAAGCCACGGTCACCTTGTACAAACCGTCCGTATACATGTGGGTGCCCCCTGTGCAATGTGGTTTACTGGACGTATCACATGGAAACCCATTATAAGAACAAGCATCCTGGATCAGACTGTCCAGTTGAGATATGTGACTCTGAGAAAGTTCGAATGAAGAGAGTTGCATAGATTACCTGTGCAGTTTGATCCAGGTTAGTATGATTTATAATTAGTTTCAAGAACAAAGTTCATATTAGTCATGTTTATATTCTAGCTTTATGTTGCATATGGAATAAGTTGAGACTTTAATACCAAAAGCTACTTTTATAGTTACATTGCTCTATCCTGCTATATCCTAAATTGAATATCAAAGGAACCAATAATGAACAAGCAACTAATAATTACAATACCATATGTATTGGCAGTCAAATAACTGGAACTACAGATATACTACCTTACTACATGTATCTGTACAGTACGTAACTGCTTAGACTTGTGAATAATAACTGTGGTTGAATTAATATCACAAAAGGCTAAGCTTTCATATTGTTATCCAAATAGTATCAACTTTTTGTATGAGTTATTTTGTTTTATAGTTTTAAACCAGTGGAATATAGTGGAATTGTTATTTTTGTTTGTATCATCAAGTTTATCTTGATAACAAATAATATCCATTATGTGGATTAAGAACAGAAGATGGTAATAATTTCATAATTATGCTTATATGCAAGCATTGTCGACTGATCGTGTCTGAGCATATAATTATGTTATAACAGTAAACAAATTTGTCAAAAGTGATTGCAAAATTCATCACAGAATTCATCAATATAAACTCAGCTTTATATTTTGTTCAAACCCTTAAAGGGATACACATGTGTATATATATATAGCTATAACATACACTTTGACATCCAATTGAAAGGCTATCTTGGATATGCATATTATAAATGTTTGTTCTTGTGTTTTAATGTTTGTTATATGATTTGTTTATATATATATAATATATCTTTCATCCGTCGAAATCTGGTACATTAATTTTGACATACATCAGCATACATACACCCCTAAATTGTAGTTAGTTCTGGTTAGTATGTTTTAAATAGCCTAGTATGTTATATGGTTGATATTAAAAGATTACATGAGCACAAAAACAGTGATTTTAAGTGGAGGAAAAAAATCCAATTTTTTGTCATTTACGCATTTTTTCCGGGTCCAAATGACCCACCCACCCCCGCCCTATATATGGAATTTTTGTGCGCGACTGTCTTCCTATCACCCATGAATGTCGTGACAGATAATATGATGAAGATGGCCGAATTAGTTTGATTGTTTTAGGTTACGTTCATCGTGTGCAGACTGTCTTTTTTAATAGGCTTTGTTAGGGCGATGGTACGAAAAGTGGTTCATATGTATGGTTACCTACTTGGTCTATATATTGAATGAATACTATGAATTTACATGTGCGAGTGGAACCGAGTAGGAATAGTGCGAGTGAGGTTTTGATTTTTTTTTTAATTAACATATATACTTGAGTGAATTTTTGTTTGTTTGTTTTGTATTTGTTAGCATAAAAATTATGTATCGTTTGTGCTATCAGGGAATCTTCGGTTTTTGCATCGAACGCTCGCTGAATATGTATTAATGATATCCGTTTTCATGAATATGGACAGCTTGATTTTTCATAATAATGCAGATTGAACTGTAAAGTCTCAAATAAAAACATGATATATTTCCTCGCATTATGTGCACGTGATGGTAGTGGTTATCACAGCGTAACAGGGGACTGAACTCTACTTTGCAGTTTGGGATATAAGCTGCCCTGACGTGGTTGCCCTCATGCGACTTCGAAACGAAACGTTCAGATCCATTTCAGTCACACATTGCGCTCATATATAATGTTATCTTATTGTGCACTTAGTAATGAAAGTTATCTAACTTACAACTAATCGAAATTGACTTTGTTAAACTTATAAGTATAATTAAGCAACTGTATTTCTCTCAATTAAAACGCCCTGGAATGTCACTTTATTTGTTATTTATTATAAGTATAGTAAACTTGAGAGCAAAATCATTTCTTTTGATTTTTGGTTTTTCGGTGTCATAAAAATCACTGAGTCCAAAGAAACAAACCTTTTAAACTCCGAGTGAAAAAATCTGCAATACCACAAACACGTTTAATTGTTAGTTAATACATCATGATTTAGAATGCACAATTCGAACACTTTAATTTATTTTAAAAAAGCATCGAAATAATAAGTATGAAAAGAGTTGGATTTTATTTCTCTATTTATTTTGTGAATAGGGTCATTATTAACCAAGTTCAGCCACAGGTCCGTTTAACTTGTAACGTGTACACATGATTTTACGGCACCAAAGCTACACGTTTTGAGATATCGGGCCGACTTGCAGCAAAATGTGTAATTAATGGTCCAATAGAAACAAGTTGCACACAATGCGAACGCCGCCGACATGCTAAATTGGGGTACGTTCATACATTGGCAAGTTTGCACGGTATGGTATGACCACAGCTAACTACGTTAATTTGCCTGTAAATAACATGCAAGTATATCTAACAAAGAATCAATCATACAGGTGTCTGAATGCAAATGTCAGTACCACTGTTACAAGTTTTATTACTACTCATGTCGTTCGCTTTGGTAAAGATGGATGTTATATGCACGTTTCCGTTCATCCGTTCAATGTGATTTTCTATGACGAAATGCCTGCAAAACCATACCGTTCAAACTGCCAGCGTATGTACTCACCCTTAGCTTATATCATTCATTCGGTAATTATATTATTCAATTGTTCCTCTTTGTTATAAGTTTCATATTTCTACAACATGTACACGATTGACACAAAACTTCTGAATGCGGAATAGGCACGTGAGTCGTTAGAAACGACAACACACGTTACAAGTCATTATACGTATACGTGGGGCTGAACCTGACTAATATTAACTGAAATATAATGCAAACTATATATTCAATGATTTGCTGATCTAAAAAAAGATATTATTCATAAGTGAATTTCTATATAAAACATTGAACACTGATCTCCCTCGATAACACTTATATATATTGTATTATGTATACATTCTGTCTAGTCATTTAATTTAATTCAGAGATTGATATTTATTGAGTGGGTGAAAGCAGCGATACCTTGTTCCGTGATCTTATTGTGCTGAAATTCTCATAATTGAAAGATAAGTCAAGTCAAGTCAAATTGTTTATATAGACACTAAGCTATATTATATTGTTAGATAGACACTACGCAGTATATACCATATCGATAATTCATGGCTTGGAGTTGACTCGCCTGTGGCTCGTGGACTATTCATCCTCGATGAGCACTATTATATAGATAATGAACGGCTGGGAGTTGACTATGCCAAAATAGTGGTCCGAGAGGAGGATTAGTCCGCGAGCCGCAGACGAGTGGATTGTTCCTCCTCGAGGGCATATATGTTGTCATAGTCAACGACAAGACATGCATTATTTATCATATTATATGAAACATCGTATTTTGTCAGATTTTTATTTGCCGTGAATTTTGAAAATGGGTCTCAGATTTTACAATTTACGGCAATCTTTTGACGATGGCAGTGAGCATAACTATGTTATTAGTTACATATATCAGCATCTCTTCATGATTCATGCATTTATTTATATAAAAATATGTCAATAGCAAAGATATTTTGCCGAAATTTCATAAGTTAACTTGTTTATCATTGATGAAACGGAAAAAGTAAGTTATAAATAACTTTCACTTGCGGAAGATAAAATGCATAATCGAGGTGACTAATCGGTGAACATCACCAACTTAAACGCGGAAAATTCAACCTGATCCTAGTTCTCCCATAGCAGTTGAAGCCTATGTAGAATGAAGTTCACAGATGGTGAATTGGGTGACGCTTCTTTCTTGGCATGTTGATCCTTGTGATCGCGAAATTCTGAGCTTTGATATAATATCAGAAACAACAAGAGAAATGTCCGATAATTATTTACACACTGAACAGAATATGAAATTTCGATAATTAGTTTTCGATGTTTTGTGAAATCAGCAAATTTCACCCCCTTTAATGATTATTTGAATAAAACTATTTTGCATATATGATAATTAATTTTATTTATTTTAGAGATACATTTTACGTAAATTCCATTTGTGAATATTTCTCTTTTTATTCTGACACTCCAAATTTTTCGGAAATTCATAGATGCACGTCCGACGCCAAAATCATGTGTCCGACGCCGATGGATTTACTCCATCATTGTAGCTATCGACGCCCATGTTCTTTTTCAATGGCGATGAACTATCTATTTTCAGTTTTAAAATGGTGAATTTTATCCCCTGAGACTCAAATATCAGATAAATGTTAGTTCATATTGACAACAATATATATTGGTCAACATTTATATTTCTCTGAGTACGTCCGACAGTGATATTAACAACAGAGCTGACAAAAAAATGCATCATCTCCCAGTCTGCACCTACATTCTTTGAAAAAAAACCCAGAAACTTGGTGGAATGTTTTCAATATGAAAATATTCCCAGGACTGTATGTTTTATTTACTCTCTGGTGTGCGCGTCAGACACCGTGGAATTCCCCAGTAGTTTTGTTGTGTCAAATCGGATGGATAATCTTGAAAAAAGTGATAAAAACTATTCATCTACTAATTGTGTACAAATTGACACTTTACTTTTGAATGTTGGCCTGTGACATTCAAAGTTGCAATCGGATATGCGACACCGATTACAATAGTCTTAAGTACGAATAGTCGAATATAATATGGTCACCAAACCTGCACGCGCATGCATGCCCTGTGACACCGCTAACACAAGACTTCGAAGAGAAAAAGATATCAAGAAAAAAGCACTTGACTTGCATACTTCAAATAGGAAAATACAATCAAGATCTTTTTTCGTTATAGAAAAGGAAGTTTCACAGAACACCTAATTTACTAAATTAGCAACTGTCCATATGAAATTCTATTAATTTGACATTATGACATTCAAGTTCAACCAGTTCGTCAGGTGGTTTAATTGACTCTATTAGATCCCATTACCTTACCGTGGTCTCATTGAATAGAACTGTCACCGAAACCAGCGATTCAATGGCACTCAAGATCGGCAATTCGCGAAGGATACACTTTCTTTCGTTTGTCCCAGAAGAAAGACTGTTTTCAATATTGGTACAACTAGTCTGCAATGGGAAGCTTTTGACAAGAAAGTCCCCTCAAGGTATTGCAAAGGCTTCTGAGGATTGAACAATAGGAACTCCCATAGGCAGACACAATATGCTGGTGGCTATTGGTCGTTTAAGAGTACTCTAACCCTGATAGGAGGGAGACTAACAAACCAAACGGCATGGTGCGAGCGAAGTCACGACGCTCGAGGATGCTTTCCTACCACACCAGTGTTTAATTCAAACTAATTTCATTCATAGTTTCCGCACTTCGTGGACAATTAAAGCAATTTCTATTGTTAACCCAATTAATTATCGTAATTTCTATTTCTATGAGTTAGCAAGATGCGTATTTGTAAAACTAACTTCTTCTCCCCAGCTTCAATACTTTCGCGAACTTCGAGCACATGTCAGGAACCAGATGCCATATTAATCTATACGCAACAATGACCAGATACAGAATAATTAATGCCTCTTGACTGTATATATTGTGAATAATGTTCTGTAAGATCAATTCTCAACGAGTGTTGGAAATTGCGAGGAGTTTTTATGTTGTCCTTGTTTCCTCTCGCGAAGAAATAGCCATTATCATCCGGGCTACAGTAATGCCCTAAATAATCGACTCCTTACCCACAGCATAATTATGGCTTGTTGCCATTCATTGGAAAGCTCTCATTGAGAGCTTTCCGATGAATGGCAACAAGCCATATTTCCGACTAAATCCTGAAAAATTATCCATAATTCTTCTGTAGTTAAGGAGTCGATTATTTAGGGCATTACTGTGCGCTGTTCATCAGTCTTCGCATTTTATTTTTCTTTCTATACTAAATACTCATTATCGAGAAGTTCCCTTAGGAAATGTTCAGATTAATAAGTTCAATAAATGTTAGTTGAACTTATTATCTGAACATTTCCCTGCAATGAATATGAATAATTCTGCTCTTGTAGTCTCTGTGTTTCTGTCTGTCTTCTTTTATTACCCGAACGCCATTGTGTGAATAATAGACCGTTCCAATGAATACTTTTTATAACTAATGTGAGAATAATAAACTAAATTATCAATACACCTCCATGAAACCCTTAATTCGTTAACAGGTGATCAGCACTTTATCGCCTGTGTATGATACAGCTGCCAGAACGGTTCGGTTATTTGTGTGCGTGTTTCTTTATATTTTTGTTTTAGTTCGGTTTTCTTGGTGATCCCATGTTTTGGGTTTTCCTGAATTTTTGCGAAAACCTAGTGCCAATATATTCTCTTATATATGCGAGTCTCCCATAGGGAGCCTCGTATATATAAGCGAACACATTTGGCACAGGGTTTTCGCAAAAAAATCAGGAAAACCCAAAACACGGGATCACCAAGAAAACCGATATTTGCATTGACCTTGTAAGTCAGTGCATTCTCTTTTATATAAGAGACTCCCTATGGGAATACGCTGGTACACAATATCTTCAATGCTGCACCAGCGTAGCCCCCGTCGCGAAAGGGTTAAATATGGCAAAATGTTTTGAGAAATGGCCAAAAATAATTATCCGGCCAGCGTGAACCATGTCCCGTAGAATTGAAAAAAAATGGTAAACATTTCTTACATGGCAACATTATGGAAGCGTATTAGGGCCACCTAACAAAAAATACTATCTCCTAATTAGGACTTAGTATCTCCCAATTAGGACTTAGTATCTCCTAATTAGGACTTAGTATCTCCCAATTGGGACTTAGTATCTCATACTTAGGACTTAGTGTCTCCTAATTAGGACTTAGTATCTTCTAACTAGGAGATAATATCTCCTAATTAGGATATACTAAGTCCTAAGTAGGAGATACTAAGTCCTAATTAGGAGATACTAAGTCCTACTTAGGATATAATATCTCCTAATTAGGAGATACTAAGTCCCAATTGGGAGATACTAAGTCCTAATTAGGAGATACTAAGCCCTACTTAGGATATAATATCTCCTAATTAGGAGATACATTTATTTTTTGTTAGGTGGCACTAATACGCTTCCATACTACAACATCGATTTGCTATTGGTCCTTAAAAATAAAAAGTGCAACCAAATTGGCTGCAACAGATTTAAAAAAATCAATCTCCAAGGACAGCCTTAGACATTGTGTGACTGTGTCCGCGTGGTACGGGGATATCTCTGTTCCGATAGCGGACTCAAAATTGCAAAACAGTAAATTGGATGACTTCAACAATGGTTTTATGAACGAACATCATACCTCGATTAATTATATCAACTTTAATTGTCGCGGCTACGTTGACATGTGTCATAATTTATTATCTCAAATAACCGGAGATAAACTGTTTGGAGCCTGCTACTGTATACGAAATAAAATCGAGCACATCCACAGCTCCATTGTAACAGTTACGCATGGTCTGGTCTATCGCGATAAATAACACGCCAATCGCATGGAACCGCGTTCTTCAATATCGTGGTCATGGCCGCTATGAAACGCGATAGGACCAAACGCAACACAATAACGATCTGCAATGTGCACATAAACGCACACCCGAGAGGTCATGGTTATACGGATACTCCCATGTACCCTAGAGGGTACCCGGTGTGAAGTTTATTGTCGGGTACTATGGTTAACATATTGCTCGTCAAATCGGTCAATTGTGGCAACAATTAATATAGCTGTTTGCATTAATTGCTGGGTGCAGTAGTTCTGTGTTCGCATCCTGTCGATGGAGGGTTTATCGTGGTGGGTCTTTAAAACGATTGTCTAAATTAAAAAAAACAACATGTAGGGCGGCTATGGCCCCTACGCATGGAGGGGCGGTGGCTCAGTCGTCAGAAAGGTGCGTGGCGCATTAGGACAACATAAGCCGCCAAATGATTCCAAAATGGTTCCAATCCGATAAGCGCCGATTTGCAATCCACGTACATGGATCGTGCAAGCTTGTCTGCAGTTGCTTTCTGCGGGCCAACTGTTTCTACGAGTATAGTAAGCGCCCGGTAAACCACCTCAGTTGCTAATTTTAGTTACACTCTCGTGTAACTGAACTGACTCAGTTCGGAAGCGTGGGGTGAAAAATCGGCACAGTTAAACAGTATTCATAACCAGCCTGTTTTCCCGAAAATCAGCACGTCATCGCCAACATATCGGCTTATAATAGGATTTATTTTAGGTTCATAATCGGCGTAGAATCGCCTCATTTTGAGTCCGTAACGAACTGAAAACGAGTGTGTTTAGTGCCATTATCGACTCATAATAACTTGTTATAAGTTCATTATGGGCGGAAAATAACACGAATAAACCAACTCACGACCTATCAGAATTTACGCTCTTTAAAATGTGTTTTCACTGAATAAAGGATATAAGTCCAATTAGCTTATTTCAGTATAAAATAATCCAATATGAACCGATGTTAATATTATGGGTCAATTAAAAACCTAATTGTGCGAGGATATGTCGACATGGAAGGCAAACGTCGTCCATGAGTTAATGGTTTCTAATTGGGGTAAGCGGGCCGTCGAACTTTAAATCCGTTTTGAAACTGCGATAAACTCTTATAGCCCCAATAGTTTAAATTATAAACTTCCGGTATTGAAGCGACATGAAACTCTCCACTGTATCGTAAGATTCTCGAAACAAATATTTTTGTTGACCAATAATTATTCATGTACATTCACACAGAGGGCAGACGGTTAGCGGAGTACTGTAATTATATATTATAAGTTATTGTGGTGGATTGACGGTACCATGCATGGTGTGACAGTGACGGCTTGGAGCTTGTGTTCAACCGAGTCGCGGAACTGACGCGTGGGGTGAAGAATCGGTGCAGTTAAACATGCAGGGTACATAACTGATGTACGACGGCCCAAGTTGGTACAGTTTTATTGTCGATTAATTTAGGACGTGACTAGAATTTGTCTCCTTCCGATTATGATTTTCATATATTGTGTATAATATTGTTTTGTTTTTTGTACATGTTTCCCTCTAAGAATCAACCAGTGGATTTGTTAGTCGACACAACCGCCGAGCACAACCCCTTCAACCACCGAGCATAACCCCTTCAACCACCAAGCATAATCCCTTCACTTTTACGATTATCGTCCCCTTGACCATATATGTTTGACACTTGAAGCATAGGAATGGGTTTGTCACAAATGCAGTCAGTGCTACATGTACTCAAATAGCCAACCTTCAATTTCGGTTCGGCGGGCGTTGGCATCTGTTAGAGGTCATAAAATAGCCGCCCTGTTGTACATTTTCCCATCAACTGTCTTTGGGAATCTTTGCGAAATATATCTTCCCATTTAGAGCCAACACAGACGCGGATCAACCCAAGGCAATCACCGTCTCAAACACTCTTCATGCACGAGAAGTGAAATATAGATCTACTTTCCACTTTCCAAGATGATGGTTATGCTGGTCACTATCATTGTATTTACAAAATGTTCGACAACAATCCAAAAAAATAGGCACGGAGCAACACATTATTCAGTCGACGTAAACATCTCCGTAATAATTATAATATTCAGATGAATTGATATGATATACTGAGTCGAAATTTATGTCCACTGCACATTATTCAAGTTCCCTTGTAACTTTTATTAGAACTAACTGATTGTTTCATCGATGACGAATTCTTCAGATCTTTTGGGAAAAGAGTCGGATGTATGAAACCAAAATATCCTCGCGCAAATACGCACATAATCGACATATAATGTGAAATATGTACAAAATGTGATTATTTTATTCAAAAATAAGCAGATAATGGAACATATTCGTTATTTCCTTTTATGTCGCGGGCCACAATGAAAACACATATCAAAGAGCGTACACCTGACAAGTCGTGAGTTGGCTTATGTGTGTTATCGTCCGCACATAATCTGTTTAGAATCGCCTCTTTGTGAGGCGATTCTAAGCAGATTATCTGCATAAAACAAATTATATTATATATAAGCAGATAATGTGCGGGTTTTGGGGAGAAAGGCTGAAGAAATAAATACTTGAATTTAGACTTTGAACTTAGCCAATCGTCACTCTCCAGTTGTTGTTTAAGTTATGAGTTGCCACATGACCAAAATAATAGCCCATCAGCCGACTCGGACTACCTTTCAAATCATTGTTTCGCCAAATACAGGTCGATACCTGAATGTGAGACCCGTTTAGTCAATGAATATACATATATGTAGCAGCCTCTCGATGCCTCCTCACAGTGAGATAAGTGTGAACAAGATTGGATATTTTTAAAAACAAAGACAGCAAAATTGGCAATGGTGACTAAATAATATGCACATTGTAGAGGTCTGGAGAAGTTTATATCCAATGGTCCGAGTCAGGGCAACTTAACCACCCATATCGGAGGCCCCGGTAAGCCGTATCTGTGGATCATTTGTATGATGCATTACATGATACGACCACACATATAAGGACTTCCAAACCACCCCTCACGCAACGTATCCTCGTGAAAATAGGTTCATATTGGACCTAAATATTCACGTAGGAATTATCCCCATTATTCCGTTTTATAGCGCGGGCCACAGTGAAAACACATCATGAAGAGCGTACATCCATTTAGGTTCACATAAAGCGTAACAAAAATGACGGCGTGGGCTTATTCGTGTTTTTTCAATCAGTTCAGTATGATCTTATTGTCATGATAACAGGCATCCTCACGAGATATATACTACACAGGATAACAGGCATCCTCACGGGACATGTACTACACAGGATAACATGCATCCTCACGAGATATATACTACACAGTATAACAGGCATCCTCACGAGATATATACTACACATGATAACAGGCATCCTCACGAGATATATACTACACAGGATAACAGGCATCCTCACGAGATATATACTACACAGGATAACAGGCATCCTCACGAGATATATACTACACAGGGTAACAGGCATCCTCACGAGATATATACTACACAGGATAACAGGCATCCTCACGAGATATATACTACACAGGATAACAGGCATCCACACGAGATATATACTACACCGGATAACAGGCATCCTCACGAGATATATACTACACAGGATAACATGCATCCTCACGAGATATATACTACACAGGATAACAGGCATCCTCACGAGATATATACTACACAGGATAACAGGCATCCTCACGAGATATATACTACACAGGATAACAGGCATCCTCACGAGATATATACTACACAGGATAACAGGCATCCTCACGAGATATATACTACACCGGATAACAGGCATCCTCACGAGATATATACTACACAGGATAACATGCATCCTCACGAGATATTTACTACACAGGATAACAGGCATCCTCACGAGATATATACTACACAGGATAACAGGCATCCTCACGAGATATATACTACACAGGATAACAGGCATCCTCACGAGATATATACTACACAGGATAACAGGAATCCTCACGAGATATATACTACACAGGATAACAGGCATCCTCACGAGATATATACTACACAGGATAACAGGCATCCTCACGAGATATATACTACACAGGATAACAGGCATCCTCACGAGATATATACTACACAGGATAACAGGCATCCTCACGAGATATATACTACACAGGATAACAGGCATCCTCACGAGATATATACTACACAGAATAACAGGCATCCTCACGAGATATATACTACACAGGATAACAGGCATCCTCACGAGATATATACTACTCAGGATAACAGGCATCCTCACGAGATATATACTACACAGGATAACAGGCATCCTCACGAGATATATACTACACAGGATAACAGGCATCCTCACGAGATATATACTACACAGAATAACAGGCATCCTCACGAGATATATACTACACAGGATAACAGGCATCCTCACGAGATATATACTACACAGGATAACAGGCATCCTCACGAGATATATACTACACAGGATAACAGGCATCCTCACGAGATATATACTACACAGGATAACAGGCATCCTCACGAGATATATACTACACAGGATAACAGGCATCCTCACGAGATATATACTACACAGGATAACATGCATCCTCACGAGATATATACTACACAGGATAACAGGCATCTTCACGAGATATATACTACACATAATAACAGGCATCCTCACGAGATATATACTACACAGGATAACAGGCATCCTCATGAGATATATACTACACAGGATAACAGGCATCCTCACGAGATATATACTACACAGGATAACAGGCATCCACACGAGATATATACTACACCGGATAACAGGCATCCTCACGAGATATATACTACACAGGATAACAGGCATCCTCACGAGATATATACTACACAGGATAACAGGCATCCTCACGAGATATATACTATACGGGATAACAGACATCCTCACGAGATATATACTACACAGGATAACAGGCATCCTCACGAGATATATACTACACAGGATAACAGGCATCCTCACGAGATATATACTACACAGGGTAACAGGCATCCTCACGAGATATATACTACACAGGATAACAGGCATCCTCACGAGATATATACTACACAGGATAACAGGCATCCTCACGAGATATATACTACACAGGATAACAGGCATCCTCACGAGATATATACTACACAGGATAACAGGCATCCTCACGGGACATGTACTACACAGGATAACAGGCATCCTCACGAGATATATACTACACAGGATAACAGGCATCCTCACGAGATATATACTACACAGGATAACAGGCATCCTCACGAGATATATACTACACAGAAAAAGAGTACCACATTAGGGGACCCTTTATACATATCGCAGTGGGGCCTATTATATCGTCCCCTACACGGAGTTATTAATCAAGAAAGTTACTCAACATATTGAGGAATGTGTACTGGCATAGGTACAAGTAATAGTCCTGTTTGTATGCAACTATTGTTGAGCCGCAAATGAACAATGTCATATGTATATGTATTGCTCCGACGAGACGTAATATGGGTTAACATTATCATAGGTTACACTGTGAACCATGAAGAACGCAAGTTTGTTGCTTAGAGAAGATATAAAGAGTAATTGTCCACAAAACGTTTCAATGATCGGAGTTATTCTCCGTGTGGACCAAGTGATAGAGCAGTTATTACCCCACACACCTAGATAGTCTTTGATCAAGTCCACCCATTTCTAATTTGAACTTGGCAACACACGGTAATAAAATCTATCAGCATATCCGTTCGTCACACCTTCGCCTTTCAGTGTTTATCACAACAATTTTATTCATATTACTTTCTGTAATTAATTTGAATTGAAATGTTCAGCTATCAATCTTGCACCTTGCTCTTTGAGATTATTTAAGGAGTTACAAACGCGTGAAGGTAAACTGTAGTTTCCCGATAGCGAGAATAAACGCCGGCAGTATATTATATGCCACGATGCCAAGCTCCTGGTATCAAGGTATTTTCCATTTTCCATTTGAGTCTGATGTTTCATGTCCCGTGGAGAAATAACGGATCATGTTTCTGGATGCCTTGGACCTGTTCAAACAATAATGTCGGGTCCAGATAGTTAGTAAACCGGATATACTTACTAATCCTAGCACACGACACATATTGCACTGACTAATCAAGGCGGGTGCCAACCAGAGATGGCGCTGGACTAAAATCTTCTCTTTCAAAAAAGTTTGCCAAATGAAATTTGTTTATGCCAAATTGCAAAAGTACGTGCCAAATTGAAATTAGGGTCTACTGGGGGGAAATTGCGGATATATTCTCAATTTTTCATCTGTATTATATTATATTATGCCTACTTTATACCTGAAATTAAAATGTATCAACATATACACACAAAATAAATTAATTCGACATTACTATAGCTGCGCAGTTAAGAAATTTAATGCATGTGCATATCTGTCATCAAAGCGCATACATATTATTTCAACTGTATCGGCGTTGCAGACAAAGAACGACCAATTAAACCGGCGTCATTCACATTTATATATTGTCTTATACTTACTGGTCATAAAGTACGGACCATCACTGACAACTGGAACTGCTTTGCTCAGCCATTATGTTGCCCACTAAGTACGTTAACAGAAAATACTTATATGAGTTATAGTGTATATAGTAGCCGAAAATTTATCAGATGTCTACCGAGTAATGTTCCGTTTTCCTTGTGGCTATAAATAAATGTTCAGGGCCGAGCAATGTATCTTTAAAGCGATACCTATGAGTTCTTAAAATATCTTCAAGTTGCTAATCTAAATGAAGCTGTTGCTACCTTCTGTTTACTCACTGTGTTGGTATAACTTTCGTGTGGCCCACCAATAATGAGCAAATACGTTGCTATACAAAAGATTTACAAAGAATTGATGAATAAATTGTTCAAATTTACAATTGAGGCATCCTCTACACCACACTATATTAATTCCCCGAAAAGTTAACTAGTTAATATCCGTCCTTGATCACGTTTACTTAGCCCTGGGGGGAACTTAGCGCGCACTGCGCTCTAACTTGAGAGTTCGGCAAGCTATTGAAGTTTCATTTCCTTTTCATCCAATGTTTAGAGAGTTGTCGTTCTCTGAAGGAAAGAAAGTTAGAACATCTGACATGATGTTAGTGTGGGATGTTCAAACAAAATGTAACGCTTTCTGAAAACTTTAATTAGCTGAATATGGGACCATAAGGTACATCGTATTGAAATTCCCTGTTATTATACTGATCTGTCCGACGCACTTAACCTTGGATTCGATCCGTGTTTTCGACATGATCGTTATAACTGTATACGGAGTGTCCTTTGATGTCGAAGTTGGGAGATCTGAAAAGCATTGCACATAATTACCTTGATGGTTTGGCCTTTTTAATACGACTTCTTTGGTAAAAAGTTGGCGTGAATGTGATGAAGTCTGAGTGAGTCCTCTGCATAAAGAAAAACACATCCATGTGAAGAAAAAAACTGTGTGTTTTGGAGTTTCAACAATACTTAGCAATTTTGTCAAAACATGCTTCCCGCTACATCAATGACGAAACAGCAAAAGCGCCAAACCATTAAGGTAATTCTGTACAATGCGTTTCAGATCTCCCAACGGTTTATACGTCAAAGAATAATCCACACACAGTTACCACGATCGTGCCCACGGAACGAATCCAAGGTAGTCTAAAAATACAATAATTTAATTCTTTGAGATTGTCTTTGAAAACGCATCCACAAACCCGCTAATTTCGGTCCGATTTCATTTGGAAACTTCTAAGATCATTTGGCAAAATTGGATAGCGCGGACACTGATTGTGAATATCACCCCTGCTATGCATTGTTTTTGGATAGTACTGAACATAAACAAGCCTTGAAATAGGGTGTCTGTCATTTGCAGAATGAGGTCCACAGAGGGTGAATTTAGTGATGCTACCCCGCATAGCGGGCTAGCATCACCAAATTCACCCTCTGTAAACCTCATTCAGCTGAGGTGTAAGCAGAATGAGGTCACCAGAGGTGAATTTGGTGATTCTAGCCCGCTATGCGGGGTAGCATCACTAAATTCACCCTCTGTGGACCTCATTCTGCAAATGACAGACACCCTATTTCAAGGCTTGAACATAAATCCAATCTAACTGACTGTTACAGAGCGACGGTATGTTTAGGATACAACTGTGTTACTGAAACTAGATTGTTGATAAACGTTGAAAATGTTATAAATTATACAATTTACAGGACATACGATTGCCAAGGACACTATATTTAAAACAGTCTAACCGAGTTTCAGTCATCTTCTGCAATGGCCATATTGAGCGCAATATATAAACAGTTGATTGGCTGTCATATTATGTTGATGTGGTATGTTCTGGCAAAATTAGTAAGCAATGTTGAAAGTCCAATGCACACAATATAACAGACTAAACATTGGAATAGCCAGATTCACATGTAGCACATTTGCCGCCGTTTTAACGACATAAAGTGAATCAGATATCAAAGCAACTTATACAGTTATGTTTTATAGGCGGTAATCGGGGGTAATTTACAATAACATAATTCTAACATAATTCTTACAGATTGGTGCTGAAAACACATCCACAAACCCGCAAATTTACTGATTGTGAATACAACTCCTGTTGCGTTATTCAAATTATAAAACAGTTTTATCAAGTTTCAGTCATCTATTGCCATATTGAGCGGATTATATGAACGGTTGATTGGCTGCCATATTTTGTTATGTAGCGGGTTCTATGTTCTTGCAAAAACAGTAAGCGATGTTGAAAATCCAATACACACAAAATCACAGCCCTCCAGATTCACATGTAGCACAGATGCCTCAGTTTTTGAACGGCTTAAATTAAATAAGATATTACTGAACACAAATCCAAGAAAAGGTTGATTGCCGGCTATGTTCTTGGGGACATTTTGACCGAAAACATTTGCTTCCATATCTAAAACAGTCTGATCAGGTCTCAGTCATCTTTCATATTGAGCGGATAAACAGTTGACGGGCGGCCATGTTTTATACCGAAATCGTTTGTTCATGTCTAGAATAGTGCTGTTTCAACATTGTGGCGGGATCCATGTCCTGGCAAAATTGGTAAGCAATGTTGTAACTGTTATTTGAATAGCCATGCAGATTCACATGTGGCACAGATGCCACAGTTTTAAAGGCATAACGTTAATCAGATATCAGAGAAACTTATACAATTACATGTTTTATGGACCAGCCGCTTTAATCATATCCAAATCTGATGACGTCAATCGCGGTGACATGTGCTTCGTGTCGTAGTTTGTTATTGTGTATACTCATATCTCAGAGCTCAAATTGATCCGCAAATCGAGAAAGACGGTTGATGCGACGGTAATCGGGAGTAATTTATGTATATTATGCATATCTGTGCGGGTTACGTATCTCAATATGGTTGCAAATATTGACTTATAAAGCCACCTATTTGATTCAGTTTAGAGATAATAACGACTTGTTTGATACTAAACTTTGATAAGTTACCCGCTGTTTCCAGATAATCGGCTAAGTCATCCTATCTTAGAAACAGCATGACAAATGTTCAAAAATATATAGAACTAGCAGATTAGCCCGCCACTGGCGGGATTGGTCCCATGGCTTTGGTCGATCCATTAATTTTTGTTTTTCAAGGTAACCCCGTACAGGCACGCCGACAGCATGCTATCATTTGCGGGTAGTCATTTGTGGGTAGCCGTTTCAAGGTCAATGTCACCTCAGGCGGAGAAACAGACCCGACGAAAATCTCCCCCGTCCCTTGGAAGCTCTAAGTAGGAAATTTCGTCTCGATGGTCGATTGAGCCGTATTTATAATCGTGTATATAAACGCTATTTAACAACGACACCGCATATACGAACGCTCTTTAATCATTAACCCATTAACCCATCAATACCAACGATGGTGGCAGGGCGAAGGGTGAAGGAGTGCTCTGACGTTCTCAGAAGACACTTCTCGTGGCTTTTTACCCTTAGATAGCTAGTTTGGGCTCAATCGGTCGAGCCGTTTTCGAGTCTATAAAGGATATATATACGGAAGTCTCAAAATATATGGTAGATTAGCAGGTTGGCCCGCCACTGGCGGCGTTCGTCAGAAACATGACAATTTTTTAATTTTTTAATTAGTTTTTTTAATTAATTAATTTTTTTTCTTTTTTTTTTTCAATGAGTTAATAGTTAATATTAATTTTTTGTTTATAACATGAGTGCATTTTTAATTTACTGGATGTTTGAATTAATTTTTTTGATTAATTTTTTAATTTAATTTTTGGTTTTGCAATATTTTACCCGTGCATTTTTAATTTACTGGATTTTTGAATTTTTGAATTTAATTTTTGGTTTTTCAATATTTTACCCGATTAGACCTTATTTTACCAGATTACGGCGAAGAAGACATAAGAATCACTAAACACGCAGTACCCGTCCCTAACAGAGGTACGATTTAATGTACATCGGGCAGAAAAAGTGACCCGATGAAAATTTCCCCCGTGCCTAGGAACGACAGACATAAGAATCACACAACACGCATTTTTTTTTCACACAACACGCAGTACCCGTCCCTAATAGAGGTATGATTGAAAATTTCCCCCGTTCCTAGGAACGACAGACATAAGAATCACACAACACCTAAATTCTGCCTTTTTAATCGAGATAAATGCATTTCGCGTTTTGCGTCCGTAGTTTCGTACGCATGGTTAACCGTTTAGCAACGTCGATGGCAATAAAGGGCGTTTTGATGCCTTAACCCCCGAAGTGTCGTTTGTGGTGATTTTGATGATTGGGCAGGGAGAAGCGGTGCTCTGAGCTTGTCCAAAATGCGACGCGGACGATCCCCGTGGGTTTTTACCCTTATATACGAAGTTTGAGCTCGAACCGACCAGTCGTTTTCGATTCTATAAAGTACCCACACACACATATACACACACATATATATACGGAAGTCTCAAAATATATATATAGATTAACTGGCAGATTCCCGTTGTCCAGTGGTAAGTGTGAAGATGGCCGTGTGTGGGAACAACGAAGAGTCCAGAGGTTTTATACTTGTATGTTTCAATAACCTATACTGCCGGTAGTCACAATAGGTAGATGAACAGAGGTGTTGGTGGTTCAATGGTTTAAGCGGGGGTGAGTCTGTATCTCTTAGACACGAGTAGTTATTCCAAGAGTTGGCAAAACAAGGTCTAAGATATCATGATACCATTGTCTATGACGTGTATCATACTATTGTTTACTATAGGATGATAGGGATTTAACCGTCCATCGACTATACAATGGTTACTACCAGTCAGAACCGATTAAGAATCTTGTTAATTATGCTTGTATGTTCTTATACTATATCATTTATATCTCCCATGTATTGTGCTTACTTATATACGTTTAACCTTAGCAGTTACAATCACTGGGAAAAGGAAGTTTATCATAGATCCGGGAAACTATAGCTACTATATATCTTATATGAACTTTCTGACATCTATTATATATTTTGGAACTTCTCTCCGTGTTGTATGTATGTGTTATAGACTCGAAAACTGCTCGTCCGATCCGAATCAAATTATGTTATGTAGGCCTACATTGATACCGGTAACAATTTCACTTGCGACCGTGTCCTTGACTTGATCTTGCTCATATACGCTCATATAGGCATGTTTCTGGACCGATAGAACAATAGTTTTTTTTCTTTCTCCAAATACTGTTCAACGTTGTTCGCTCAGTATTGTTCATCAGACTCAATTTTGCAACGTCCACAAACAAGTCAAGACGCTGTATATTCTGCCCAGATGGAGGCGATCACAAAGAAATCCCTGAATAGCCCAGACGAAGTCGGTCACATCAGCTATTAAATAACTAAAATTTAAACCCACAATTAAAATCAACAATCAAATTATGTGTAATATCCCAAAGCACCCTGCCAAACCTGCTTTAATTGGAGTGGGTGGAGCTATCAGGCATTACCATTAACCTTTCAGTGACAGGGGCCGATCTCATCGGCCCTAATTTACGGTCTGTAAAATCGGCCCTAAAACAAATTGTTTTGTTTTTTTACATTTTTTTGGGTTGAATTTTTGTTTGGGTATGCTTAAGCATGCTATAGCGAATTTAAAAACAAACTGGATAAAACCTTAGGGGCATGTTATAACTCAAAACTATCACCAAGTATTCATAGTAATAATTTTGATGCCCATGTAAAACGTAAGATTCCCTGGCACTAAACCTACAAAATAAGTCTGTTAAAGAATATAAGAAAATATTATTAAAATTGTAAAAAATTGTAAAAAATAATAACAAATGATGAAAAATTGTTAGGCCAATGCATTCTCTTATATATGCGAGGCGACCTATGGTCGACTCGCATATATAAGAGAATACATTGGCACAGGGTATATGGGTTGATACAAAAATCGGACCTGGCACTGAAAGGATTAATAATAGCAACAGTTATTTTATTGAGCTTTTACATTCATATATACATCGAATTGTACATTATATTTGCGCCTGTATGAAACGGTTACCATCCAATATCATATATGTGTATATAGGAGATGACTTATGATAAGCACTATGCTTACTACCAAATTATGTTATAACCATCCTATTGCACAATACTTTGGTTAAAGAAAATATTTTTAAACTAAACAGCATGACATATTCGTATACACGCAAGTGCATGCGCGTGGTACTGGTCGTCAGTTTATAGAAAATGCGTCATCGCGGGAAAATAGCAAGCTAAGTCGATTTCACTTAACGTGAGTTGTAGAGTGTAGACAAAACCCTGTATCTGAGATACATGTCGAGATAAGATAGTCAACTCCAGTGGTAGTCCCAATTTCCATCGTCGTAAACCAACTAGTGAAATCGGTAGAGATAATACTGGTTTACATCGAAGTACGGTTGCCTTACTCATCTATAGCGTACTTTAAGTCTAATCACCCGCTCTTCTAAAATCACAAATGACGGCAATAAAATGTCACACTTGTGAAAGTAACTTGGTTTATTCCATAGAAAACATTATATTTGTTTTGAACTTCACAAGAATTGTCAACTGAAAGTAGTAATTTAATGTGAAAAATATCACAATGTTTACATAATTTCAAAAGAATGCGAACTCATTTGACCTCACAAACTTCGTAAAAGCTCGGGTCTACTCTTGACGAAAACAAACAGATCAAATGTGAGGTTACTCCTAATTAATAAATTACACGACATATACGTGCGTAATTTAACACAACCGTTAGATTGTAATATATCATTATAACCGGAAAGTATTGCTATTTCCGATATAAAATTGAGAAAAATCCCGTCACTGGATCTGGGCGTAAGGTCCGCTAAAAATATTAAGGCAACCGTACTTCGAAGTAAACCAGTATTATCCCTACTTATTTCATCAGCTTGTTTACGTTGAAGGAAACGTGTACTACTTCAATGGGGACGGCAGCGTAGAACCGCCACCACCTCTTTTGTTACTAACTTGTTTAAACAATTTAGCTAACTTGATTAAACAAGTTAGCAACTGACCAATCACGGAGAGCCATTTTCTACAACAGCGTAGAGCCACCACACCCTCTTCTGTTACTAACTTGAATTATTAATTACAATATGTGATCATCCATACATTTACAACTTTGGAGCAACGTAAAATTCACAATATATATTGTGACTTAGAAACGATCCAATAAGCGTAACGTTAAAAGGTATTGATCCCAAAGAAGATATGTAGTACCCCACGATTGGTAAAGCATTCAGTATTCGTTGTTTCGAGTATCAACTTTACGTCCAGTTCTTTTAAATATAGTTGATCAACATTGCCGTTCGACACCCCATCACACACCCTTAGACGTGTGTTCGGATGTTTGTAAAATCAACTACATATAGCACAACATTTTCTAAAACAACCACATTGAATTGTATCTAAATGCAGCTACTGTTAATGTAGAAATTTCATAGTTTTATCAAACAATTGGATGATGTTACCTGCTACAGTACAAAACACGAAATGTGGCTCTGTTCTTTTATACAAGATTGATGCGTATATTCAACAGGGCGTAGAGTGCACCGTCTGTACCAGTAATCCAACCCAAAACATCAGGCCGAGCGTGTTATACAATACGTTATATATCGTTCTGTCCCTTTGTTACCAGTCACATAGGATGAAACATTTTGTAGAATTCTGGCCGCTAACTGATTCGAACATCCTGTGCAGCGTAAAATAATCTCCAGATTGGAGACAGATTTCCCTCTGACGCGATGCAGCTGTCAGTACATATGGAAAAATGAATTAATCTCTTTCCCGATGATGAAATCGGAACAGGACCTGGAACAACTTGCCTCTACCATAAATTGTTGAAGTCCAAAGATGGCTTGTTGTTATACGAAATCTAAAACTAAATATTCCACAAAAAGCAACATTATGAAACTAGTGCTTTCATTCAAAAAATTGAGCACTCCACTGTTACAAGTACTTGTTTATTTTGTCGGACAAGATATCGTTTGTTCAACTTGACACACTCTTTCCAAAACCACACTTCCTGGTTTTCAAGACATTTTGTTTTCATATTAAAAACGCGCGTACGTAAACTAGTGAGTGTATACCAGATAACATTACCAGTTTGTTATTTTCATAATGATTTGTATTGATTTATGATACAGTCGATTAAAACTGACGAACAATCCCGTCTCTGGATCTGGGCGTAAAGTCCGCTGAAGAATAGTACGGAAAATGTACATTATCAGCTTATAGTTTGTTATTTTCATAATACGACAATGGTATTCGTTGAATGACGATGCTTTGCATCAAACAGTTATATTGAACACAATTTATGTTCGTTTGTATTTACATGCTTCAAGCTTTAACTCATTATGCAACTTGCAATGCAACTGCCTATATATCTGGTGTATTGCAGTCAAATATTCTATTCTATTATATTCTACGGCTTCCACTCATGTTGTGGACCTCGGTGAGTCAGTCGATAAGGGGGACAACTCCAAGCCGTCTCGCCCTCCAGCGCTGGCGATAAAGGTTCAAATCCACGTTTCCATCACGGATTTTGTAACTCGAAATCGTTATCTGGTGGAGTTGCCAATTACTCGCAGATGGCCGGTGGTTTGCCGCACATGGTCGATGAATTTATCAGCCATTGAAATAACTGTTTGATTAGCCGTATAAGTGTGCGGATTTCCTCCACCACTAAAACTGAAAATGCAATATGGCCTTGGTTGCTGAAAGTGACATTAAATCTCAATCAATCAATTAATCCCCTCAAGTTGAATTTATTATAGTTTTTAATATATTTACTGGTCAAAAACATATCACCAATTTCTGCCTCATGAAATATCTCCATTTGAACATCTTAACCATTTATATACTGAATGGATTCTCACATCCAGCTATAAAAGTATACATTGGAATGATTTATTATTCATTGGGGGGATGTTCAGCTAATAAAAGCTCTCGGCAGACAAACAAAGATAATACAAGCACAGAAGGTCTCATATGCATTACATGTATAGGGAAATGCTCAGATAATTAGTTCAAAGGTCGTTTGTTAAACTTTACTTTAAACATATTTTATTTGTATAGTATGCATGATAAGAGGTTGGGAACACGTTACAGAAACATACTTTGCCCCTCTCCCGATTTGCAACAAGGGTATTCATACTTTAAACAAAATGGCGTAGAAAACGATACACAATCATATATAGGTTAAACATATTTACATTAATTAACATGGTTTTGGGTTTCTTGAACTTATTGTCTGAACATTTCCAAAGGGAAGAGAGTATAAAGAAAGTGTTAGCTAGGATGCATCTGATTAACCCTTCAATGCGGGGACTGCGCTTGTGCAGCATTAAAGACCATGTGTCAGTGCATTATCTGAACTATGCGAGTATACCATAGCGTCGCATATACATAAGAGAATGCACTGGCTTACAAGTTCAATGTAAATATTGTTAAGCCATTGCATTCTCTTATATATGCGATACTCGCTATGGGAGACTCGCATATATAAGAAAATGCATTGGTACAGGGTTTTCGCAAAATTTCAGGACCAGTCATGGAAGGGTTTATAGATTCCTGCAACATGCATTACCAGCTGGACGTCATAGGACAAGATTCCAATATGTGCATTAACTTGTGCTCCGACCCTCTGTCCGCCACCAATATGCTATGTTACCAAACTGATTGTGTGTTCTTATTTTGTAGATCCTGTGTACGATAAACTAACCTCCAGATTGGAGACATATTTCTCTCTGACGCGATGCCGCTGTCGGTGCATGTGGATAATGAACCAATCTCTTTCCCGAAGATGAAATCGGAACAGGACATGCAAGCACTTGCTTCTATCATAAATTGAATAACTTGAGATAAATAGAGGATATATAGCGTTTTTGTTTGATTGGATAACAAAAATTATCTCATGAGTGGCAGAGAATGAGATAAGTTTTGGCACTCACGGCACTATATTTTCTTCTTATTGTATGGGTTTCCAAAGAAGTTCACCATTTACAACATTAATTGTTCTCATAAACACCTCCAATGTATGCATCAAACCCAACAGCTTACTTAGTCTTACGTTACTGCACACCACAGAGAAAACTAGTTTCTGACTCACGAGGATTTTGAAATATTCCTGTCGCGCATTGATACGGGCTAGTGCAAAAGTGAAAAATTCTTTATTCATCAACTTTTAAAGTCAAAGTATAAATCGTATCCCCACTCCCAGAAGACCGTACATGTCATTCCACTCTCAAAATGTTAACCTACTCTCAGTACTACGTCATGACGCCATATATTAGCGTCACTCTGTATCCTTGCGCGTTATTTTAACAGAAAAGTCTGGTAGTGTACTTTAAGAACATGTTAGGTCTAACCATAGGTTTCAATATGTCTGGGTCGTAACAAACTGGTAGAGAAAATATAAAAGCCACAACAGTTAACTGTTCTGAGTAGCGTACGGTTTATCTCCTCTCGTAAGATGCGAGGATTATTTTCACTCGGTTAGCTTCTCGTAAAAATAATCTTCCACGTCTCACTCGAGGAGAAAAACCGTACGCTACTCAGAACAGTTAACTATTGTCTATTTGGGGTCATGTTTTCTTTATTGTTTCCTGCAAATCAACCCGGCATCATGAATTGATCATTAGTAGCTGAATGTCTATTACATATGCCCTGTCTGGTTTGACACCACAACACCACCGCAAGTACGTGTTATATACCAGAAAATAATGTGATCGGACACATAAACACATCAATGTGACGTTTTGGTGGACAGATATCAACTTTCAAACGAGGAAGTTTTAACATGTGTTGAATTCTTTTCTCGTCAGTCAAACAGAAATTCCAATGGTCGCCTCAAGACTGGTGATTATAAAAAGCGTCCAAGCTTCCGCCACCCAAACGCGGTAGATACTAAAGAGCGTTCTCAATATTGAGCTTTTGTTATAGTTTTTAAATATACGGGCGAGTTGGCGGTGGGTATGCTGTTAAAATATTCACCTCCGTCAAAAACCGCCATAATCAGAAAGAATAGTAAAATATAGACAGACTTTGTTCTTATGACAATCAGAAATATGGCATAAACAGTATGTTATTGTCAATTTTTTCCTCTTTGTTGTAAACAAAAGCAAAAAACGTTACGTTACCTGGCTTTTTTTAGATCCGGATATGGTAAACATAAAGAGCATTATTTGTTACTGTTTTCCTTATATGGAAATAATATAGAGCGTTTATATCATTTGTGTGTGATTTTCCAATAGAATTGCACTGTGTTATGTAAACAGAGCAGGGTCTTGTTTACGTATACCGTCGTACGTCTTGATGACAACATACTATTTAAGCGCTGATTATGTTCGGCATATGAACAAAACTATATATGTTTTAATATCCCTTCTGTTGATGGCGATTTGAACAAATATGAATATTTCTGCAACGAACGCCACCCGTGCCTTTAACGTCTTACTTATGGATGATGCTGTGCAATTTCACGATGTCCCGGTGACACGAATGGTGATGATTGCAAATATATTTAGTTTTCTTTTGCCTTGTTAGCGGAACATTGGCTTAGTAAATTCAAATCGGACAGTGGCTCTGTAAGTTCGGTTCTTATACCCCGATCCCCTGTCCAACTCACTTATACCCCGACCCCCTGTCCAACTCACTTATACCCCGATCCCCTGTCCAACTCACTTATACCCCGATCCCCTGTCCAACTCACTTATACCCCGATCCCCTGTCCAACCCACTTATACCCCGATCCCATGTCCAACTCACTTATACCCCGATCCCCTGTCCAACTCACTTATACCCCGATCCCCTGTCCGACTCACTTATACCCCGATCCCCTGTCCACCTAACTAACCTAGGTCCTTATACCCCGATCCCCTGTCCAACTCACTAACCTATGTATAGAAGCAATGAACACTCATACTCATACTTACCCTAAATATAATGATTGAATGTTGTGTTTGTCAATCACAGGCCGAACCATAGGTATTTGGCACAATATACCCAACCACCCAAATGCGGGGCTGCAGGTTGTAGATGTAAAGCTATTAGATTATTTGACACAACAATGCTGCAAATATGAACAGACAACAAGGGAACCATTTGATATATCCACATCGTGCAATATGGACCAGAATGTTTTGCGCATTTAATGTACATGAAAACGAAAAACGAACGTGCAGAAAGCCCAAGTAAGTACCTTCACCTCAGATTATAGCCTGAAATGATATGTTTTTTTGCTGGAATAAGTAAATAAACCCTCTATAAACAACATATTAAAAATCAACAAAAATCGGAAAAGGGTCGATTTTGCGAAATAAATTTGGGGAAATTTAGTCAAGTCATCAATTTATGGATTTTCAGGGATGTATATAAAAAAAATCAAATTCAAAAGTCCTTCCAATGTCTATATTGTCGGCCTCATTCGAACCATTCCCAGATATTTCTCGAGTTGTTTGCCTTCAAAAATGGGAGTTTACCTTATTTCGGAGCAACACTTTCTAAGAATGAGCCAAATTCCTTATTTTATGGTCAATTATAAAAAAAAAAAAATAGAGAATAATGAAGGGCTTTTGTACTGTTTTATTAATTTCCTCACTAGATTATATACTCAAAAAATCATTAATTTATGCATCTATGATTAAGAAGAAACAAATATTCTCAAACAAAATGTGTGTCCCATAGTATGGACATAGCCAAATTTGCCTAAACTCAGAACTGTCGTGATGATATGCTATTTTTGGGGTAATGTAACTCAATAAATTGACATCTATATGCTCTGTTTTTTTTATGTTGCCCATAATACAGCGTGCAAAGGAACAAAATGTAAAGCATATAGCACTTTTAGACTAATTCAGAATATGTTGTCAGCAGAATATCGACAAAATTGGTCGCAATTCGTCACCGTGGGTATGTTCTAAAACTATAGGCGGAAATGTGTCTGCTTTTGTTCCCGTACATGGCTGTGGTGTCGTCGATTTTTACGAACAGATGAACATAACATGAGTTGGCTCAAACATACTGTATACTTCATGAACTTCTAAAAGTGAATCATAGTCCGTCTTTTTTTAGCAAGTGACAAATAAAATCGAGCATAAAACGGTGCGTTTCCTTTTGTGATCGCGCTCTCGTCTAGTGATCAAAGTACCATCGAACTGAAGCAATACTCAAAACCAAGACGGACCATTATAGGATTATAAAATATTACAAACCCAAGTTTGAGCACATTTAATAATCGCCCTCAAAATAACTGTGTAACATAGTAAATAATTGAAAGGGTTAGTTCAAAGGAGCCGACACTAAAACACAATGATTGCATGCAAAATGTATCCAATAAAATTGCTACTTTATAAACCCAATTAGTTGACGGAGTAAGATGTTATCTGTTAGGCAGTTCACTATGTGCAAGGCAATTTGAAGAATTTAACGCTCTTTGTGATCAGATAAGATACGCGAGCGTTTTGGTATAGTACTGGCGGAACTAACTGAATGTGTGACGTGTAGTCATCGGAATCCAATCAGAAATCGATCCTATGGTATACGCCTGGGTGACGAAGTGTGTTTATAGTGTAACAATTTGGTTAACACATATTAGGTCGATCCCATGGTATAAGCCTGGGTGACAAAGTGTGTTTATAGTGTAACAATATGGTTGACACATATTAGGATAGGCTATCGACAAAACAGATGATTATAAAATGATGGGCAATCTAAAATTGCAGCGGAAATGTGATCCCACAAAAACTTGAAATGTTTTGAAATTGGGTTTTAAAATTCATGTTGGGCCTAGAAGCCACAACACCGATAGCATTTCTATATGGTTAAACTGGTATATTCCCAATAACAGTCAAAATTAAGACTCGTGCGCTCTCATATTGGGGTAGGTTACTCACAATGGAATGTCAAGTCTACCATTAATTTTAGATCATGTTTTATATACTATAGGCATTCAAGAAATACTTGCAACAACCCATGGGTAATTGATGTGAAAACAACCATTAACAGATTAGGAGGTATGGGATAAACAAGGAACGACCAATATATTCATAGCCTGATTGGTTTCAATGCCTCCGTTATGTGACTTTTTATGCTCTCCTGGGATTTCTACTGACTAATTTTACCATATTTCACCATGGGTTGTCGCACTATATATCTTAACTTCCATTTGTTGTACATATACATGTAATGCACCATGCACTGGTGCATTATGTCTAAATGTATATATGATAATTAAATACACATCCTGCACATATGCGCACATAATTTATCATATGTGTATATATACACATATGTACTCTGTATATCAGCTTGATGAGCTGAATAAATTGAATAGAACAATTTAAAATACCAATGCCTCAATTCATATAATTCACAGGTACATTGTACCGTCAGGGTAAGAACACATTTGCGATCGCATGTGAGGTGGATGACCCAACGTAATGTATCAACTATAACCACCGTGAACTTCATATTAAACGCCTTGGTGCCGATACATCCACGGGTAGGTGCCGAACAAAGCAGATGCCGAAACGTCATGAAAATTAGGTACCGAAACGTCTTTCACCCACAGAGCAAATGTTAATATAAATCCAGTTTCAACTAGACAATTTTAATGAGTGAATGAATCTTGTGGTCCGGGTTTTGATTCCCTTTGCCCGGTGTGCCATATCTGATTTCTAATGTACGGAGTTGTCTGCGATTAGTTATGTGTCCACATGGTATAGGCTATCCTTCATTTCATTAGTGTTTGAACATTCACATATTTCCAATGTGTAATGTCGACTTTAATTTTGGCTGCAATATTCATAATTGTCCAACAATCATAAATTTGTTGACCCACAATCTTGTGTGGAACATACATTGAAAGTAAACTCAGTTTCTCAATATCTCTTGGCCTCGATTCAGAAGCATTAGTGTGTAGTTTTGCATATATACAAAACCTACACAGAAGAGTTACTCTATTTCTAGAAATACGAAAATACCGAAACGTCTTGCACCCAGAGAGCAAATGTTAATATAATTCTATAGTTTCAACTAGACAACTAACTTATTGAATTCACAAATCGTGTAATAGTTTACAAGTATCCGACCAGCTATGAACCCCATGCATGTAATTGGAAAGGATTTGTTCTCCTCGTGTGGGTCTGTGGTATAGAATATGACCACCGCCCCACTGCGGTAGTAAAAATCCCCTAATTCGGCATATTGGTTCCCACGGAGACTGGAGTGCATCACGTGCGCGGTGATGTATGAGTCCATGTGGTACTAGAGTGGCAGTGTCGTGTGAGGCAGTGACCTGCGGGTTCGGTTTATCTCGTGGTTCACGTTCACGTCCTACGTTGTTTCAAGACGGTTAGTTGAGTTGACCCGATTCAATCAATTGGCTGGTCACGCCTCTTCACAGTAATTACATTTCTGTTATCTCTAGTATTGTTGTTCTGATGTTTGCAGTTTTGTTTTCTGTTTATTCGTGTATAACACTATGTCATCTCATGTTTCTTTTGATTTCATCTTGTATTCTGTATGTGCGAATCCAGTATAGTTCACGTATGTCTCATTGTGGGGAGGTACCGATAGGCTAATATATGCAGTGCCTAAACAGGTCATTGTTTCAGATATGTACCAGTTCGCTTTTCATATGGTAACTAAATATTAAAAAAATAACGTATTAGGCGTGATGATTCACCAAGTCTCAAGGATGTCGATGTATATATTCAGTACTTCCTTCTCTTATAATTGAATCATGCCAAGAGCCTGTGTTTGTCATTGACAAACGCTACAATTGCAGCTTGACCATTGCAATATATGTCAAGCCAATCAAGACTGGGTCATTAAATGGTTGGTTCAATATTGAAAGAAAGTTTAACCTGACGCTCTTCTCCGGTTAACACCCCTTGCACAAATAAGCACAGGTGTTGGTTTCTCTTTACAAGAAGTTGAATAGCAGCAGGGCTGTGTTGAGAACCCGCGATATGGCTTATCCATCTGAGTCTGAGATATTGGATGAACATATCCTCGAGCAAATACGCCCATAATTGACCTATAATGTGAAATAGGAACATAATGTGATGATTTGATTCTTAAATAAGCAGATAATGGAGTCATAGTCGTTATTTCGTTTTATGGCGCGGGCCACAGTGAAAACACATGTTAAAGAGCGTACACATGAACAGTCGTGGGTTGTCTTATTTGTGTCATTGTCCGCACATAATCTGCTTATAATCGCTTCATTATGAGTCGACAATGAGGCGATTCTAAGCAGATTATCTACATAAAACAAGTTCTTAATAAGCAGATACTGTGCGGGTTTTCGGGAGAACAGGCTGAGGATGAACTGGCTCCAAATAAAGTAAAATTGTTCATAGAATATAAGCAAACAATGTTGGTATAAATAACTATTAAACAGTTGTTCTTTTATGTTCTGACTTTCAAACGACCTCAACATCCAACGGAGTTGAAGGTTGGATACATGAAACGTCCGCTGACTAAACATGTGTACGACCCCTTGTGGTGTTTTAAAGGATTACACCGGTGTAAGTTTTTCCCGCTAGGAAAATTGGTAGAGATGGTCACCCGATTAGCACCTCTATCCTGATTCAAATTACGACATGTATAAACACGACGTGATATACTTGTAACATCTGGCTAATATTGTTCCTGTCATACAATGGTTTTACCACAAATTTTCCCCACATATATTCTGAACTGATAATAAAGCTTTTTATTTACCATATAATTTATTACCCCCCCCCCTTAAGTAATCTGATGTCAAACGTAAGTAATTAATGCTTTATTCTCAGCCAGTACTCGTGGAACTTGACAAGATGTGCCTATCCAAGATATTCCCCTGGTCAGATGACCCATCTGTACCAATTTCCATTTGCTCATATTGCCCCTTTAAGTTATCTGAGGTCAACGGAATTAATCTCATTACACTCTATGTCAGCAGTCAGACGGAGAGTAAGAACAATTCAGTCAGTGTATCACTATCTAGTCCGAGTTTCATTAAACGCAAACCAGCTAGCGACTTTATCATACACAATGCTACCTTAATCGGATATGGTGATATTATTACGATCACAATGTTGTATTAAAATCTAATATGTATGTTAACTTACGCATAAAATATCCCGCAATTACGAGTAACTCTTAGCGACTCTGCTTTATATACTCAGTTGTTTCGCTGCAATATTTTGACCTGTTTATGTTCTCAGTCGTGATATGGCATAGCGGCTGAAGCGACGGTAAACCCCAAATCAATTAGCATAGATTCAAGTAAACTCATTATCAAACGTGAACTAACATGTTTTTGTTTTTTGGGTTTTTTTTTTAATCTTTTTTGTTTTTTTTATAATTTATTCATATTTTTGGTTACAGTATACTCATAGTATTACATATTTTTATGAGTTTTATACATGAATACAACAATGTACAGAAATTTAACTTAGTACTTAATGCCATTTTTTTGTGTGTTCATGTGAACCCTCTTCATCTTACAATGCCAATTCAGATAATTTTAGCTTGGTCTCAATATTCGGTCTAACATGTTAAAGTTATACTTTCGATCTGCTAATTGAATTAATTTGATAATTGCATTATGCAACCTGAGCAAAATAGCTGTGTTTATAGGCAAAACGGTTAAGTGACTCCTCTCGACTGGAAACTAGTTTGGCTGATTTATAAGTAATAGTAAAATGAATCAAAGCGTTAATTTCAAATTTATAAATTATACTGATATACACAGAGCAGTGATCATCTAAAAAAAAATTAATTTGTCTATATATCTTGTTTCCTTTTTCATTCCCTAAATTCGACATATACTTAATCCATGTCTGCTTTCCACTTCATATATTTTGTCTCCCACCTCTCGGTCTCTAGTTCTATCTTTCCATTGCGCATATGCTGTTCTTTTCTGAGGAGAGGGCTCCATATAAGCGCATGGCGCTTGATGTCCAATCCTCTTCTCTCTCAGACTTACCATACTTACGTATAAAAATGAACATCATCTTGTAAATTGTTGCACAAATCTGGGATACATGTACAAAAACATCGAGTTTACTTAAGAAGGAAGAAGACTTAGATCCAAATTAAATTGTTTCTGAAATTTTAACAAAGGGAGACAATTAATGAATTATAGCATATGGGCATCTGTCGCTATAAACGATGGTGGTGTAAGAACAGAAAGGTATGGATTCATATTAAATTAAAACCGGGATAGTTATGTTTTTGTCAAAAGAGTAATTGCTTTAGATTAAAAAGCGAAAATCAAGAATGCAGTTCGAGATAAAGATACTGAATCGAAAATCGACGATCAGATGACATATCAAATACAAATAATGACACTTGATTGGTTGGTTTATAAAATTTTGATAGGCTGCCAATCCCAGCGTGATGCAATGATTCCAGAAGCGACGTCTACATCATAAATGTGGCATTAAACTTGAAAGCGTCTCTGGAGAAAGATCGTTCCAGGTGAGTTATCACAGGGCAATGAACATTCTTTGTGTTTAATAAAACCAAAAATATACAAAGTGGCAACTAGTCATTATTCCGACAGATAAGCGGTTCTATATTTTGATCTCTTTAGGAACGAACAATTAGTGAAATACTGTCGCCAGAGGGTTTCGCGGTCCTCGCCACTTCTTTGATGACTGAGTTTATCGACTTATTAGGTGCTGTGAATTGTATATGATTTCAAGTGCACGCATTTTTTTTTAAACGAAATTAGGATTGACATTGACGCGTTAACACTTTGCTCTGCCACGCGGGCTATATAACGACAGTGATTGCAAATACAAGTTAAGGATTCAGGATGTCAGTTTAAACTTCAACTTTTTATTCAGTATTTTAACATGTGTACATTTAGACTGTATATATTCATAACATATTTACAATGATAAATGAATCACGTGATATAGGACAAAGCTGTCCTAATTTGGAAGAACCCTCCAAGAAAGCCACCAGAGCACAAACCCGGTCCGCTAACGGTAATTTTCAGGAACTATCACCATCAGAGGAAGATTCAGCTAAAAAATATCGTCAAATGACACCTATAAAATACATGTAACATCCAATAACCAATCATATATCAATGTTAGTGTATCCTTCGTTGTTTGGGTTTGACCTTGGGTCAACTATGAAGCTATTAATGTATGATGTAACTTTAAGCCCTTGAGCTCATAGTGATATTTTGAATGGTAAATTTGCATGTTGTATAGCTGGATAGATTTGCCAAATGAAATTAAAGTTTGCCAATGAGAAAACGACATTGCGAACCATATAGGTATATGAATTTCATATTTAAGATGTATCAATACCTGAGTATCATACCCTGAGCATCATATATTATCAGCTGTTGTGAGCTCGTGGACTGGACAAACAAGACATTCATAAACTCATAAACCTTATGAAGATACAGTTCCCTGACTTTGAAGCATGACCCAAACTGAACAGCTTGTCAAAATCTTATCCAACAATATTTCAAATACATGCACTCCAATTTGTCATATAATCCGAAGATTATTTTCCGCACGCGATGAGCATCGTATCATAAATCAATGAATAAATAGAGACGAGACGATATGCACATTCAGCTTTACTGAGGTTATACATTACCATATATTGATATCATTTATTATATTGTTCAATACACAATGTACAATTATATGTCATTATGTATGCATACTGTCCTTATAAGATGTTTTGCCAATTAAACTTATCTTATTTTGTGCCTGTTTCACTACTTCAACTGATATTTTAAGACTCAACCACTACACCCCTTTGATGAAAATCATCAATACACTGGTATTGTCCAACACCATGGATGTACCCTTTCCTAAAACACGACATCTGAACTACGGAAAAATGTAAACAATCAGTCCGCCATTCGTCCCGAACAAATCGCCGATAAACAAACAAGAATGATTTCGCCAACGAGTCACGCTATTTTGGTGAATATATGATAGAATGACGTTTTCTGCTAGCAATATGGATACAAATTTAGCTGTTTTGAGCAAGTTGATTCGCTGTACGCCCACGAGGAGTGCTTCACATCACATGAATGATATAGACTTGGAATTTTACGGATTTGTAGTCCATGTTATCCCTACGGGCACATCACTCCATTCATATTATACACTGAACTCTTCTCTGATATGAAGACCGTGCGAATTCACTTATCATGCATCACGAAATACCCTTCTTTATTTGAAACTTTTGTATTTTAATGCTCCTTCGTTAGCTAAAACAGTTGTGCTTCAAGACAGGGATTACCACTGTGACCCGGTAACTGACTCTTGGTGGAGGATCCATTGGGTTGTGCGGCCACGCCTCCATGCACAACCACCTATCTTTCACAGAAAAGGGTCCAGTCACTGAATATACTGACAATACCACCGTCAAGACTTTAATAGTCTAATATTGCAGAACTGAAATTGTCAGTGTTACTGGATGTCCTGATATCCCATCCGAAATAATGAGCGCTACATTATGGAATGGATATGTATAAATTTGTATTTTGTCTGAATTGATAAAATAATAAAAATATTGGTGTGGGGATTTAGTCTTCTTGTTTCTAAATATTCAATAAGAAAGGTTCTATCGAAAATAGAATTGGACCCAGCCATCCTTCCGTCCGTATATTCTATGCCATCACCTCAAATATTAACAGCTCCCTTACATTTACAATGCAGAATTCTAACTGTTCACGGCCAACGCCGACCACACCCTTTAGATGTGAAACTCATCCCATGAGATATAAGGTCTTTTAAGGGCACGAATATGGGTGATTGGAGAATATTCTCACGCTCCGATCATCGTTGTAGGGCAAATAATTTAGATGGGTTACTTTATCCAAAAAGCCCATACAGATTTATCGCATTTAGGAATTTAAATCACACGATATGAAAGGACGATGCCCATTATACCTACACTTTCATCTTGATACTAAGGAAAGGAGAAAATCGACAGATGAGACATCGTTGAGACTTTTGCTCTTTATTTTCACTTCTTTTGAAGTCACACATGTAAGATAAGGGACTTGTTTTCTTCCCCTTTCATCTAGCAAATTAGAAGTGAGAGAACTAAACAACTAAATGACACAAGATCATTATCAAACATCAAATTAGTGTTCATTTCTATTTAACAAAGTAATTTCTTCGGGCGGATTGAGTAGCACTTTCGGTTTCTAAAAAAGCTGTTCCAGTCACGACTTGGTGTGTTGGAGTAAATTGACATGACTTCTTGACAATTGGATTGACCATATGAGTCAGTGTCCGACAATAGGCCTGGCACAAGCCGCAGACAATGACATATAAATTACTCAAACAATACCTAACATAGCCATCATTGTGATATACCGCAATCCTGATCCATTAGAGAGCGCCCTTGGTGGTTTCGGCGACCGCAAAGGGGGTTTAAAAGGTCATTGTCATTGTGATCTTTTTGGGAGCATATTGAACTAACTTAGTTTCCGATAGATTATCATCGATAATACAATATCGAACTCGAGTAAATTAATTTCCAACCGTCTAATCTTTCCTTGGTAATAGGTTGGTGTTAGTCTCAGGCAACGTTTTGCTTTGGTCTTTTGCCGAAAAAGCAGGAAACACTACCGGTCTATTGTTCGATTCAATCTGTAATTTAAAATATCCTGTCGTTTTTTGGAAAAAAAATATACGCGATAGTTTGAATCGCATGCTTTGGGGTAGTTTGTTCCGTTTCATTCCTCGGCCATCTGAAAGAAACATGGCTCCTCCGAGACTGCATCACCCGAAGCAATACATAGGCAAAACAAAACAGTAATTACAAGCATTTTCTCCTGTCTTACCATGGGTCAAGGCAAGGACAAAAAATGTCCCAGCAGTAACGCTGAATTGCGGTAAGGAGACACCACCTCCAGAAGGTTTTTTTTTTCTCAATGCAAATTATTTATTAGAACTATATGGATAAGAGTACCATTTTCAGGCCCATGACTAAAATTCAAAATGGATAAAACCTGTCTACTTTAAAAGGCGATAGACAAAAATTTTGGTGAATGAGATTATAAGCTTCGATTTTCAGCATGTTCGATTATCCAAAAACGTACAAATATTAATTTCATTGAATCACATCGGATGGCATCTTTAATTATTCACCGTCAGAATTTTTTGCCACCATCATATGAGTTAAACCATTGGCCACACACTTTTGAAAACACGAGTGCCTATATAATGAAATACTGCACGAATGATTAGAGATTTGACACTTCCTTATAAATTAATTGAAGGAAGTTAACGTCCTACGAACAGCCGCGTTTACCGTTTTTGTTGCGGAAGTATTGAGCCGAAAATGAAACTAATTGGAGTCAAGAGTGGATTAAACCGCACTGGTTTTGATATATTCTTTCAAAATGATATCAATGATACGTCTTTATTATGCCATTGTTATTCTATCGGCTAAAGAACCTCAAATCTTCCCATGCTCGGTTATAAAGCCTTCGTATTGAACGAAAATTGACAACTGGAAAGCTCGACGGGGTACGATTATGTCGATTCAGTTAGATCTACGGCTTAATGAATAGATTATTAAGGGGACTATTAATATTCTCACACGTGCGCTGGTTACTTTTGCCGGTAATTAAAACGGATATCATTGAATTCGGGGTATCAGAGGAGTTTCCCAGGCTCCGGTACCATCTCGAGCATATTGTTTCCGGTTGGAGTTCAATGTTTGGGGTCTCTTCAGTTATGTCACCTTGAGTTTATAGAAACATGTTGCTAAATGAATGATATCTAGTGCTTTTATTATGTGTCAACCATTGGCAACTCATCTGAACTCTGAGTGGTTTCGACACTTTATGCGCGGTGGGTATATATTTTGAAAAATACTGGGATGTATAGTTGATTGTAGTAGCAGTTTATTCATTAAAACGAATATTAGTATATGCATGATGAGCACAGTGTTTGGTTATTGGATATATTGACTATACAAGTTCGTTTCTGCTTCATTGCCCGTTATGATTGAACTACATCGGTATACTGTGATCTTAACGGGATACTGTACACTACATCCGGCCATTTATGGGACCATCTCCGATTATACTCAACAGAATATATGCAACAAATAAATGAATTGAGCCAGTGAAGAGGGCAAAATACACTCACGTGCTATATGAACGATGCACATAACATGGTAATTATAATGAAAATGAGTTTATGACTTGAGTTGTTAACTCATTTTCATGAAAATTACCATGTTGTTTGCATCGTCCATAGAGCACATGGGTTTATTTTTTGCACTAATCCATGGCTCAAATTCATTAATTTCTTGCATATATTATGTTGAATATAATAGGAGTTGGTCCCAGTGTACAGTAACCCTTTAAAGTATCAAATTAACCCTATATTTTCTCGCCTGTCGCACGTTCTGGAGATCAGAATAGGCCGATAAACACATGAAATACTAATGAACGGATTGTATATACTTCAGTCCAGCCAATACTCCAAGAATTATATATAAAACAATATATAATCGGGATAACGATTAGGTATATAATGGTATTCAATCGGAACAACGCGTGCCACGCGATGTTCAATTAAATACAAGAATATAACTTATCAATATAATCTAATCGGAAGGGGGATAACCGGATCCAACTGGCCACTACTCAATATAGTTAATTCAGAAATATACCTTCCTACTGAAATGATTATATTGACTAAATAGTTGAGATATTCAGAAATTAAAAACAATTACCATTTTTTTGGGTTAAATTTATCGCACCTCACTAGTACCGGGGAAGTGTGTGTTTTTTAAGTAAGTTCAGTGAGAAATCGTAGAAATTATCCAGCCTGTTCAGCTGGCCTGTTCTCCCAAAAACCGCATTATATCACAAGCTAATAATAGAACTGAAGATGAGAACATTATAGTTGCATAATCAATTCTAAGCTGATTATGTGCGCACAATGACACAAATAAGCCAACTCACGACTTTTCAGGTGTACGCTCTTTAACAGATGTTTTCACTGTGGCTCGCGCCATACAACGAAATACATTGGCCTAACAATACATGTATTTACCTCGATCTTGTAAGCCAGTGCATTCTCTTATATATAAAGTTCTATAAATATTGTAATTTTACGCATGTATCTGCACGTATCGATAAATTTCCCCGACATCACAATGTTCTATAAATATAGATACATTCTGTTCAACGAAACGTTACAAAAGCGTATATATCATTGCTAGATTTAAAAGATATGAAACACTCACCTGGCGTGTTCAAACGCATATAGCGAATAAACTTGCTAGACGCAGGTATTTAATATACTCATAAATTTTGTATCGAAAGTGGCAGTACACAAGGTAATATCAAGTTCATAACAATTTGTATGAGCGGAACTAAATAACCTAGGTATGTCTTATACATGGCAGAATCAATCAGTGAGTAGTGTAAAAATATTTTCTTGTGCTGTAAAACAGAAACTCATGGACAAATACATAACCGAATAGTATTCGTCTTTAGATACATCAAACAAATTTGCGTTTTATAGATGTATATTTACATACACCTGATATCTCTTCCGATTTCCCCATAGCGTTACGGTAGACACGCCCCCTTATTCAATGCGTTCATAAACATGTGAACGTGACGTGACGTCACTTTCAATGTCGTTCATAGGTTTATGAACACATTGGTCCGGAAATCACCGGAGATTGTCGGACATTACCGACTGCTTGGGTATCTAGTCAGCCAATACGCCAAGGATTTGATAGCAAACAGTATGTAATCGAGGTTCACGATTGGATGGCTAGTGGCATCTAATCGCGAGCACGGGTGGCACGAGATGTTCGATTGACTATCATAATGTTGGTTATCATATAATCCCATATCCCATTATATGTCAAATATAGCGAATTATCGAAATATGAAATACAACGAAAAAGCGAAATATGAAAATACAGCGAAATAGCACGAAAAATCGAAATAGGAAAGTACAGCGAAATAGCGAAATAGGGCGAAATATAGAGCGAAATATAGAAATAGGAAATTATTTTTATAAACGAAATAACGGAGATATTTGAAAAAGTGTTTTGACGAAATAACGGACATATTTGGAGAAGTGTTTTAAAGAGCGTAAGTATATAAATATAAATAATAAACGGCGGATTCAACGTGGTCATGGGTTTTGACCGCGATAAAATATCAGCAAACTCCATGAACCCCGAAGTTTGCTGAATTTTTCTCGCGGTCAAAATCCCATGACCACATTGAAACCGCCATTATATAAAACCGAACTTCAGTAGACCGAAGTATATATCCTTAGATGACAACAGCGTCTTATTGACCCGCCTAAGATTCAGAACTAGAAACCACAAAGTGCCAGTGGAAACTGGTTCGTGGATAAATACCCCGTATTCCCGATAGGAAATGCACATTATGTATGGAAGCGCTAGGTGACGAATACCACACCATTCTTATATGCCCGCAGTTATAAGAGATCTGAGATTGAAATATATCAAACCGTACTACTACTACAGTCGACCTAAAGTAATAAAATTGTATGAACTATTTAACTCTAACGGTACGAAAGCTATGGACAAACTATCAATATTTATCAAAAGGCCCAGTGAGATAAATCACTCCTGATGGTTAACAACGTGCTACCCCCCCCCCCCCCCCCCCTTTCCACGCCATCCCCTGACGAAATATGTACATTACGCCAACCTGTCTTATGAATTACACAAATATCCCGTTTAATTCCGAATATATTCATACATATCATTGTGAATTGCATACACTAACACATTTCTTCTCAATATGTATTGTTATACGATGAGAGTATATAATAAATTGAATTGAATTGAATGATATTGGTATAACGGATGGATGGTAAATTTGAGTATGAAGTAGTCAGGTGAAGACTGTGTGCCCCTTAAATATGATAACTTGCTTGAAGTTTACAAATGCAAATGCTTCTTAAAGGGGTACTGTGCGCCATTTTCAATAAATTCCTGGTGATAACAACGATCCAATATCGAAAATATATAGAAAACTAAGTAAATTGAGTCGAAGATGTATTCTATAAACGTTGAGGTTAATAGGTAATCTTAAAATCAAAGTTAATAGTTTGATATAAATTTAATTTATGGCTGGAGCCATAAATTATATTACGAATTTCCATGTACAAGACGTAATCAAAATAATTAACGGATAGTGGATTGTGAAACGGGTGACACACATGATCGTGTGAACAATTATTTTGACACGGGCGTAAACTCAAGCCACTCACTGACTAGTGACTATACAATGTCTTAAATGAGTATATGGGACTAGTATGCATCTAATATAACATTTATTTGATACATTTGCTTGAAAACTGTCAAAATATTACTCGACAACGACATTTGGTATTTTCGCATTCCGGCTAATCTGCCATCCGTAACATTACTTCATACTCAACAGACTTTCAGAAAATGGAAATCTGGTTACCTTATGCTACGACCCAGAGACTTTAGAAACCAACAACAACATTTGATTACAGTATCTCTTTATTATAATTGGACAGAATATATTGTTCCTGAAGCTTCCCCGTATGCTCTTTCTATAACATGAGATGTCGTATCGCAGAATGATTCTTCAGTATAAGGGTTCGTTCACACACTCACACTCGCCTGGTATTTATTTGCAAGCATATCGATACAGAAAGCTATAATGTGTCAGGAAACAAAGCAAAAGAATACTTTTAAGATGCATCTGTACCAGAGCTAACTACGCAAGAAGTAAAATCTGTAGTCCACCTGTTGCGATGCTACCCACATTTTCCTGTAAATATCATGCAATTATCTTGCAAGAATCAATCATTTTGACTTGAAACGTATTTAGCCCCTTTCCCAATACAAACGATTAGCCCTTTGAGTGCCAGGGGCCGATCTCATCGGCCCTAGACCTACAAAATAAGTCTGTTAAAGAATATAAGAATAAATTATTAAAATTGTAAAAAAAAAAAATGTTAGGCCAATGCATTCTCTTATATATGCGAGGCGACCTATGGTCGACTCGCATATATAAGAGAATGCATTGGCACAGGGTATATGGGTTGATACAAAAATCGACCTGGCACTCAAAGGGTTAAGGATACAAAATGTTTACAAGATGACAGCTGAACATATTTACATGCATGATTTAGTGATGTTATGGTGCTTGGTGTTGTGCCTTCCAGAGCATATTGTTATATGGGTTATGGTTGATTTGGTAGCTATAACATTTGGTGGGGTTTGTGTGATTTTTGTTCGTTTTAACTAATGTTTGGAGCAGGGTTTTGTGCAAAGGGGTATTTTCTTCATATATATATGTTAGTCAAGTGTTAGTCAGCTACTATGGAATACAGTACATACGGTAGATCAACCATAGAGAACTGATGGTTGAGTTGGGGAGTAGGTCCATAAATGGGGAGTCAGTAGATTACTAAACTGCGTAGTTCATATACAGATATATATACTAAGGCAACTAAGGCAAGACTCAGTCTTACGTGTATTTGAAGACAACTGCATGTTAGTAGCACGTTTAGAATGTACAAACATTTTAGTTCTCGTGTCGTTAGCTTTGGTAAAGATGCATGTGATATGCATGCTACCGTTCATATGCTCACACCATGCATATATGGTTTTCTATAACGAAATGCCTGCAAAGCATACCAGGCAAACTTAGCAGTATGTGAACTTTTTGAAAATACGGGAGTGTGAAATATTAAATAAGTGTCAGGGAAACCAGCCAATTGGAGCTTGTGTCACTAGGAAATGAATTATTCTATGAATTATTGTCTATGATTCGGGACAGTTCATATGGCTATTTTTAGAACATTACAACATTTTGAATGAAAATGTATCTTTTAAAACACTTTAATGTGAAATAGTTGTAACACCAGATGTTTCTCATGGGTTTGTTTTTTGGGAATAGTAGTATAGTAGTGCTACCGTGTCTTCAAAATGAGTTTCCTATAGAAATTGGGTTGTAGAAAGTAATGCCTCTATAATATAGGTGCATATAGTGGATGCAAGTAGTAATAATCTGCAAGCTGTGCAGATAGAAACAGTGTATAGGCTGAAGTATACATGGATTTAAATGTAGCTGGTTTGCATAGTGATAGGTATGATTCCTATCACAACTTCAATGATTCGCCGCGCGGTAAATGCATTTTAAATGTTCAAATAATGAACGATTTTTTTTTTGGGAAAAAAGGCGGGCTTTTTGGTTATGGCAAATTAGATATCAACTATGTTACAATCACTATTGTAGTGGGGTCAGCTTGGTTGGTTGATTCCTGTGTATCCGTCCCTTGTCTCCTGTCCGAGCGGCGATTACCACCGGACATGATGTCTTGATGTCACCCACCAGCGCGATCGATAGCCACGCTCTTTGTTAATAATGATAGAAATGAAGTTGTCATTATAAATCTTGCCACCCGTTAATAGTACAACACACACAACTCGTATTGAAATAATTAAATTGACATCTATTTGGTCTGTTTGACGTGTATGGGCCTGATCTCTTCCGATTCATTTGTCCGGTTAGAGTTTTTGTATATATTCAAATAGGATATTGAAATTGGCCCCGCAATTTAAACGGTGAGTTTCACACCCAGTTGCTCTCGGTGTTTCTTCCACCATTGTCGTCTACTGAAATTACTTAATATATTTGAAACAGTTATTGATATAAATGAATGTACTGGCATAAGCTTGAGAATGCATCATTTACGAATTATTACATTGCCTATTCCTCATCACGCTTGGTTACCAAGAATCAAGACAGATGGTCATTGGCCACCAGGAAAGGCAATAAGTTATGACTCGTTATGCGCTTAAACATGCAATATTGAAAAACGCTTGTCAACGCTGTAGCCGGCTAGTTCTTTTATATACAAACCGATGGGCCCTAATAGTTTATTTATAGCGTTGGTAAAAAAAACGATGATCTGAAGGGACAAACGCACGTCTCAGAATCTACCAGGAATTTCTTTTTAAAATTTGGTACAAGCCCTTTTTGTGACACAATATATTAAGGGATGCAATACCTTCATGGTGGGTTATTGTGAAATAAAAGCATCCTAGCTCTCATGGAGTCGATACAATAAGCTATATATATTTGGTGATTGGATTGTTGGGTAAGACTATGAATTATTCTAACAATTCTTGGTACCTTAAAATAAAATTATATTTTCAACCTCTAACATGTTTTTAAATCTTGTTGTATTGATCTTCTCTTAATAATTTTCCAGATTATATGTACAATAAAGATGAGGATATGTGAAATTCAATACTTTTCGCAGGATATATCTATGCAGAGATATTCTTTGTTGAAAATGGTTTGCAATTTTTGCCTGCATTTATGCAAGACGGGCGTCTGGCATTGGTATTATTATGGTTAGAATTTAAAAAAAATACAGGCATTACCAATACAGAGTACAATGGCTGGCTGTTGTCACAAACTGTTCTGCAGCGGGTTGGTATTCTTCTCATTAATTTTTTCGTGCAAAAACGTATGAAGGAAAGGACCCTTTTTTTGCCTCCGAAGTGGTAATTTCTAATTCAATTCGTTTTGTCAAAACGTATTACGTCATCCAGAAAGTACTTATGTACCTATGTTATCCTCGGCACAGGACAGGACCATGACACAAGCAAGAATTACTATAGGCTCCAGTCAATATACTGTAAGTCCCTGTGCCAAATAGTTTATACATGTCGCAATAAAGTATGTAGGGCCAGTTGTATTCGCAATAACATTTGTGCTTGTTCTCGGAATGGTGGAATATTCATCTATAATCATTGAAGGCAATCTGTTCTGAGCTAATGAATGCATTTAAAACTAAGAATCAAAAGGTTAATTGTTCAGCCTCGCTCATTGTTGTATTCGAGTCAAACTTTCTTTTCTTTTCCACACACTATAACATAATAACATTTTAGTGACTTGGAGTGTCCATCAATTTAGCGGTCCTCCCGTGCCAGTTCAATGGTCCTCACCAAACAATTGATCACCTCTCATCTACCAGACTATTCATCTTTCTTTGTGATCCATCTTCGTGGCCGGTTCGTTGCTACTTCGTTATATTAGTTTTAAGAAAACATTACATCTCAAATTCAATGAAAATTGCTAATCAAATTTCGAATTCACCACAAGAACTATATACACCTGGAAACAATCGATAGTTTTTAAGAAGGAAGACATTTCAACCGTAGCGCACAGAAACATTATTGACACTCGCTAATAAAGAGACGCACTTCTATAGGGTGTTATCGTTAATTATTGCAGAAAATACAACGCAGTTCAGAGTTAATTAATGTTAATTATTCTCAAGGAGGGGAGTCAATATAGAGAACCACATTATTGATAATATCAATAGCAGGGTGCAACAATATCTGCAGCAAAAATCAATGCTATCCGTAGAATCAAATGCTTGTATTTCCTCAAAATGAATAGTCCGCTGCACAGACAAGGGTGAACTATTATCCGCTGCACAGACAAGGGTGAAATATTATCCGCTGCACAGACAAGGGTGAAATATTATCCGCTGCACAGACAAGGGTGAAATATTATCCGCTACACAGACAAGGGTGAAATATTATCCGCTGCACAGACAAGGGTGAAATATTATCCGCTGCACAGACAAGGGTGAAATATTATCCGCTGCACAGACAAGGGTGAAATATTATCTGCTGCACAGACAAGGGTGAAATATTATCCGCTGCACAGACAAGGGTGAAATATTAAACAATGAAAGCATCGCGCATAAAGATGTCACATATACAATATGACACGATACAACTATTGTTTGTATGTTGTATTAAATTTACACTGAAGAAAAAAAGTTAGTCAATATGACTAACTTAGGTTAGTCAACTGTTTGTCCACATTATGATTAACTTGGCTGAGTGATAACAACTAAGGCAGACCATTAGTCACAATGACTAGGGTGATGTTAGGCATAATGACTAAGGAATAGTTAGTCAAAACGACTAATTGGACAAACTACAATTGTTTTAGTCAAAATGACCAGCATTGAGTCATAATGTCTAACTTTTCTGAGTCACTGAGAATGTGAATATGTAATTATATATAGGTGGAAATTGTGTGCAAATAATTTGGAAACCAAATGCTATATTAACCAGAATCGGAAAACCGAATTGAAAGCAGGACGCACTTTCAGACCATTCTGTAAAACACAGATTTCAGTACTAGTCTATTGAGAGGTATACCAATAGTGTGTGGTATAGGTCTGTTTAACTATAGCTCATTTTCCCCAGATGCCTGTGGTGTCCTGGAATAAGAACCCTTTGGGTTAATAGTGTAGCCTTTGGTGTGTGTGTGGGGGGGGGGGGGGGGGGATATGATATATATGCCATTATTTCCTCCCATCACATTCGTTCAATTATAGATCCAATAGAACTGCGACAAAATGAAATTGAATATTAAGAATAATTCAAAACAGTGTTGCAATTAGAGTTATTCTTGGTGTAACTTAGTCACTATGACTAACCCCAGAGTTAGTCATAGTGTCTCATTGAAAGGTGTGAGTTAGTCAAAGTGACCCCAAATGTTTGTGACTAACCCTAAGTTAGTCATATTGACCCGACTTTTTTTCTCAGTGTACACAAAATAATGAGGTCGAACCTATCATAATATATTTTGATGATCAGAAATCGACTTTAAAACAAGATGCAGGTAGGTAGTATATCAGATTTTAATATTTCGTTAGAGTGTACTTCCAGACGCAAGAATATTTGTATGCAAATCGCATTAGAGGGCTGTAGATTACACATATTGCCTGTCATGTGGTATAATACTGAGAACTATTTTCCTCGCGGTTGTATCTTTGTATAGGAAGCAGGACTATTAACCGAAGCCGATGTCAATAGTCCAGCTTGTTGTTCAGAACACACCATCGAGAGAAATAGCTCTCGCTATTCCACATAACAAGTCAATACGTGTTTTATTATATATGACACAATTCTCGCCATGGGCCAACTGTGACGTCAGCAGGCGAATACATTGGTCGAAGACTATAGCCCGGGCAATAGTTCGCCTGAGACAGTTACTTAACATGCATCGATAATCCGGAACAATTCTCGCCTATTTGTGGACTAGTAAAACTATTCGCGGCGAATGATTTGCATCCCGATCTCTTCAGGCACTGGGCACCACAGTCCATTTCTGATTTTGGCTTTGTAGTTGCTAAACTATGTCCCGATTCAGTTTGCCGCTGCCTTTGAAAAAGTTTGCACTATACAGTGATTCTATCTGTAACACGTGTTCGTTCCATTTTACGTCGTCGTTTACTTCATTTCATTTCACATGTCATGTTTAAGTGAATGGTCTAATACGCGTACTAACGTTTACTGAAACTCAGTTGTGACCATAAATTATGTGTCTGTTTGCACGTTTGAGAGATCCTGTGTGTCTTTTTGCACGTTTGAGAGATTGTGTGTGCCTTTTTGCTCGAAACCATGCGACAATGACCAATTCAGCCACACTGAGGCCTATTTCTGTCATGCATACCCACAAATGTCCATCATCATCATCACATTGGGACAGCCATTTCATAAATAAAAAAAATGTTGACGCAATTCCTTTAATCGCCTTTTGATTACATATAACATGTCCACAAATGGGCGTTGAGGTTATATGCTGTGCTGGAATATTTCCAGAAGGGGGTGACTCATCACACACACAATATGGCAAATGTAAAAATAATTGTAGATCGCGTAATGATGATGATATGAGAGCATGAATCACTAACGATACTAAAATCACCCTGTCACTGTAGCTCACACTACCGAATTACAGACCTTGCTGTTTTTTGCTGATGATAGTGTGAATATCGTTGATCGCGAGCTAACGGCAGGTTCATACACTCGCAAATTTGCCAGGTATTAATTTTTTTGCAGCATTTCGGTATTGAAAGCTACAATTTGGCATAAACCGAATGAAAAAATGCTTATAAAATGCATATGTACCACAGCTAACTACATGATCAGTAAAAACAATGTAGTTCCACTATATATATAGTAGCGATGCTATCGAAATGTGTCTGTTTATCTCGCAAGAATCAATCATACATGTATTTTAAGGCAGTGTGTTAGTAGTACCGTTACGTGTGCATGCAACTATACCGAAAGTTTACTTCTTATGTCGCTAGCTTTGGTAAATATGCATTTTATATTAACGTTGTTGTTCTTATGCTGGCACCATACGGTTTTCTATGAGAAAATGCCTGTAAAACATATCGCGAAAAATTGCCAGTGTATGAACGTACCCTTATTCTCCGAACACACGCTGGCAAATTAACCTGGCAATTCTTCGCAGAATGCTATTTATGAACTACCAACGAGCTACATATCACCATGGCACTGCAGCTTACATTAAAAAAAAATATAGACCTCGTTGGCGATTGTATGAATTCTGCGTATCGGTTGCGTTCACATACTGGCAAATTATCAAGGCAACCGTTATAAAAAAAAACAATATAGTAAAAGCCAGGGAAACCATGGTTTACATGGCTCTACTCGGGTAAAATTAAAATATGGAAAAGTCAGGTAAACAATGATATACTCTGGTAAAAGTCATGTAAAAAGGACATACCCTTATAAATTTCCAGTAAAGGCATGGTGTACCCTGCTTTACTATCGTAATATGCGGGTGAAACAGGACATACATGGTAGAACCCATATAAATCAAAACATACTCTTGTAAATTCTTGTCATGGCCTAACAGATTATACTCTGGTACAAAAAAAACAGTAAACAATAATATACTCTGGTAAAAAGCCACGTAAAGCCCAAGTAAAAATGGCATACCCTTGTAAATTCCAAGTAAAGGCATGGTATACCACAATTTACTCTCATAACATTTTGGTGAAACCCATGTAAATCAGAACTGGGACTAATATAGTGTTAAATTAGTCCCAGATCAGAGCATACTCCAGAAATTCTTGATGTCATGGTGTAACAGATTATACTTTGGTAAATCCTTGTTGAAAAACCACCTCCGTAAAGCCACACTCTTCTGAGGAAAAAACGCTCTTGAAAAAACGACGCTCTTTAAATTTGTGTTTTCATTCTGAATATCTCCGTTATTTAGTCAATATATATTTATTCCACGAAAAAAGAAACGCTCTTTACAAAACGCTTTACTTCAAAAGTCGCCAGTTACTTCAAAACCTGGCGCTACAACCATGGTGCTTTTTATATGGGTTGGTTCCAGACTTCCAGTCAGATATGGATTTTGTGAATAATTGAGTTCTACATTCCCTAGTATTGATGTTATATGTGAGCTAATAATACATCCTGTAATTTCGAATGAGGAGAGGTAACACCATACAATAATATACAAGATGCATGCATCAGATCGCCCATGAATTATTTTACAAAAAAATAGCCACATACATTGGGGAAATGTTATAAAGTTAATATTAGAAATTCACATATACGCATCTATCAGAACGAGATATCGGGTGTACTCACGACCAAGTACACGATGCTTACATGGCCAAATTACCCCTAGATATGAAGCTTGATCGTGCATGTACAATTTGACAATTACATGTTCATACATGTGGGCTATATGGTTTGCCGATAGATTCAAATCGTGACATCCAATATGCAGACGGACATATGTTAGATGTAACGTATTCCAAAGACTTGAATGATGCAAAGAGTAAAATCCAAGACGGATGCTGAGAAAAGAAACGTCAGCTTATCGAGTTGTCACCACAAATATACATATGCAATTTGAGATATATCAAATAGAAGATGCTAGCTATATAATGAAATGCAATAAAAGTATGTATACCCAACCCCTCGAGCTACCTCGCTGTGACCAGCTATGAGAACATATATACACATGAAATATTGAAACAGACCGGACAGTGTTGCATGCAATATAAGTATACGTACACCCCAACCCCCTTTGCCACCCTCTGTGACGATGTGGTCAGCCTTGATGACATACACACGAAATAATCAAATAGACAAGACAGTGTCCCATACAATATAAGTACACACACCTTAACCCCATGTCGCCACGTCTCTACATGGGACACATTGTGACATGTGAAAACATGCACATGATATGTTCAAGCAGACATGGTCCCATGCAATATAAGTGCGTACACGCCAATCCCTTTTCGCCGCGTCCCTATACATGTAACCGGTCGTGAGAACGTGCACACGAAAATGTCGAACAGATCCGACAGTGTCACAATCAATATTAGAAAAAAGTACATACTGCTCCCCATCCACCTGTCGCCGTGTCCACACATGTGATGACCGGACGTGAAAACATGCACATGAAATAAAAGATATCGCCAATATAAACAAATGCAATAAAAGTATGTAAACCCATCCATTGTACCACGCCGATGTGACCAGCCATGATAACATACACATGAAATGTTCAAACCGACCAGACAGTGTTTAATGCATTATAAGTATACGTACGTGTACCCCAACCCTGTGCCACCCCTCTGTGACGATGTGATCAGCACTGATGACGTACAGATGAAATAATCAAATAGACCAGACAATGTCTCATGCAATATAAGTACGCACACGTCTCTACGCGGGACATATTGTGACATGTGAAAACATGCACATGAAATGTTCGAACATACATGGTCCCATGCAATATAAGTGCGTACACGTCAACCCCACGTCGCCGCGTCCCTACATCTAACCAGTCGTGAGAACATGCAAATTAAATTGTCAAACAGACCTGACAGTGTCATAATCAATATTAGAATAGCAGTACATACGTGCACCCAAATCGCCCGTCGCCGCCTCCCTACATGTGATGCCCAGACGTGAAAACATGCACATGAAATTTTCAATTATACCCGATAGTGTCCCATACAATAATAGTACTTACACCCCAACCCCATGTCACTGCGTCCCTACTTGTGACCACCGCGAACACACGCACATGGTATTGAGTTTGTTTTAATTCACATTTTCAAAAACCTATTTACTTTACTAAAGGTCATTAATAATATTAACTATTTTACTTTTAATTAACTATTTGCTTCTTCTCGTCGTAAATACGCCACTACAAAGTTTCCGTCCATGTACAAAATATCGTATACATTTTTAATTCATATCACGTAATAAACTTTATTTAAAATACTCATTAAGTATAAAACTGCACATTACCTCGTTTAAAAGAGAGAGATGTATAGCTAACATGTATAGTATAGACAGCATACTTTAGTAGAATACATTATTTAATACATCAAACATTGTATCAGATTTTAAAAGTAATTCATTGTAAAATAATTCATGGACGATCTGATGCATGCATCTTTATTTTCTTTTTGCTGATTGTTCTCGGTATACAGTTATACCATTGACACAGGCCAAGATATATTGGGCTGGTTTGATCCGGTTCGAAGCTGATTTCATATGATAATAAAGAAAAGCAATGGTAATTTCGGGCTAACATTTACTCATATTGGTAAACCAAGAGGCAGATGCGATATTTTGGACACAGTGGAATTAAAATTTCCCAAGTTATATACTCTCCCTTCGGGCGAAACAAGTAATACAAGGGGAATGGGTCCGAATGGCAGTATGAATCATAGTCTTATTTCTGGACGAAAGTCTTGTATGTTTTTTTGGGACAGTTCAGACTTGATTTAAGTCTACACTGATCCCACAAAACGTATTTCAACTATGCAGGGACAAGAATTTAGGTGGGTTGGGCTGTGTTTATTGTTTTTTCTTTTTATTGTATATTTAAGGAAGCAGCTCTGCAAGGTGGGGTCCAATCAATCTCAAAATTACTGGTACCTGGGCTCCCATGTCGGTTACTGTTTTGTATGTAATGGTCACACACCAGTATAATGTTGGTATCTGGGCTCCCATGTCGGTTACTGTTTTGTATGTAATGGGCATACACCAGTATAATGCTGGTACCTAGACTCCCATGTCGGTTAATGTAATGGTCACACATGCACCAGTATAATGTTCCTAGGCTCCGATGTCGGTTAATGTAATGGTCACACACCCGTATAATGTTTATGGTACCTCGGCTCCGATGTCGGTTAATGTAATGGTCACACACCAGTATAATGTACCTAGGCTCCGATGCTGGTTAATGTAATGGTCACACACCACTATAATGCTGGTACCTATAGGCTCCGATGTCGGTTAATGTAATGGTCACACACCAGTATAATGTACCTAGGCTCCGATGCTGGTTAATGTAATGGTCACACACCACTATAATGCTGGTACCTATAGGCTCCGATGTCGGTTAATGTAATGGTCACACACCAGTATAATGTACCTAGGATCCGATGTCGGTTAATGTAATGGTCACACACCAGTATAATGCTGGTACCTAGGCTCCGATGTCGGTTAATGTAATGGTCACACATGCACCAGTATATTCATGTTCTTGATTGGGAACTGTTTCACTAGAAATGGGTTCTTTTTTTACTTAGGAGTATAATGTACCTAGGCTCCGATGTCGGTTAATGTAATGGTCACACACCAGTATAATGCTGGTACCTAGGCTCCGATGTCGGTTACTGTAATGGGCACACACCAGTATAATGCTGGTACCTATATAGGCTCCGATGTCGGTTAATGTAATGGGCACACACCAGTATAATGCTGGTACCTAGGTTCCGATGTCGGTTAATGTAATGGTCAGTATAATGTTGGTGCTCTAACAACTCGAGTCATAAACTCATTTTCATTATAATTACCATGTTGTTTGCATCGTTCATAGAGCACATGAGTGTATTTTTCACTAATCAGTGGCTCAAATTCTTTCATTTGTTGCATATAATCCGTTCAGTATAAAAGGAGATGGTCCACAAATGGCCGTTTTTGGTGTACAGTCCCCATTTAAGGGTTAGTGTGTGCGATCTTCTCTGAGTATTTCTTTAAGGGTTGACGTGTACTCTTAATCTTCATGGGTTAACGAACGCGATCTTCTCTGAATACAAGGGTTAACGCATGCGATCTTCTAAACGAAGCGTATCAGACCCGGTTATGGGGATCTTTTTCGCTTTCACAATTATATAATTACAAGCAGTTATCATTAGATTAGGCACATTAGCCCAGCCTGTTTTACTTTACTTTACATAATGGTCATTTGCGGAATCCTTTGCATCTGCCTTTGATCTCATTCGAACGTAAAGCCATAATGTTCACTGGCAACTGTTTTTGTGAGAAAGTGCCCCCAGCAACGGGTCCCAATGTCTCCTTGTGGCTTTAACTATAAGAATATCTATACGTTATCTCCTCTTCATCTCGACTTAGTAAAGTTGTTTCTTTTGGTATTATTGTACTCCGTTATATGGCAGTTTTTCTGGTTGGTAATTAGTAACGAATATTCATATTCGCCTTATGCATAATCAGCGTGTGAAAAATACTACACCATTCACGAAAGAATCTTGATGTAAATTTGATTGAAACTCCATATATTTCGACTAAATACCCAGTATAACCACATGTGAAAGGATTGGACCCGAAAGCATGTGTGCTGCGCATGTGAACGAGTTTGCGAAATTATTAAGTTAGTTCCCGTCCAGATCAATTTGAGGAGTATCTCTATATCCAAATACCACTTGTACAATATGTTTAATAAAATAGTCCCTTGTGTCTCTTAGAACAAATGTGTGTAAATTCTACACAATATGTGTTACATTTTATTTTAAAACTATTGTGTAGAAATGACACATGACATATGTTAAGGAATTTTCTCAACATTTACTATGAGAGAATATGTGAGTATATTATAGTTAGTAGTTGAGATATGTGCTATTTGAGACACAAACATCGTAGTCACTATATTAAAAATATGGCAGCAGCTTTAAAACTGCGTGCCACACAATTATGTGCTGTTCAGTTAGCTCACATATTCAGTCATATTCGACGTTGAGGAAATTCCACCGACACATGTGTCAATTTTGTGTAAGATAAAATGTAACACATATTGTGTACATTTTATACAAAATAAGATTAAAGATCGAGACTGAAGCTGCGTGCACACATTCGCATATTTGTCTGGTATTGTTTAGGGACATTTCGTCATAGAGAATTACATGTATATGGTGCCAGAGTATGATCGACACCATGCATATAAAATGCATGTAACTTTACCAAAGCTGGCGACGTAACATCTCTGTAGTACCGCATGCCACGGTGCTACTATACATGTGCCTCCAAATACATGTACGATTGATTCTTGTGAGATAATGGCATGCTACATGTATTTAAAGGTAAATTTCGGTAGTATCCTACAGTTGGAACAACAGAGTTTTTGATTTTTGTCCTTTTCACTTAGTTAGCTGTGGTACAGATGCATTTTATAAGCATGTTAACTGTGGTACAGGTGCATTTTATAAGCATGTTTGCTTGAATTCACGTTGTGATACATTATAGTTTTATGTACCGAAATGTCGGCCAACAAAAAATACCCGGCAGATTTACCAGTGTGTGAACTTGGCCCAATTCTCTGCTCGTGGATTCGAAAGCAGATAATGGGGGAATCTGACCAAACTTCTTTTCAAACTTCATGTGAGTATATTGGGATCGAGGTTCGGTAATTTGAAATTGCTGGACGTTTTTGTGATTATGTAATTCTTATTTCATGTTTTGCATTAGATTCATTTGTTTAAAGGCACGGGCGGCGTTCGTTGCAGAAATATTCATATTTGTTCAAATCGCCACCGACAGAAGGAATATTAAAAATATATATAGTTTTGTTCATATGCCAAACATAATCAGCGCGTAAATAGTATATTGTCGTCAATACGTACGACGGTGGACATAAACAACATCCTGCTCGTGTTACAGAAGTTGTGCTTCTGTTTACATAACACAGCGCAATTCTATTGGTTAATCACACAAAAATGATATAAACGCTCTTTATTATTTCCATATCAGGAATACAGGGATGGGTAGTATCGTAAGGACATAACTGTTATAGGGTGAACGTCTGGATAGTTATGCATGCCATGGATGATATGAAAACGATCTAGCAGAATATGAGTATGTGGAATGGCTTACAGACGAAACATGCCGGTTATACTTTGCACAGTCAGATAAGAACACTGTTGTCAACTATAAGTTGCCGCGATAACTACTATTAATCCATCTAGTGGCATGGACGCTTTAACGTTTGGCGCCGTCTGCAGAAAAGACCTGCCGTTTTTATTTTACCCTGCATGGCTTTATCAGTTCCAACCTTATACACCCGCTTGCTCTGGGAATAGCTATTATTCATATGGTATTTTTCTGCGTACACATATGCCATTCGGGGATAAATGTCCAGATGTTTGCCCTAACAATTTTGCTCAAACATTGGAGTGTCGCAACGAGCCTCGTCAAACTCATCACGAATTCCAGATAGCAGCTACCCGCCCAGTCTGAAGCGACGGTTTAGATATTACATTATTACGCGCGCTCCGCACAGTCTGAAGCGACGGTTTAGATATTACATTATTACGCGCGCTTTTATTTATAGAATGGGAATTTTTGGGAGGATTAAAAGTCGAACTGCGACCGGAGGCCGAGTCCGGTAAAAGGTGTAGTTGGGAATTTCAATTTCCTATATTGTCGTTAACATTATGTCAATACTGTTGAGTTTTGGTTTGTGATAAGCTATGCCAATTACAAATAAAAGAAATGAACAAGATAATTTGTAAGTCTTATATTTCAACTTTTATAGACATTTTGTGGTCGGCCTCCGGTTCGTTAATTAGGTGCTGGTTGTTATTGTTATTTTAACGGAATTCTGAGTTGGTCATTCGCAAAACCATATATTGTATATTCTATAATTACAATCATGGGTATATAATATATTATCTTGAGCCCGTTACCATTTCTGACATTGGTTGTCTTGTAGTAACGTATGTTCCTGGCCCTGGGAATATGAAGTCCGTGCGTTAGCATGTCAAGTATTGGGAATATATTGAGGCTGGATATCCATACGGGCACTCAAAGACAACCCCCACCATATCTGGTATGTCTAAGGATCAAATAGTGATACGTGTAACGACATCGGGGCCAATTCTGCCTCGGCACAAGTATAAGAGGAACACTGTTGCATGCATGTCAAGTGAGTTGCCGCTACTCCCTCTAGCGGCGCGGACGTTCTCGCACGTGGCGCCGTCTGCATAATAGACCTGCCGTATTTATTTGACCCCGGCTTCATCGGTGCCAACCCTACTTCTCGCTTGCGCTGGGAGTTTGTCGCTCAAATAGTGGCGTACCGCGACGAGCCTTGTCAAACTCATCACCGGCACGTTTCTAGTGTCAAAATGTTTGCTGCTTGAGATGTGTACCGAAAATAGTTACATCTCCGACACGGATCCGCCATTTTCTGTTTCTTATTTATTTGTTCACTTTGAGAAACGAGTTTACAGTGTCTATATGGGTTTGTTTTACAGACAGAATGCTGGTTATAACTTTACCAACGAATGCCTCAAACTATATACATAGTGCTACATCGCTCGTACAATTACTAAAGTAAATTGTCCGAACGTTGTTCTAACGCCGGCATGCTAATATAGAATTCAACTGTGATTTTTGTTCCGTTTCTATGGTCAGTTCATACAAGGTCACGCCCTTCTCACGTGATTGTACTTAGTCTCTCCGGAGTATCGCCGATAGCCATCTATATATCAAACGGGAACAGCTAGTTTGAACCTGCAAACTTTGTCTACACGTATTTGGAAGGGGTCGAATAATTATAGATGTATAAACTACACGAGATATCGACATTCATGCTTTATATACCCCGAAAAAACTTGCCATAGTCGTCGCAATTGTTCAGTCGGTTTCATTTGTTTGAACTGGAATGAAAGGAACGCTCTTCATTTTTATAACTCAGGAATAGACTAATCCATGCATGCTGAATAAAAGTCATAATTTCTTCTTTATGTGGTATGATAACTGCGACAACAAGTGTTAAACACATACATCGACCTATTTTGATGCACACAGCCGGTCCATGGTGAAACAGAATGGAAACTTCCTTGCAGGATGGAACACAAAGCGGCATATGGAATATTGGAGAGGTATTAGTACACCTGGATGCCATGAACATCTAAGACCTCCCAAAAACTGTTTCTCCGCTGAAAGTTTCAGTCACAAAAATATGTCTTTATTCAAATTATAAAGGTTGGTACATAGATGGGGGCACGGACTCAGTATGAGTGTTCATTGCTTCATATGTGCTTAAATACGTGAGCGTGAACACATATTACACAAGAGCGATTCGAAATTATTCGAATACTATGATCGAATCGAATCGAATCCCGAAGCTTCGCAAGTTCCTAGTATGTATATTCAATATTTTCTTAACTGGTATGCAGGATTCACCCCTCTCTGTTAACTGGTATTCAGGATTCACCCGTCTATGTTAACTGGTATGCAGGAGTCACCCCTCTCTGTTAACTGGTATGCAGGAGTCACCCCTCTCTGTTAACTCGTATGCAGGATTCACCCCTATCCGTTAACTGATATGCAGGATTCACCCGTCTCTGTTAACTGGTATGCAGGATTCACCCCTCTTTGTTAACTGATATGCAGGATTCACCCCTCTCTGTTAACTGGTATGCAGGATTCACCCATATGTTAACTGCTATGCGGGATTCACCCTCTCTGTTAACTGGTATGCAGGGTTCACCCCTCTCTGTTAACTGGTATGCAGGATTCACCCATTTATGTTAACTGGTATGCAGATTTCACACCTCTCTGTTAACTGGTATGCAGGATTCGCCTCTCTCTGTTAACGTGTATACATGATTCACCCTCTCTGTTAACTGGTATGCATGATTCACCCATCTGTTAACTGGTATGCAGGAATCACCCATTCCTGTTAACTGGTATGCAGGATTCACCCCTCTCTGTTAACTGGTATGCATGATTCACCCCTCTCTGTTAACTTATATGCATGATTCATCCCTCTCTGTTAACTGGTATGCATGATTCACCCCTCTCTGTTAACTGGTATTCATGATTCACCCCTCTCTGTTAACTGGTATGTAGGATTCACCCATCTCTGTTAATTGGTATGCAGGGTTCACCCCTCTCTGTTAACTGGTATGCAGGATTCACCCCTCTCTGTTAACTGATATATGCAGGATTCACCCCTCTCTGTTAACTGATATATGCAGGATTCACCCCTCTCTGTTAACTGATATATGCAGGATTCACCCCTCTCTGTTAACTGATATATGCAGGATTCACCCCTCTCTGTTAACTGATATATGCAGGATTCACCCCTCTCTGTTAGCTGGTATGCAGGATTCACCCCTCTCTGTTAACTGATATATGCAGGATTCACCCCTCTCTGTTAGCTGGTATGCAGGATTCACCCCTCTCTGTTAACTGGTATGCAGGATTCACCACTCTCTGTTTTCTCGTATCCAGGATTCAGGGGGTATAGCGTGTGACGCCATGGTGAAGACTTGGTTATCCGTGATGATCGATATTGTTCTGCATGCATATAACAATAAAATAATAATACCCATACCCGAATCGGAATAAATTGATGTTCGCCTTTCTCTTATTAATTAAAACATATGTTTCAAACACATGTGTTGATATCAACTCATATTCTTAGATAAATAAAAATACCATACTTAAATACCGATACTGAGCGAATTATATCATGTGTATTTTGGAGCGCAAACCGCCATGTGGCTTTAAACAAATAACCCCACCATATACAAGCGCCCATAATGTAGTATGTATACGCCAACTATGGAAAATAAACCTCTGTACTCAATGAAAGTTTTCGGTAAAAAAAATCACTAAGCGGACAGACGAATGGACCATGCATGCGTAATGGCTGAGAATAAATCATTACTTACTTACGGCCATATATGTATAACACATAACACGACGTTTTGTTTTTCAAATCGGCGTATAAAAGTAAGATATTTTATCCTGTCAGATATATATCAGTGTGAATCAAATCGAATATAATATTATGCCGAATCGTATCACGTTACACTGTATGTCGTGATGAAGCATATGTATCAGGTGGCTACGAACAACTTCACGAATGCGGAAAACACAATAAGAATCAAGAGGATACATGTACATTTAATCCGAGATGCCAGCGAGGGCAGCCACGTCACATCGTCCAACCAACAATGACTGAGATTTAATATATACCATGACTCATCAGCTCAAATCCACCTATGTATAATATGCGACACTAGATCAAATGTACTGGTGCCAAGTTGTGGGATAAGTTGAGATAAGATAAATTTTATTTAGAGTCGGAGATAAAAAAAATTATAAATAGGAACTCTTGAAGAGTTGTTAGTTGATTTATAGAGCACAAAATTGTAAAGTGCAAACTGTGTAACTAAAATACCGCTCCAAAACCTACGGAACGCCACTATATTTGAATTAAAATTAAAATTATTTTATTTTCAATTACCATATACATGGTGTATATATATGAGACAATAATTTCATATTGTGGTCCATATATAGATGACGATTTCTCAATCACACATGTTTCTGAAGAATAAGATATTAATAATTGCCCCTGTATAATAAATAGTGTGTTCTTGTAGTGTATGTACCTGTATACTTGCTACTATCGACTGAATGAAGCGACAAAAACACCCTAATATATCAGTAAAAATCGTGCGATACATAATAAACCAACATATCCTCTTGCAAATAGGTTCATATTGGACTTATTTTGTTCTGAAGTAAGCCCATATTGAGCTTATATATATATCCGTTTTTTCCATTGAATGGCGCGGGCCGCAGTGGAAACACATCTGATAAGTCGTGTCGATGTGTGGAGGAGGGGCCTATCGTCCTTTTCGAGCATCCCGGGGTAGCCCCCCCCCCCCCCCCCCCCCCACACCGAAATAATTTCTCCAGTCGTGACGATAAAAAAGTAGATAAAATAGTGCCAATAAGGGCTTATTTCGTATTCAAATAAGCACAATACGGGCTTATTTCGAACGCCGCATTTTACGCCCAAATATATAGAGAATATTTTTCCTCAAATACGCTATATATGGGCCTAAAACGAGATATTCAAAATAAAACCGTATTGTGCTTATTTCCGCGAGAACAGGCTGAATAACCACACACTATCCATCTGAACAAATTACAGTACATACACCCGTGAATGACATAGATTACAGTACATACACTCGTGAATGACATAAATTACAGTACATACACTCGTGAATGACATAGGAAATTAAATTGAGTTGCATATATATGTAAATGAGTCGTGAATAAGAATATATTCCAGTGACTAGTCAGTATCATCAAGTTAACCCTTTATATACTAAACTAGAAGGTGACCCGACTTCGTCCGGGGTTTGACCTTGAATTGTCTATTTTGAAGGCCAAGGTCAAGTGGGGTCACGATTTGACCCGTCCAAAACACTGCCCGAACAAAAGTACCCGACAAAAGTACCCGTCGAAATCCATCCGGTTTTACCCGATTTGACCTTGAATTGACCATTTTGAAGGTCAAGGTCAGGTGGGGTCAAACACCAACACCCCAAAAATGGTGGAAATCGGCCCAGCGGATACCGGGAAATCGGCCCAGCGGATACCGAGATACCCTATGCATCAAATTAATTTCGTCCGTAAAAAATCCGCCAGTTTAACCCGAGTTGATTTCCACTGAAGTATATAAACGCGACACACTCATTAATTATCAAGTTTCAACGTAAAGCTAAATTACCATCGGTGCCCGAGATATCGCCAAGACGTCTGAAACAGTCAAATGCATCGGCAGGGTGAGAGTTAACGTAATCTAACTGTATGACCTCTAACGACGTCATAGAAGTTACGCATTGATTTTATCCTGATAAAAGATCGTACCACTTCTCCCTAATAATTGAGGCAGATAACTAAAACGGATACATACATATTATATATCGTTGGAAAGATGAAGCCACACAGATTCTAACCGTGCAAATTATATGACTGGCAATTTATTATTCGCGCTATATCGAATCGATTTGTGAGCACCGAACTGAAATATATTAGCGCAAAACGGCGTAAAAATAGATTTGACCTCCGCACGTGAAAAGTTGACCTCGCACGGACAAATAAATATGCCTATGTTCGTCTCCGGCCGAAAATACCCTAAAATACCAAATTTCATCGAAATTGGCTTAGTCGTTTTCGAGTCCATCGATTTCAAACACACACACAAACAAACACATACACAGATCTTTCAAAATATATAATAGACTAGAAGGTGACCCGACTTCGTCCGGGCTATTCAAAAACCAAATTTCAAGTCGATTGCTCCACCCGTTTCCTAGATCTGGTCTGCGCATGCGCGAAGCTGGTGTCGCACGTGCTCGGCGACCCGATAAAATTGGTATCCGGGGCAAGATACATTCACATACCAAATTTCAAGTCTATAGCTACACCCGTTTCCGAGATATATAGCCCAATGTCATTTGCGGATACCTTAGCCGGTGATGAGTTAACGCGACACAGTCAAATGCATCGGCAGGGTGAGTGACCTCTGACGACGTCATAGAAATTACGCATTGATTTTATCCCGATAAAAGCATTGTACCACTTGTACCTAATAATTGAGGCAGATAACTAAAACGGATACATACATATTATATATCGTTGGAAAGATGAAGCCCCACAGATTCTAACCGTGCAAATTATATGACTGGCAATTTATTATTCGCGCTATATCGAATCGATTTGTGAGCACCGAACTGAAATATATTAGCGCAAAAACGGCGTAAAAATAGATTTGACCTCCGCACGTGAAAAGTTGACCTCGCACGGACAAATAAATATGCCTATGTTCGTCTCCGGCCGAAAACACATCCAAATACCAAATTTCATCGGAATTGGCTTAGTCGTTTTGGAGTCCATCGATTTCAAACACACAAACAAACACACAAACTTACACATACACAGATCTTTCAAAATATATAATAGATGGATTCTTTCATTCGGTCAGATAGATAGTTTAATGACATAAAACGTCCACACGAGACCGATGTCAAAATAACAAATATATATAACAATGTCAACAATGATTCAACATAATACATAATATTATACTGTAGTAACTATTTCATTATTATATCAGTAGAATTTGACCTTTCTTTGAAAAATGTCCGGACCATGTTGAAGATTATGTTGCATAAATGAGGCTCGTTGTTTTGCATTATGTATTGAAATTTTTGGCCATCATTCAATCCAATAAATTTATCACTCATCATCCCCATCTCACAAAAGAATTGTTTACGCATCTTATCATATGTGTTGCATCGCACAAGGAAGTGTTCTTCATTCTCAACCTCTTATGAGTATATATTGGAACGTTCAATATTCATATGGACGGGTGTTCAGGTAATAAAGCAGACGACAGACAGAAAAATAGATACAAGATCAGTATGATTCATATTCATAGGTGGGAAATGTTCAGATAACAAGTTTAACCCTTTACCCAACAGTTATGCCCTGTGCCAATGCATTCTCTTATATATGCGAGTCGACCATAGGTCGCCTCGCATATATAAGAGAATGCATTGGCTTAACACATTAAAAATTATAAAATTGTTAAAGAATGTAAGAAAAAATGGTAAAAAGTGTTAAAAAAATATTTTTTTAGGCCAATGCATTCTCTTATATATGCGAGGCGACCTATGGTCGACTCGCATATATAAGAGAATGCATTGGCACAGGGCATAACTGTAACTATCACAATGTGGTCAAGGAACCGGTTCCAATGATATCCATATGTGTATGGTTCTATTGAGACAGACCGAAGATATTTTAGGCTGTTGAAGCTTTATTTGGCCGGTTTTGGCCGGTTTGTTGGGTAAAGGGTTAACAAACTTATCCTAATGGAACTACTCATCAATGAGTATTAAGTATAGAAATAAAACTGATTTGGTCAATATTTTGCCCGAAATGTATAATTTTCCGTATTTTAGCGTAGTTTCTGTTGGTTGCCACGTAAAAACGTTTGCTGTGTCATACTTCCGATTTAATTAATTGAGCTAACAGGTAAACCTGCATATGCGCACAATATGTTGTAAGTGAGATATTCGACTTACTTGCTTTAAATTAAAAAAAACACCCTATAGAGAGCGTTTGTGATTTATCCTAGCGTTTATTGAATAGTTCCTAAAAAATATACCTTTATCGTCCGGTGATTATTATCGTATCGTTTTTTTTGTTCCTGTTCGGGCTCCGTGGTGTAAGTCGACACTGTCCTGTATTTTCATGTGAGCAATACATATACCAAATTTGAAAATAATCGGATAACTGTAACTAAAGTTATCATCCGGAAAACAAAATAAGTGGCATATTATAAGTCGACAAGGACCACAGCTCTGGTAAAAATGGGCAGACCTCATTCACCCATATTCGAACTTGGCATGTGTCCCTAACCAATCAACTCGCATACCAAATATTGTTTAATTTCATTAATTATTTTCTGAAGATATCCGGGACTCTCTGCTTATTTTATCTTTATAATATACCAACATATCGATCGCGCTCATACACACCAATGTGCAAAATCTATGGATATCAAATTATCATTTTATATAACATAATAATTTGATGGGTTTATGTATGTATATAATAACTTCTTCAGCAATGGAGGTATTGAATAAATATATATAATGTTACTTATGTGTACAGGATATACTCCAGGTGTACCCGGTGTTAGCCTACATGACTTGATGTATATGAATTGCGATACCAAAGTAAGAAATTAGCTTACCCTGGCGGCTGGCTAATGACCGTGATGTCATATGAAGAAAACGTGACATCATTGAATAATTTGTGAAATTTATCTCTCACGAATGAATATGTTGTGACATAAAACCTATCGAAGTGCCAAAATCAAAATCCCGGCCCTAGTCGTCCATTGCAAACACAGACTGTCTCTGTTGATAGGGATTATGCGTAAGAGGATACATAACTAACAAACTGTCCTGAGGAGGTGAATGTAGCGATGAATGCACTCCCTCTTCACGGATTGTGGAATTAAAATGCTGTTAACAGCCGAGTGGCACAATATCACTTCTGCAAATATTGACCCCCTTCGTGATGATCATTTTCGGCTCGTTGTTCGGTTGTATCACCGAGACGTAGTAATAAGTGTATATGTTCACACATTGGGGGTAATAACCAATTTCCGTCGATGAAACAACGATGTTCCAACTTTTGACATTTGCTATAACCATTAAGAAACCGCCACATATATAGGGTACATCACATACTCGCAAGTTTACACACCATGTTTTACAGGCATTTCGTCGTAGAAAACCATAGGGTGCGAGAATTTGAACGGAAACATGCATATAAAAGTTATTCTCTATAACCAATGTATGCTATAGTACTATAACATCAAATCAAACATTTTTAATTGCATATTTTTTTATTTTTTTTTGGCAGCCATTTGCAGAAAAAAAACCCATAAAACATTAATATTATTGAATGACGTTTTCAATAATCTGGCAGACACAAACACTCAATACTGATTCATATTATCATACAATATATAGTTTATGGTGATTTTTCCTCAAAAACCTAGTTCTGCAAATGGCTCCTTAACCCTTTACCCAACAAACCGGCCAAAACCGGCCAAAACCGGCCAAATAAAGCTTCAACAGCCTAAAATATCTTCGGTCTGTCTCAATAAAACCATACAAATATGGATATCATTGGAACCGGCTCATTGACCACATTGTGATGGTTACAGTTATGCCCTGTGCCAATGCATTCTCTTATATATGCGAGTCGACCATAGGTCGCCTCGCATATATAAGAGAATGCATTGGCCTAACAAAAATCTTTTTTTAACACTTTTTACCATTTTTTCTTACATTCTTTAACAATTTTATAATTTTTAATGTGTTAAGCCAATGCATTCTCTTATATATGCGAGGCGACCTATGGTCGACTCGCATATATAAGAGAATGCATTGGCACAGGGCCGTTCTGTTGGGTAAAGGGTTAAAAAAAGTTAAATATGCAATGAAAAATGTTTGATTTATTTTCACGCAGACAGTCATGATTTCAGATGGTAAACTGAGCGCATACCTTAATTAGTTGTGCTCGTAGTCAAGATAATTCAGTGTGGTTTTTGCAAATATTTCCTGTCAAACTCTCTATCGACCTACCACTTATTTACATTGTTGCAAAAATATATCTCATATTGTGAGGGTAAAAAGTTGTTGCTATAGTACTATATCATCCATTGGTTATAAGAGATAATAATTTTCCTCTTGAAATTGATTGTTTGAAATTGAGATGTTTTTATTTGGCCCTCTTCAAGTCAATAGGAGAACAATTGAGCAAAAGTTATTTCAACTTTTAAAATGATGTTCTGCCCAAACCGATGAACAAATTAACGAAGGCGCTAAGAACTCAGGCATATGTTTGAAATAAATACACAAAATAATCATAGGGATAGTTCAAGGCTGAAAATAATGAATAATAAAAGACCTTGGATACATGCAGAGATGTGTTGAGAACTTAAATGATACATTCGAGATTCTGGCTCAATGGTAACAGAAGTTATTTCGAAGACACTTGACGGTTAAATGGTTTATTGAAGAGCTACCTACATATCTTCGGCCGGGGTCAACATACGTCATTGTTGACGGTTTGGAAAATGTGTCACTAACCACAATTTTACCAACTTTTTTTATATGCTCTCTCTCTGTTAGAAATGTGGTCATGGAGACGAAAGTTGCAAGAATAAGACAATTTTATACCACAATTGCCTGTTCTATTGTGTGTATAACACCCATTTTGTAAACTTCATCTTTACACCCTACTGTGGGTATACAGCTTCCTACTGTAGGTATAAATTGCTACTGTGGGTGTAAATTTCTACTGTGGGTGTAAATTTTCAAACGTAATTTCAAGTTTATACCCATAGCAGAACTACATCGTAGTTTGGGGAAATAGTTCTTATGTTACATTCATTTAAAATTGGAAGTTGTCATAAGTACACTTAGATATGATGAACATTGTCGGCATTTCAATCAAAATGTAGCTTGCTAGTGTTATATGAATTAGGAAACATGAATTGTTGTATCAAGTGACTGGTGGCTCAGAAACGTAAATATATGCATCACTACGCATGCCGCACATTTCCTTGTAGCGTCATGTGGATATATACACATCAAAAGTAAACAACGGAGTAGTTGAATTCGCGGCACAAATAAAAAATGATAATTATGGCATAAATAAAATACACCCATAGTAGCCGAGAGTACAAAATGTTCATCACTCGTGGTGAAAATTTGGTATTCTCGGCTACCGTGACTGTGGGTGTATTCTATATATACACACAATGCTCTATTCTGGTCGCGATCGCATAGATTGCTCGAAGCCTACGAAATGTTCAAATTGCCATTATTTACATGTTGCAGCAATTGAATCGCTCGTGCCGATTATGGAAATACGAAATAAAAAAAACCATGAATGGCCTCACGATCGCAGGATCTCATGTCTGACCCGAAAATGTAGGAATACAAGCTCGGACAATATCATGCATATTTGCAACAAAAAAAAGTCGATAAAGGGGATATTTCCACTTTAAAAAATACTGACGGACCTCATAATCGCATGTGCACATATTCCCATGATACTAAATATATGTGCCGAGTTAAAAGAATAGTTAGTGAAAAATGTTGGACTGCAAGCTCATACAAAGTTGCGTCCACGGACAGACGGACGGTGGACGGACCAGCTAATACACATATACCACCATGACACCGTTACGGGTGAGGAGGGAGGTATAAAAATAATATACCGATGATAAGAAGATCGCACCACCGAGAGTTGGGGAGCCCCGACCGACCTTAAGTCAACCGGCCGGCATTGCACACCCTCCCTAGAGTTGAGCCCGTAGTATAAGCCCTAAATATAACAGACTAAGGCAACGGAGTTCAAGCATGCACCAACTTGGACACTAGTTTACAACAAACCACTAAATAAAAAGATATCAACTAAGTTAAACAAACAGAACTCGTATTACAATCAAGGTAAGTCTTCTCGCTGGTCCGCTTTTGGAACGGGGGGGGGGGCTTTGCTTCCTGCCAGGGTGGCATGTAACCCATACTCCACAAGCAAGCATCAAATGACTAGAAAACACTCACAACCAAACTCAACAAACGCTCTTCAGCGGCACTATATCACTCAACCGTGGGTTGTAGGAGAGGGCTTACAGCCCTTTCAAATCTTCCCGGGGGGATCTTCCCAAACCCAAACTCCAAACTCTCGTAAGAAGATCGTTCGTCAACTATAGACGACATGTTCTGGTCGGTTTTATTGAAACAAAAGTGTGTTGCCATGCACCAATCAGTCCATCATAGTACCAGTGTAAATACAAGCTACAAAAATTTATATTATTACAATTCCTGAACACATCTGTTCACATAATACTATTACTGTGTAAGACGAAATTATTGAACAAATTACGCCATGAGTAGAACAACATGCAACTAAGAACACAACCAAATCAGTCAAAAACACGATTCTAAGAATGAATGACTGAAATAAAAAATATTAACCCTTTACCCAACAAACCGGCCAAAACCGGCCAAATAAAGTTTCAACAGCCTAAAATATCTTCGGTCTGTCTCAATAGAACCATAAAAATATGGATATCATTGGAACCGGCTCCTTGATCACATTGTGATAGTTACAGTTATGCCCTGTGCCAATGCATTCTCTTATATATGCGAGTCGACCATAGGTCGCCTCGCATATATAAGAGAATGCATTGGCCTAAAAAAAATCTTCTTTTAACACTTTTTACCATTTTTTCTTACATTCTTTAACAATTTTATAATTTTTAATGTGTTAAGCCAATGCATTCTCTTATATATGCGAGGCGACCTATGGTCGACTCGCATATATAAGAGAATGCATTGGCACAGGGCCCTTCTGTTGGGTAAAGGGTTAAACACTTAAGGCAATGGTAAAAGATATATATGGATCTTGTAATGATAAGGATAAATGTTATAAATGTCGACAGAAGCTTACAATTGAACCGCCCCACATTACTTTAATAGTATTCCACCAAACCTCCTGTTAGAAATAATTATGGAAAATCCAGGTATTGACATATTTAAAAACAAAAGCTTTTTTGCTATATATAGCTAGTTTGGTGTAAAACTGCACTAATTTGAAGGATTGCACCACAGCAGTATTTCAACCAAGCGTGTGTATACATGTATTCTTATTTAACCCTCTATATTAAAGCACCATTGATGAGTAGTTATCCCATCCGAAATATTTAGATAATAAGTTCAACAAACGACATGTTTGTTGAAATTAGTATCTAAACATTTCCCTCAATAAACAGAACTCCTTCCGCATTTTTATTAATCTGTCGTCTGCTTTTATCAGAACATGGCAGGATCTGCGATATCGATGAATGGGTAACTGGGGACTAGGTTAGAAGGTTTCCTTCGGGGTGTCCACCTTGAAATTTCCAAAGTGCACCCCACGTGAACTAGAACTTAGCAAAGGTTCGCGAAATCTCATTTGCATCTCCCCCATTTGGGTTGGAATTTCTAATCTGACAACCTCCAAAGAAAAATCAAACAATTTTGAAGTATAAGTGGTCTTAAATTTGCAACAATTTTTGGCGTGGGACATGAAATTTCCAAATGTTGAAAGATTTAACCACTTGGGGTGGAAGACATCCCAACCCACCACACCCATTGTCGCCACGTGCCTGTGTGGAACACATCTGAAGTACATTATAATTACCCCAACTGGGTAATATAACCACACACCCAATCCAATCCACCCCATGTGTAATATAACCACACATCCAATCCACCCCATGTGTAATATAACCACACATCCAATCCAAACCACCCCATGGGTAATATAACCACACATCCAATCCAATCGACCCCGTGTGTAATATAACCACACAGCCAATCCAATCGACCTCGTGGGTAATATAACCACACACCCAATCCAATCGACCCCGTGAGTAATATAACCACACACCCAATCCAATCGACCCCGTGAATAATATAACCACACAGCCAATCCAATCCACCCCATGGGTAATATAACCACACACCCAATCCAATCGACCCCGTGAATAATATAACCACACACCCAATCCAATCGACCCCGTGAGTAATATAACCACACACCCAATCCAATCGACCCCGTGAGTAATATAACCACACAGCCAATCCAATCCACCCCGTGAGTAATATAACCACACAGCCAATCCAATCGATCCCGTGGGTAATATAACCACACACCCAATCCAATCGACCCCGTGGGTAATATAACCACACACCAAATCCAATCGACCCGTGAGTAATATAACCACACACCCAATCCAATCGACCCCGTGAGTAATATAACCACACAGCCAATCCAATCCACCCCGTGAGTAATATAACCACACAGCCAATCCAATCGACCCCGTGTGTAATATAACCACACACCCAATCCAATCGACCCCGTGAGTAATATAACCACACAGCCAATCCAATCGACCCCGTGAGTAATATAACCACACAGCCAATCCAATCCACCCCGTGAGTAATATAACCACACACCCAATCCAATCGACCCCGTGAGTAATATAACCACACACCCAATCCAATCGACCCCGTGTGTAATATAACCACACACCCAATCCAATCGACCCCGTGAGTAATATAACCACACACCCAATCAAATCCACCCAGTGAGTAATATAACCACACACCAATCCAATCGACCCCGTGAGTAATATAACCACACAGCCAATCCAATCGACCCCGTGAATAATATAACCACACAGCCAATCCAATCGACCCCGTGAGTAATATAACCACACAGCCAATCCAATCGACCCCGTGAGTAATATAACCACACAGCCAATCCAATCCACACCGTGAGTAATATAACCACACAGCCAATCCAATCGACCCCGTGGGTAATATAACCACACACCCAATCCAATCGACCCCGTGAGTAATATAACCACACAGCCAATCCAATCGACCCCGTGAGTAATATAACCACACAGCCAATCCAATCCACCCCATGGGTAATATAACCACACAGCCAATCCAATCGACCCCGTGGGTAATATAACCACACACCCAATCCAATCGACCCCGTGAGTAATATAACCACACACCCAATCCAATCGACCCCGTCGGTAATATAACCACACACCCAATCCAATCGACCCCGTGGGTAATATAACCACACACCCAATCCAATCGACCCCGTGAGTAATATAACCACACACCCAATCCAATCCACCCCGTGAGTAATATAACCACACACCCAATCCAATCCACCCCGTGAGTAATATAACCACACAGCCAATCCAATCGACCCCGTGAGTAATATAACCACACAGCCAATCCAATCCACCCCATGGGTAATATAACCACACAGCCAATCCAATCCACCCCGTGAGTAATAAAACCACACATGCACACCCAATCCAATCGACCCCGTGAGTAATATAACCACACATCCAATCCAATCGACCCCGTGAGTAATATAACCACACAGCCAATCCAATCGACCCCGTGGGTAATATAACCACACATCCAATCCAATCGACCCCGTGAGTAATATAACCACACACCCAATCCAATCGACACCGTGAGTAATATAACCACACAGCCAATCCAATCGACCCCGTGAGTAATATAACCACACAGCCAATCCAATCCACCCCATGGGTAATATAACAACACAGCCAATCCAATCGACCCCGTGAGTAATATAACCACACAGCCAATCCAATCCACCCCATGGGTAATATAACCACACAGCCAATCCAATCCACCCCGTGAGTAATATAACCACACACACCCAATCCAATCCACCCCGTGAGTAATATAACCACACATCCAATCCAATCGACCCCGTGAGTAATATAACCACACAGCCAATCCAATCGACCCCGTGGGTAATATAACCACACATCCAATCCAATCGACCCCGTGGGTAATATAACCACACAGCCAATCCAATCGACCCCGTGAGTAATATAACCACACACCCAATCCAATCGACACCGTGAGTAATATAACCACACAGCCAATCCAATCGACCCCGTGAGTAATATAACCACACAGCCAATCCAATCCACCCCATGGGTAATATAACCACACAGCCAATCCAATCGACCCCGTGAGTAATATAACCACACAGCCAATCCAATCCACCCCATGGGTAATATAACCACACAGCCAATCCAATCGACCCCATGGGTAATATAACCACACACCCAATCCAATCGACCCCGTGTGTAATATAACCACACAGCCAATCCAATCCACCCCATGGGTAATATAACCACACAGCCAATCCAATCGACCCCATGGGTAATATAACCACACATCCAATCCAATCGACCCCATGGGTAATATAACCACACACCCAATCAAATCGACCCCGTGGGTAATATAACAACACAGCCAATCCAATCCACCCCATGGGTAATATAACCACACATCCAATCCAATCCACCCCATGAGTAATATAACCACAGAGCCAATCCAATCCACCCCATGGGTAATATAACCACACACCCAATCCAATCGACCCCGTGAGTAATATAACCACACAGCCAATCCAATCGACCCCGTGAGTAATATAACCACACAGCCAATCCAATCCACCCCATGGGTAATATAACCACACAGCCAATCCAATCGACCCCGTGTGTAATATAACCACACACCCAATCCAATCGACCCCGTGGGTAATATAACCACACACCCAATCCAATCGACCCCGTGGGTAATATAACCACACAGCCAATCCAAACCACCCCATGGGTAATATAACCACACATCCAATCCAATCGACCCCGTGGGTAATATAACCACACACCCAATCCAATCGAACCCGTGTGTAATATAACCACACAACAATCCAATCCACCCAGTTTATTGAATATAGCGATAGTGAACTTAAATAATGGTAAAGCACTAGCTACAGTGGTCAACTTCGGCTAATTCTTGGTCGAAAAATAATTAGCTATCAAGAGTCGCACTTGGTTAAAATGTTCCAAGTGATCGAGTATCGTTTGATCCACTCTGCAAACATGGTGGTCCTTAATTATCTGACAGTGACAGATCCCGTACATTAGGCGGGCGGGTCCTAGCATAAAATACCACAAACATTGCCTGCGTTAGCCTCTTATGTTACGTCTTCGAACAATTCACAATCGCCCCATGTTTGATGACATAGCCGAGGATCGTTTTGTATTTGTTTCATTTAGTCGGAAATTCAAACAGAATCAGTCTGTCGATTTGAGACACTTACCCCCCTTGACGGCGCTCTCCTGTCACAGTTGCTATTGATTGATACCATGAATGTCGCCAACTCTGGTTCTGCCTCCTCGAAAATGATTACTGTTGGCATATATGAGCAAACATCTAAAGTGTAGTCTTCCATTTGCACATTGCATGATACCTGTATGAGAATGACCCCCTGGTGTTGCGATTATGAACGGAGGATACTATCGAGTGCATCTTAATTATGGCCTGACATTCTGACCGAAGCAGGGGTGTGGCTATATGTAGTCCGTTGGGGTGACTACATTGGAATTCCCAAATGCACCCTCTTGAAGCAGACATAAATTTCAGAGTCAGAGACATTCCACTTGCCCCCTACCCCATTTGGGTTGGAGTTTTCCAAGTGGTACCACAAACGTTCCAATGTCACCGGGTCATTGTGATTATTACTAAATCCGCTAATCTGCCGTCGTCTCTTATTTGATGTGAACCCCACCCCTGCCCGGTAGTTCACAATGGAGGTGCTCAGCGCATCATGCCGACAAAAGCCCTCCAACGTTGGCGATATACAGGTTCCATTCATGATATATTATAAGCTGGGAATTGTGTTCTGAGCAAGCGGTTGGTTCCATTGGACACGAGGCTGTATGAGGGTACCTTCATGGTGTAATCAACTCCTCTTACAGTTTTGAAAGAAAGGGGGGCTAAGAAATGGATGTTTGATTTCTGAATTTCCATGGAGTATAGAAGACGCAAAAAATATTTTTTGACAGTTCAGGACGGTCACGAAACAATAGTTTTTGCCGGAATTATTAACCCTTTCGACTTTTTTTTTTATTTCTTTAACAAAGCGGCATCGACTTGCCACGTTGTCGGGGACACTGTGGTCGGCTGACCTTTTCTTTTTCTGTCTTTTTTTCCCTTTGTTTTTGTTTTTGTTTTCTCTAATTTTGTTGTCGTCATTGTCCGAGTCGTCAACGATAATATCCACGCCATGTAAACACTTAAATTGAACGCGGTTCGGTGTCACATCACGTTCTCGGTAATTATACGTCCCGTTCTCAGTGTGCATTTTTTCAACGCTGTCAAATTTCGATACAATTGTAGCGTATTTCTCAAACTAATTCTGTTATTTTTACACACTCAATGCGTTCGATTGTATTCATGCGAAATAACACAAAAGTGTTTAACACATGCACTGGGAGTACATTGGGGTCTCTTTAATTGGCCTTACAATACCAAAGACTATCTTTAATGAAAATCATAATCTTCAAGCATCAAATTAGCTGACATGGCTCATTTCTACCTCAAAATTATGTATACGTAATTGGCAGTATGAACAATATATGCCAACAAATACACGAAATGCCTTTACTATCTTTGGGGGGAATATACCGAAGTTAGAAGTGTTCCAGATTTGTTCAATTATTCGCACTGGAGCTAGAAAAACGCTCTTTATTCAAACCATATCAGGAATGACACATTAACAATTAACGTAACTGAATATAGGAAAATCGATTCAGTAAAATAAATAACTCACATCTCACATCGGTGTCCGTTGAAACGAGTTCAAACGATGTGCGTCTTCGGTCAGTCGTTATGAGCATTTATTCAAAGCCGTTAACATGAGACATGTGTGTGTATTCAATGGAATACCAGCCATTGAATATATACATATTTTGATTTAAACATATTTTTATTAGTATTATGCATAAATAATACATTACATATAAGGGATTGGAGGACAAGTTCTGTGAAACTTAGATGGACCTCCGCTCCCTACAGATCATACATGAAACATAAATATAACAATTTAGTTTGGATTTACATCAGATTTTGGTAGGGCGGGTAGAATATATATTTTTGAGTGTGTGAGTATAACGGATATGGGGTGTTAACTATTATAAATCGGTGGTGTGGTGGGGCAATGAGTATAATTATACACACATATGACTAGTATGACAACTGGCAGCATATATATGTATATGGTGGGGAAAGCGATAGTTTGTGTGTACATATTGCACTATACCACACATGGATCACAAGCCGGAACTACTTCGAGTATCGATGACGTAACATACGGTCAACGATCCGCTGTGGGTGAGGCACATGTATCATGATCGGTTTTGCATCTGACTTAACCACAAGGCAGTTGTAGTATCTATATCACAGTCATCGATTAAACTTAAACTTAAATGTGTGGAATAAATACAGAACACAATGTGTGTCATTATCTTTAATTATTTATCGAACTCGTTGCCCCGCTTTCGTGAAGTTTTTCCTTGTGCCGTCCTCAACTCATTCGATAACAAGAGCATCGCTAGGGTGGGGCAAAAATGCACATGTGGTAATTCCAACAAAGGGCCATAGCTCTGATGAAAATTGGCGGGCGAAATCCAAATTCTAATCTGACCTGTATATTTTTGGGGTAATAAACTCACATACAAAAGTTCATATACCATTCAGTTCAGACTTACTAATGTTATCATCCGGAAACGAAAATTGAGTTCAAATTCTATTATAAAGTGTTCGTAACTACAAATTCTAACTTGACCTGTATTTTGTGCTAGTAAACCCACGTACAAAATTTCATTCCATGCAGTTGAGCCTATCTAAAGTTATCATCAGAAAAGTAAAAGCGAATTGACGGACCAATAACATAATAGGTCATGTTTTTTAAATACGCGCGTGTACAACATCCTCGATTAAGATGCGCATTAATTTATGTCTACATGTGCCTCGAAAATATTAATTGAAGTGATTGATTGGGAATTAGGCTCATTAGAAAGAAAAACAATTGTATACAGTGGAGTGAGCGGCCATCAATAAAGACCGATTTTTGTAATACTGGATTTCTAGAGAAGCAACCAAATTCAAAGTTTCAAACTGAAGCAGTTAAAACGTATTTGACATAAATAATTATCAGTAGATAAGAAGACAATGTTGGATTGATGATGGTGCTTTTCCCTCTGGTCAGATATCTTCAACGAATTCTTGGCGTGTGCAATATCGGCTCAAATGGGTTCATATTGGAAAAACATGTAAATATTCACATATGTTCATATTAGACTTATTTTATTCTGAAATTAGCCCATAGTGAACCTATTCCCGTTATTCCGTTGTATGGCGCGGGCCACAGCGAAAACACAATACAAAAAGGTGATGGATAACGATAGCGACGACGACTATCGTTATAACGATGGTGATGATGATAACGATGATGATGATGGTGATGATAACGATGATGATGATGATGATGATGATGATGATGATGATGATGATGATGATGAGAATGATGACGATGATGATGGTGGTGGTGGTGGTGGTGACTTTACACTAAATCCCAACATTTATGGGATTATCTCCTGTTATACTCAACAGAATGTATGACAAATGAATGAATTTGAGCCATGAATTAGTGCACAATACACTCATGTGCTCTATGAACGATGCAAACAATATGGTAATTATAATGAATTGTTATGACCTTTAGTCATATATTCTGTTGATTATAATATGAGATGGTAACATAAATGGTCGGATTTAATGTATAGTACCCCTTTAACTGTTTATGTCAGTAAATAGGATTGAGTGAATTAAGGCAATCAGTTTTCCGGGCTCCCAATTGTTATTACATTACACATATGCATGCAGTATGCAGAATGTATTGTTCACCGTAGATTTATTTATGGGATTTCATTAACAAATTCTGTTGTAAATATTTACCAATATTTTATTAACGAGAACATCCTCATTTAGTAATGACCAACAACTATATACAAAATTAGTGAGAAGAATTAAAGAGACAATACTCCCCCAATGATTTTAACTTACAAAAATCAGAACACAAACATGAATAACAAAAACATTAAGGACTATGCACACTGGTTTTATTGAGCAGGAAGCAGAAACGTGTCTTCAAACTGGCAACAAATATAGTGTCTCCGAAAAGTCGCTAAACATAAACTTGTCATTATATCCTGATTTACTAGTAGTAATGTAATGATAAAATCTTTTTTCTAACGAAAACATTTGTCTTTTTTTCAATTATCTCCTAAACACATGTTCGCAGTAGAAATAGATAACTTGGGCTTTTAGATTGGCTTTAAGTCACAGCAAAAATAATTAAGAAAGACAATTTAACAAAGAAATATCTCAATGACGCCTTTATAAAATTTTGCCAGAAATTTACGTTTTCTCCAGTGTTTACAAAAAATCCAGTATACATTGTTCTCAAACAGGAAACAGCACTATAAGTGGGACAAAACTTGAGAAGGTTTCGACCAACAATCATGTTCTGTCTCGTTCGCCTTGTTCCGAACGTTGAAGCATTACAACCAGTACATGATTTGAAATTGATTTTTCCAATCCGTATTGTTCATCTTGTGTTTTGTAACATTTGTAGTCTGCGATGTACATAATTGTGTGGAAAGATTCAATATGTTCAAATCAAAATGAACAATTTTGTCAAAATGTCAGATGTTCTCAATGCAACTGACATCCAGATTAGGCTGTTGAATGGGTCCCAAAGAAGGCGTTCGACGTGGGTTCATGGGAAATAACATAACAGTCTGTAAAACAATTATCATCAATAAGTACATGACAAAATATATTGACTTTGTTCTTATGTTCACTATTAATAACGCACCAACTTTCGTTATTGGAGAACTATCGATTGTGAATACATGAACAACGTTTATCTATTTATCCATGTTCGTCTGAATGGTGATGTTTTACATACATTTATAATTTTGCACATTTACCCACTAAGAATGCATTGGGTCACTTTGAAGTACCTCGATTCAGATAACGTGTCATTGAAAGTTGGTGTAAACCATCCAAATCCTGAAAATTATAAAACGATCGGCGTTGAAACAACGATAAATAAGAACTACACAATAGTCACGTGACGGTGGGGAATCACGTGATTTCGAGTTGATGAGTATCACGCATTCAAAATGGCCGAGGCGATCGCAAACGCGACGAGAAACGAGGAAAAAAGTTATAAACTAGGATAATGATATATTACATATTATTTTGGTAACTACGAGCATATGCTATACTATTTTGCAAACAAGCTGATATCCCATTTGTGTCCAAACCCAGTTGCTTGCTCTAACATTCTGACCAATGTTGTCAGTCGAAGGTTTTTTTTTTTGCTGTATGGACTGGTGTATTCTACGAACCTCCGACTGGCAACTTTAGTCAGAATGTTATAGAAAACTATTTACGCACAAATAAGGTATCAACTTGATTAAAAATAAACTAGCATATGCTCGTCACTCAAAATTCTAAGTTTTGTGTCAGTTCCTCACATATTGTGTTGTTGTGCGTTTGCACTCGCCTCGACCATTTCCAATGCGTGGTAACCTCACCAACCTCGAAACCACGTGATTCCCACCGTGATAGTGTTAATCGAATCAACGCCAGTCAGTTTTTGTGCATTCCCCAACCAAAAGTATGATCAACTTTCTATATGTATCTGTTGATATATATAGTCCATGAACACTGATGCGGTCGCGTGATAACCAGCACTGTATATATCACGACATATCTCACGCTCAAACTCGAAGCAGATAATCTGCCGTGTCCTCGCCAAAATGCCACCATGGTTGATCAGGGCGTTTTGTCCGTGGTATCTGAGAGTTTGTTGGGTAGACAACACGGGTACATTGAATACGGGTATGGTCGCAATGCACTGTTAGAGTTCAGAGAACCTGAAGACGAACTGTTAGCAGCAAATGCAAGACTAGGAGACATGAACGGATACGCCATTGGAAAGGAAAAGTTCAGACCAGCTGACCTGTATGCCGCTGCATAGTTCATGGCTGCCGGGTGTAGAGATGGCCATGACATACCGGTAACATTCGGAGTGAAGGCCGACTTCAACCCGGAGTCTGACGTCGATGGAAGTGTCACTGCAGTTCTGCTCAGACTGTCATATTTTTTCAATTGCTCTCCTTGAACACTCAAAACGCTCTCGATCGCCTTCAACACACTTCCATTGCAGTCGACTAAAACAGTGTCAAGTGTGGTCTTCGGAATATGTGGAAACACTCGGGTTAGCGTATCAAGTGGATACTTGTCCTCACGAAGTCTGTCGGACTTTACGAGATCGGCCGAGTCGGGACACGAATCACAATCGGCCACGTCCGAATGGTTGTTCGGTGATGGTGTGTTGTTTCGTGACGACAGACTAGACGTGGGACTATGTGGTGCTGGAGAGTGTTTGATCGGCGACGTGTTACTCGACATCATGTCGCTGTCTGCCTTCATCTTTTTGGCTTCTGAAATACAAGATTGTATGGCATGAGTATCTCATTTATGTTTTCCTGTCTGCATGATTATATATGTTACCAAGGTCTCAACTTCTCATTTATGTTTTCCTGTCTGCATGATTATATATGTTACCAGTTGCATGTAATTTATGTTTCGTTGTATGAATGTGTTTGTTATGATACGAGTATGTTTGCACGAATAAATTATGCAATAATCAAATATTGTTACTCGTGAAAATAAAGGAAGCGGGATAGGGGTGTAATTGACTTGAAACATATTTTATTTGCATACTATACAAAAGTGATTGGGGCACAAGTTTTTCCAAATTATGAAGCCCCTCTCCCGATATAATATAATAACACACATGTATTCAAGATGACGGTATAAACGTATTTACATTTGAGATATATAATTTGTATTTTGTAATGCCTTCCAGAGATTATCAGACTAGAGGTTGTGGAAATTGTGTTTTAAAAATGTCGCTTTACGTTATGAATGTTTGGCACGATTAGCGAGTGCTGACATATACTCTATCATTAGCAAGTGTATGATTATTAGTGAAACATAATAGTAAACAGTCCTGTACTCAATTTTGTTTTTGTAGCGCTCTGGAAGAGGGTACGGATAATTAATAAGAACGTGTTTGGGTGGGAGGTTGGTCCATTTGTGAGATAACTGCCACATAATAAATTGAAATTCAGGAAGCATTGAGTTTAAACAGTATTTATTCTCTGAATAGTATATCAATAGTAAGTATATAAAATAAGTATGTCACATCATGCGCGTGTTGCCATTCATCGGGGAGAGCTTTCGATGAATGGCAACACGCCATATTTCCGACTAAATCCTGAAAAGTTACCCATAATCATCTCATGAGTTGGGATGGGACAATGTACGTCGGTTAATCGGATAATGGCATTGCAATTGTATACTTGTGTATTGGAAATAAAGTAGATGAATATCGTCAAGATAGAGGCAATGACGCTGTATCTCTTCACAAGGGTAGAAATACATGGTAGGTTTATTCTATCTTATTTATACTATCTTATTTTCCAGTATTTCTAGGTTTTGTCCCATAGAAATTAAGGTGTCAAAAACATACCAAAGATCGCGCATTAAAAAGTGAAGCTACGCTTTTCTTGCGCAATAGCGAACACAAAATTGTGTTTTTTTTCTCTCTCTACATAATTTCATTGTGCTGGTTTTTTTGTGGGCGAATTTAGATATTTTCTTGACGTCTTTGTGCGACAAATTATTGTAATGTTCATCATTCATCTGGCTGGTTAGCTGAATATAAGATGAGAAAATCTGACTTAAGAGTCATATAAAATGTAAGATCCTTTAATTAAGTTTAAATAATAATATGTTTCTGTAACTGTTAACCATGCAGGAAGAGATGAGGGTTTCAAACTGCAATAATATATATGCATTGTAGAAGCTTTATTGGCGACCTGAGTGGGCGAATGCCATGAGCCAGAACGAAGGTCGGCAGTCGATGCATCTCGAATACTCAGTAAGTTTTCCCACATTAGATTATACTTGAAACTGTCGTGTTTTGTTGAATTTCACAAAAGATTTTGACACTTGACAATCACAGCGCACCTGATAAATCCGCTACAATTAATCGGCTGCACAAAAGCTAGTGTCTGGTTTCAATAAGCAGGTCGTTTTGTGATATAATATCAATATTTAAATTACCTTTAATATCTTTAAAGTTAGTTTCAATGGACTCAAAGGCAGTGTGTTAAGCGAACAGGCGCTTTCAAACTGTGGCAAACTTGGATAATACCCGGTTCCAATTAGCTATATAGTTTATATACATCGGTCTCAATGAGAAACGGAACTCGCTTGAATACCGAACCTTATTTGGTTGTTTGGGCGCGGGGCCCTTGAATACCGAACCTTATTTGGTTGTTTGTGCGCGGGGCCCTTGAATACCGAACCGTATTGGTTGTTTGGGTGCGGGTAATAAAAACATTTTGGTTAAAATTCCTTGTAAGTTTGCTGATATTCTTTTTAAGAAATTAATACGAAAGTTCCTATATTTAGTCTAATTTTTAACTTCCGTGAAATATAAATTTGACCAATGAACCGTTTGTGATTGTCTTACCTTTGGAATGGCAGTTAATATTGATTCCTGGTGTTCCATTTAAGGGGCGGGTGAAGTGAAATGCAAATTATTTTTCTCAATGTTCGACGCTCGACTAGTGCCCACTAGGTGGAGTGTAAAAGATCTACCAAAGGAGCCCATTTGTTGGAGGTTTACACTCCGATATTTACTATTAAAGGAGGAAATTTTAGTAGTTTTAATGAGATTGTGCTTTCTTTATTAAAAAGTGGGAAATTTCGGAGGAGGTTCTTACGTTCTAAAACTTTGTTATTATATTATTTTAGACGCTTTTGGTGGATTTCGTGACGCTTTGTGTTAACAATGGTGTTGACTGTAAGTAATGCTATTTTTTGCCGGAAAAATGACAGTGGAAATTTTGACTAACTTTGTGTCAAATCAGAAGATATTATTGCGGAAGTTACCAACTTTACAACTGTTCAACGAGATCAAGGTATTACAACTGTTATCAACAAATAGATCGACTTCAGAATTGTGTCGAATTTATGGAGTATTTCACACTCTACTCAAAATATGAAAAATGTAATATTTTTATCGGGAATATCTTTCACCAAATATCCATATCAAAAATAGAATCTTTAAAATTAAATTATACCCAGTAACGGCAAGCACCTGTTCTGTTTTTATTTGATAATTGTGTTCTCAAGAGTCCTCATTAAATTATTTTGTGTACATTCAGCGACATATTTGGTTATCAGAATACATCAAAATGTGCTATATTTAATTTGTGGCTTAAAGATTATGTACATCGCCGTTCGACATTGTGTTAATTTACAACGTGGGTAACAAATGCAACAATCGCAGATTAAAGGGCCTCAAGGCACTCAGAGTGAGTAAATTTGCAAAAAATATATAAGTCTGCAAAAAACATCACCACTAAGAATGAACACGGAGAAATATATCAAATTTGTTGTTATGTTAATTATTCATAATGATAACTCTCGAATAACGACATTTCGCGTGTTTAAACCATTACAGTCTGTATTATGTAAACATATATGTTACAGTGATTTTCCAATAAACAGCTGATATTTTCAAATATTTTAGTCTAAATTATGATTTTCATATATAAATTGTCAATGCTTTGACCTTTTCCAATGTTTGATTAAACTTTGGTATCTTATTGAACAAATGGAACTTTGATCAGCATTCCACTATAACATAAATGTTTACATATACGTAACAAGGGTTTTGAATTTTTGAAATCTCATTACTGCATGGAGAATAATTAATTATGAAAATAATAACAAAGTCCCTCTATTTTTACATGTGCTTGTTGATGATAGTTGTTTTACAGACTTTAATGTTATTTCGCATGAACCCACTTTTAATGCCTCGTGTCCCTTTAATTATGATATGTATGTCGTCATATTGTGCTGACCAAGGTCCACCAATGTATACTTGATTCATTTAGGGCCTTTCGGTTGTTGAGCACATTAGCCAGAGTCTGTTATATACACAGGACCGTGAACATATGAGTTTGTACGTGGTCCACGTGGATTTCACTCTTAACCCTTTCTATACTAAATAAGTAAGGACATATTCAGATAATACAAACGGATTGAACTTATTATCTGAACATATCTCACCAGTGAATATGAAGAATCCTTCTGAACTTGTATACTCTTACAACTGAATGGGACAATTTATTTACTAAAAAAAGTTATAAAACCTAATATGATATGATAATACCTCTTAAGACTATTATGCCACTATATACGACTCGCATATATAAGAGAATTCATTGGCACAGGGTTTTCGCAAAAATTCAGGAAGCTCCAGTCATGAAAGAGTTAAATATATACACAGCCAATGATAATTATGGATGTCAAAATACATACCAGGTTCGCCATCATCAGCAGGTCTTTTTCCAGGAAGATAAATCTTCTCGGTATAATGTTCGATAGTTTCAGGATTAACTTGTAACAACCCAGTTGGTCCGTAGAGGGCACCGATCTCTCTAGCCTCGTTCTCTTCCTGTGCCTGTTGGCGCCTCAATGCCACCTGGGCAGCCATGATCCGCTGCCTCTCTGCTATCAACACACATTTTCCGCACATACAATCCTTCCAACGGCAGTATCTTTTGTGACCTTTCAAAGCCGAGACAACTCCGTGATTTCGGCAACGAGCGCATTTCGGTGTCCTTGGATACCGGTCATGATTTCTCAAGAATCCTTGGTCTTCGTTGTCGAAACCATCATCGAGGTTGTCGGTATCGCTCCTGGGAGCTCCCATGTTTGAAGTAATTTTGATGTCGTCGGTGGATAGATAGATCGTGTGTACTCGTTCACTTCAGGAACGTGACTTCGCTATTGAATGAGAGTATTGAGGTTTACACCTTTATTATATCGTTTCACCTCGCCGCACCTTTTCGATACGCCTTTGACGGCGAGCGTTACTTTTGTCACCGCCTATGCTGTTTGACGATGACTTTACCACGCCTCTTAAAGCACTCTTTCTTTGTTTTCTTTGTTCAATGGCAAGCTTTCAGCCAATAAAATATTATGGACAGGTAGAATTTCAATTATTCGTGTGTCAACAAATCACCAACTAAAATGAAAATATAGACATCGATTAATTCACGTTCAACATCTCATTAAGTTGGACAATGATGCAGTGATCATCCGACAAGCAATTGATATGAAAGATGAGTTCGAGCAATGTTGGACTGGTTGAAAATACCTTGTTTCGACCCGTTGCAAGAACCCTTGAATTTATTGAAGCGAAAATGTGAAAAATTCATAAAAAAAATTTTGTATTTAGATTTTATGCATTATCTATAATGAACCCTTTCAGATATATGCATCGTGATAATTTCATCTTTTAAATATTGTTTGTGTTGAAGTAAAAACAAATTAAAGAGGCTTCCATCCATTTTGGTAACAAATCGTTTCATAATTTTCTAGGAACTAGGCATATACTAAATGGGAATTACAATCAATTCGTCGTAAAACACATGCTCAATATTAAAGATAAGGGCGGTGTTGGCGGTGAGTATGCTGTTAAAATATTCACCTCCGTCAAAAACCGCCATAAACAGAAAGAATAGTAAAATATATACAGACTTTGTTCTTATAACAATCAGAAATATGGCATAAACAGTATATTATTGTCAATTTTTTCCCTTTGTTATGTAAACAAAAGCAAAAAACGTTACGTTTCGTGGCTTTTGTTTAGATCCGGATAAGGTAAACATAAAGAGCGCTATTTGTTACTGTTTTCCTGATAAGGAAATAATAAAGAGCGTTTATATCATTTGTGTGTGATTAACCAATAGAATTGCGCTATGTTATGTAAACAGAAGCGCAACTTCTGTAACACGAGCAGTCTCTTGTTTACGTACACCATCGTACGTCTTGGTGACAATTTACTATTTACGCGCTGATCATGTTTGGCATATGAACAATATTTTAATATTCCTTCTGTTGATGGCGATTTGAAAAAATGTGAATATTTCTGCAACGAACGCCGCCCGTGACTTTAACATTGAAGTTACTAGGTCTCGACAAAACGTTGATTGCGAGTTTAAATTACTCTTCTGCGGAATAATATTCCATTGAAAGACTTATACGAGTCATATAATTTACTTCCGCCCGGAACCACATGTAACGTTTATTGTTAGTATATTCCTCATTTGGTAAGCAATAACGAGCGTGCCCTACATATATTGAATGACATAAAGTGGTACTTTATATCAAAGCGAACAACATTTCGATTGTTAGTGTGAAAACTAAAATAGTTTAGTTTTAGTGTGATTTTTCTGAATATGTTTAAAAGGGGGCCGTACATAACTACACTAAATTCAGCCACTTACTGGACCATCTCCTATTATAATTAACAGAATATATGCGACGAATGAATTAATTTGAGCCATGGATGAGTGAAAAATACACTCGTGTACTCTATGAACGACGTGAACAACATGCTAAAATGAGACAAAAACTCATTTTCATTATAATTACCATGTTGTTTGCATCGTTCATAGAGCATATGAGTGTATTTTGTACTCATCCTGTCTCAAATTTATTCATTTGTTGCATATAGTATGTTGAGTATAATGTATAATAGGATATGGCCCCATAAATCGCTGGATGTAGTGTACTTTCCCCCTTTAAATTCTATGATATTTTCTAATATTTATTGTCAAACTTTTGATTAATATAAACTATGGTATTATATCGTGTTGGACTTATTGTTACCACATTGGCGTTAAGAATCTGAATTACGCTATGTAATTGGGACAAGAAAACAGTCGATTCTGAAATAAGTCCATAATGAGCGTACACAAGTTATATGGCGCGTGCCGCAGTGAAACCACTTATAAAGAGCTTGAATCTGTTAAGTCGTGTCGATAACAAAAAGTTAGATTAAATAATACGAATATGTCGTATACGGGTGCATCAAATACGACTGATATACGGACGTATTTGTAATACATGTATGAATACGCTCATATACGACTGTTTTCGTTCCTCGTTTACGTTCATATAGAGCGTAATTTATATTTTAAATAACGCCGATATGGCGTATTTGGGTTTTTGAAATACTTTCAATATGAACCTATTTTTTAGGAGGACAGGCTGATTGTTCACCGGTGGAAGATTTCAGTTACGAAATTCTTACCATACTCAGACATAGTCACAATGGCGAAGTTCTAAGAACAGTATACGTTGCCGGCCGTCTCAATATTCCTTTAGATTGATAACTGCAATATTGAATGGTAGAAGATAACAAAAGATGTCATCTGTCCTCACTAAAGGCTGAACTTTGAAAAGAATATATAGGGTTCACTTTCATGGACACCAGAAACAACCCAGAGTTGTGCGATATGAATATCATCCGTAAGATTATGTATTTAAGACTTTCATTAGACCAGCATTGGACTCTGCTTTCCAGATGTTTTCGATTCGTTGATTGGGTCATTGATTCTGGATATATCATCCAGTTCAGTATTCGAAATACTCGCATCTGGTTTTGTTTCATACAGGTCGCTTTATTCCCAGGCCTCTGGGGAAAATTACTAAAATACCAATATAGACTATACCAGTGTAAAGGTTCCAATGATCGATTTTGGCTAAAACCAAACCAACTATCAAAACCCTACAAATTCTAGAAATCGATAATTGCAGACAAAATATCCCCCGGTGTGTCTTATTGGCAATAAAATTCCCTTTCATTTTGACATATAACTCGGCGAAATCGGACGAAGCGAAGTCGAGATATGATATCAGAATCTACCGAATTCTACCAAACAAGTCGGCTCGTCGTTCTACCTGCCGAGTTATTTGTCAAATGAAAGGGAACTTTATTGCCAATAAGACACACCCCGGGGATATTTTGGATGCAATTTTCGATTTATAGAATTTGTAGGATTTTGATAGTTGGTGTGGTTTTAGCCAAATTTTATCATTGGAACCTTTACACTGGTATAGTCTATATTGGTATTTTAGTAATTTCCCCCAGGGGCGTGTGGCTTTATTCACATTTCTGTTGCTAGGAAATCTTATTCACTGATGACTAATAAAAACTTAGTCATTAATTCCGAACAGGTACAACTTTGTCAAATTTTAGTTTCTTCGTCAAACTGACCGATATATAGAGGATCTACAACGAGTACCAGTTTATAGTGGAAATTACAAAACGAGTCCAGTAAATTAAGTCTGGACCGAGCCTTTGGCGAGATCTAGACCTAATTTACTGGACGAGTTTTGTAAATTCCGCTATTAACTGTAGACGAGCTGTAGATTCTATTTATTACATGATCCAAAAATCTCGACAAAACATACTTAAATAAATAAATGGAACGCGAAACTAACATCGGCTTCTATAAGGCATGCGGTGATGACGTTTCAGTAAATATGCGTTGTTTGCCCGCGTAAAGAAATAGTCCCAGATAAATATAGACTCTATGGCGTATAATTAATGACATAACTTTTCAAATTCTTAATTGATTATAGTGTTGGACAAATATTGAAAGCCATAGTATTTTGAGACGTGGCGGACGGAATGTAAACAGACGACAAACCGGAAGTCAAATGTCACCTGGCACTATTTCCTGTTATTAAACGAACGTTTAATATCACAATTTATAGAATGGGTTTATTGAATGAAATAAGGGTAAGTTCATGTAATAAAGACTATTATGAATTAGATATGACATTTTTGTCAAGATTGCATGTTATCGAAATAGGCTAATATCGCCCTTAAGGGTGCATTTACATTGCTATAGAACTGCACATAGATCTACACGCAGACTAGTGTAAACGGGTTGATATAGAAATGCACACAGAAAGAAAACGGTATTAGTTCGTGTGAGCAAAAATCGTGTCCGCTATACGTCACGGTCAACGCCGAAGCACTGCGACAGGCAAATCTGTTTTGATTAATTGTTACTTGGGCTTGGCGAATGTGTTTTAGTTTTCGTTGTCATTTCAACCCGTGTATTTCGAATATTGAACACGGACAGGGACGTGGCAACTTTGGTCAAAATTTTCAACAGTTGGAAATTTCATACCTGACACGACATTAGCTGTAACAATAGGTTGAAAATGATCTTGTAGTTTGATTTTCAAACATTTTATTGGGGGGGGGGGGGAGTTATTGTTTTCGGAACAATATTTGCATAATCTCCTACTTTTTATAAAAATTTTGGGCTGGAATGGCCATCAGCTGGAAATTTTCCAACCTTATCATGGGGGCGGGTGTCAGGTTAGAAATTTCAGACACTTGGAAAGATGGTGTCCTGATCCCTCCCCGTGGCCAGTCAAAAACTGCTAGTTAATTTAATAAAACAATATTGTCCTACATTTGGTCAACATTGTCATTGGAATTGTAATCAGTTGGAAATGTTACTACATTTGGTCAAATAAAGGGTGTTGTAGGGTGGATACCCATATACAGATCAAAAATGGCCACCGCCCAGATGGTGTCAAACAGGAGACATATATATATATAGTTGATCACCTGAAATCCTAAATATTGGTGGAATCTGCATCTAAAGATATATGTGTGCTCTCTAGCCTCTATTTGTGTGTACTGTTGTTTATTGTGTATTCCTATGCGATTTTCATTCTTTCTTCGAACCATTATCAAGTGGTATAAGGATACACTTTAAATACATGCGGAACATACCGTTGTTGTCTGCTGATGGTAGATCCATTTTTATGTCTGGCCTAAACTGAAACGACTCGTAGTGAATTGTCAATTACCAGAGTACTGATCAGCGCGCGTTCACTATTAGTAATCATATTGTGATCACAGTAATGCGCGACACGTGACTTCATACAGATCTGTATACAGTTCTATATCAGTGTAAATGCACCCTAAACCGAGTAATAGCAACCACCAGCGCGTGGTTGTTTATACCTTAGGCGCAGGTGAATGACGTCATTTTTTTTATACCCATCAATGATTTTTCAAGATCGTGGGTATGAATTTTGGAGAAATTGTCACGTGACTTCCGGTTAGCAAATGTCTGGAGAATTCCAAAACGCGGAATCGGGAACGGACCATCTCGATGAGAATGAAATTAGCTATACTTCACAACTTACGAATAATTCCCATGTGATTAAGGCCTTTTAGTTTCATTTTGACCAATTTCGTTAGTTAGCTTAGTGAAATCCAGCGAAGACGTCATGACCCAGTTTCTGACATCAGTTACGTAATTTTTGATTTGCGGGCCAGAATCCAGATGAGATTGCACAATGTGGTCTCCACCGGAACACTGCATGATGTTACATAAATAATTATTTGCGTATATATATGTCGCCGATAAAAGGCAAATTTGAGGCACATCATTTGTGGTTGCTCCACTTCGTATCACGTACGATCCATATTATCGATTTGCGACATCTCCAATCAGAGTAATAATGATTTACGACATGCCGAAAATCTACTTCACTGCTATAAAATAAAGTGTAGGTATCCATTTTTGCGACGTCACTCACATGAAAGAGTTGTCAGTTACTAAGAGGCGATCTAATAATAAATAGGATATTACTTGGTTGTTTTTTTTATTTTTGGCCTGATATCAGCCCTCGGTAACCTCATATCAACATTAGACCTTCGGTCTCAGGCAGATAAGGGGTTACCTCGGGCTGAAGTTACCCTCACACCATAGCGATCACCAGTTGCGTATGGTTGCGAATAAAAAATAGCGGTCATAAGTTCCGAACGCAACTCACACGCAACTAATAAGTTTTATAGGTTTGAAGTACGCAACAAGCACGCAAGTGATCGCAGACACACGCAGAGTAAGTTCGGAAATTTTGAACATGTTCAATAATTCTCTGCGAATGCCTGCGATCAATTTATACGCAACAGGGACGCAACAGGTACGCTACGCACGCAACATGATTGCAACAGGTACGCAACTCATAAGTTATGAACGCAGGTGATCGCAGGTCCAAATTTGAGGTATCTGGCCAGGTTTTGGTACCGTAAATGTTGCGAATGTGTTGCGTACCTGTTGCGATCATTTTGCGATCGTGTTGCGTGCCTGTTGCGATCCTGTTGCGTGTGTAGCGTACCCCAAACTATTGTGCTTATTCCCAGCGTATCCCCAACCTATGCCATGCGTATCCAACCTATTAGTTGCGTGTGAGTTGCGTGTCAGTTGCGTACTACATGCGTGTTGAGAAATGGTATAAATAATGGGCCTTTTCTAGATCCGTGTCAGTTGTTGGTTGACCTCCAAGGTGACAACATGGAGCTACCTCTTGCTGTTATTGGACATCAGTTTAATCTGGTCGCAAATACCACGCAACTAGCACGCAGGTTAAACGCAACTTGTAAATTTTGAACGCAACTCAAACGCAACTCGTAAGTTCTGCACGCAACTCACACGCAACTCGTACGCAGGTGATCGCAGATATTGGGGGGTCATAAGTTCAGTTCTCAACCCACACCTAACCCACACGCAACCCACATGCAACTCACACGCAACCCATAGGTCGAATAGGTTACATATTGACAAAATTGTTGATTTCACTTGTGTTTGGTGCGTATACAAATATTTTTTACACGCAACTCATAGGTTTCAGCATACGCTATGGTGTGAGGGTATCTTGATATCGGGCTTAATATCAAACAAACCAAGTTAAGTAATAGCGACTGGGTTTGCTTGTTAGACATATTGACTTTGCACAACTTAGTTAATCTGTGGGCAACTCTTTGACTACTGAATCTTAGTCATGTTGACCAAGGTTTTTTTTTCAGTATAAAGTTTTCCAAAATGTATTATATATCAATATTTTGTTCAACGCAATTTGGATCGAGAGTATATCGGTCGGCTCGTCGAATATTTCCAGGTGGTGAAAAATGACAGATTTCAAAAATCGATATCTGATAACTCTGAGCTTTGATGGGTGTGTTCCTGGACTCGAATCGACTATATTTTACCCCACAAAGCCAATGAAATAGTAATTTAGGAGAGTTAACCCTTGCAGTGCCAAGTCCGATTTTTGTATCAACCCATATTTCCTTGATCATTTTTCAAATTTATTGATTATAATAATGTGATACATTGATGGAAAGAGCTCTAAGAGCTCTTTCCATCAATGCATCGGACTTGGCACTGAAAAGGTTAATTCGGATTATGTATCTAACTCATTCAGTCATGTACATGTATGGTGGTGCTCTTGGTACCTTTGTCTGGTCAGCGGAAAATTGTGTTGCGAATGGCGACAAATCGTGTAGGCATATCTAATCCGAAAGATTACATGGCTCTTTGTTTTAAATATTGGCTTCGATTTCAAGAAAAAAAAATCACGTAATCGTTGACACGTGGGGTTCAGTGCCTTGACAGCAGCTTTGTTGTCTGTGGTGAAGAGGAATTGCGATTCTCAAAGCACGAACACGCGTCAAAACCTCTCAAACCCAGGATGCCACCACGCGAAGTTAAGTGTTTGACAAACTTACTGACTTTTCCAACTCGAGACTCAAACAAACATTATATAATTGTTAAAGCACAATGCGAACACAATGGAAAATTCTTTATTTCATATTCACCGATTATCAGGTTTCATTTTGCTCGATGTGAGGACGTGGTGACAATGCGAATGCACGAACATACTGATAGCTACTATAATGTAATTTCGTGACTCGACATCCGCTCCTTCTAAATAATGTAAAATTTCACTGTTGTATTTTACATATTTCTCTGTCTTTATTTATACAGTTCTTACTTAGAACGAGATCAATACTTAAATCATATACAGTAATGCTCTAAATAATCGACTCCATAACCCTTTACCCAACAAACCGGCCAAAACCGGCCAAATAAAGCTTCAACAGCCTAAATTATCTTGGGTCTGTCTCAATAAAACCATACAAATATGGATATCATTGGAACCGGCTCATTGACCACATTGTGATGGTTACAGTTATGCCCTGTGCCAATGCATTCTCTTATATATGCGTGTCGACCATAGGTCGCCTCGCATATATAAGAGAATGCATTGGCCTAAAAAAATCTTTACCATTTTTTCTTACATTCTTTAACAATTTTATAATTTTTAATGTGTTAACCCAATGCATTCTCTTATATATGCGAGGCGACCTATGGTCGACTCGCATATATAAGAGAATGCATTGGCACAGGGCCGTTCTGTTGGGTAAAGGGTTAACCATGCACAGCAGAATCATGGGTAACTTTTCAGGATTTAGTCGGAAATATGGCTTGTTGCCATTCATCGGAAAGCTCTCACCACAAGAAGTTTTAGGAACTACAGTAATGCCCTAAATAATCGACTCCTTAAATACAGCAGAATTATGGGTAACTTTTCAGGATTTAGTAGGAAATATGGCTTGTTGCCATTCATAGGAAAGCTCTCACAGAGCTGTCTGATGAATGGCAACAAGCCATATTTCCGACTAAATCCTGAAAAGTTACCCATAATTCTGCTGTTAAGGAGTCGATTATTTAGGGCATTACTGTACTTGTACGACTAAACGAATCGTGTGGATTTTTATGTTTGTCATCTTTTCAGTGTATCATTTCAACCATTTCTTTACTAAATACTCATTGATGACTAGATCTCATAGGACATGTTCAGATAATAAGTTCAACATACTTAATATCTGAACATTTTCAACCAATGAGTATGAACCCGTCAGCACTTTAATTACCTTTTCGTCTGACTATATATCGTCTGCTAATTTATCCTGAACACCCATCCACATATATGATAGACCATTCCAATGTATATCTTTATAACTGAATGGGAGAAACCATTTATTTTAGAATGGGTTAAAGAAGCACATACATACGCATGTAATAATCAAGCCTGAAATTAACCCTTTCTATACAAAATGGATTCTCCCAGTCAGTCAAGAAGTGCACATATGAAAGGTCTATTATTCATTTGGAGGGGTGTAAAAAAACTGTAAATGTGATAAAAACAGACGACAGATAAATAAAAGTGCAGAAGGAGCCACATTTGTTGAGGGAAATGTTTAGATAATATAAGTTCAACAAACTACCTATGGTCACTTGTTGAACTTATTATCTGAACATTTACTATGGGGTAACTCCTCGTCAATGATGCTTTAGTATAGAAAGGGTTAAAGGTAATTATTCGTTTTTGTCACTACTCTGCTCTGACTAAAATAATATACACAAATCATACAACACAATTACAAATATGCTATCCTCTCTGAAAATAATGACCGAAAGTGAGCGAAAAATTTGTTTTCAAACGCTCCTAATTTTTGCCGTTTCATTGAAAACAACGAACGTCCTTTTTTGTTAAAAAGGATTCTTTTTATTCTTCTGACACCATAATCTCTATCAACCCATGTTATCCTGGGGGGTATATTCCGTATAATATTCCATTTAAATACTTTGCTAACCCATGCACGTGATGATTATCAGCAAACACTTACTATGTTTATACTTTCTATACGAAATACTCATTGACGAGTATTTCCCCCAGGGAAGGTTCATATAGTAAGTTCATAGGTCGTTTGTTGAACTTATTATCTGAACATTTCCTATGCGTATGAATATGAATAACTCTGCCCTTGTATTATCAGTTTTTCTGTCTGTAGTATATTTGTATTACCTGAACGCCCCTCCAAATGAATAATAGACAGTTCCAATTTATAATTTGATAACAGAATGGAAGAATCCATTTAGTATAGAAATGGTTTAAATGAGGTCAGAACATTAGGTGTCACTTTAAAACTTGTACCCTACATATATTGAATGACATAAAGTGGTAGTTTATATCAAAGCGAACAACATTTCGATTGTTAGTGTGAAAAAAGTATCGCGCTTTACACATATACGAATTGCCTTGATACTAGGCATACATATTTGATATAGACTCCAATTAATGAGCTATTTGTCAAAAATCCTTCTAATAGGCCCACTTTACCACCTGTTTGGGATGAATTAGGCGCCGTAAATAACCATTACAATTAAAGGCAACAAATTAATATTTGTTATAAAATTACCAACCATGTAGCCATTAAATCAAGATAAGGTAAAATACTCAAAATTTAAATAAAAATCCACTTTGACCAGGAGTTTGTTTTTTTGATAAATTCCTTATCTTAATGGACTCGGAGTAGTTTCACTTATGTTACGTGGACTGGAAATGTCATATTTAACGGGTGATGGTAGTGCATACAAAAGTATCATTATGATAACAGGCATGTAGGTGCGTGCATTTTCAAGTTATTATTTATTAAACACCAGTTAATTTTGCACCCACTTTTCGTGCAAATGGTCGATTCGCAGAAGAATACGCGTGTAGTGAATTTCTTAAGATATATCCATCCTCCCATATAATTATAGATTTATTGATATCTCCGGATGATGTATCGATACAATAGGTACATTAAGATATATATTAACAAATGGTGTCATGCACATCAATAAATCACAGTCATTTATATATTATCAACAATAATTATTAATATCAAATCAGGATTATAGATATCACATATGAAATCCATTCCGTAAGTACATGTATCATTTGACAAGCAAAACTTGTAGTTCAACCAACAGTGATGTCCACTTTGGGTTCGTGACATGTAGCTATTGAAAGGTAATTCATGCCATAGAGCAACATGCGCATTGAATATACTGGAGAACACATTCACATATTTGTATTTATATTAGGTATAACATCTCGCTACATCAATTGCGAAAAACAATTTGGTAGTATAATACTAAATCCTTCGGCATAAATATCGCCACATTTTTTTGGTATTTTGTGTGCCCACATTTGAAAATCTGTGATTTGGGTACTACATTTGACCATTGTGCATGGTTTCATCCTACATATTTTATGTTATTGTTATTTCACCGATTATAGGGATAATAGCTGTTGATTTTTAAAATCGTTACCCATGCCCCAGCCGACCAGATACGATATTTCTGTGAAAAGTGTGTGATCAAAACCTCAATCAATTCTTTAATCTCAATAAACCAATAAAATTAATATTGTATGTGATATATACAAATTTAAATACAAACACATTGCAAAAGCACATTCCACAGTCGAATAATTTATATAATAGTATATGTAATATTAATATATTAATTGAAGGCACATCCACTTCTAGTACTTATGTCATGAAACCATTAATTGTTAGGGGAAGATAAATAATTATAATAACGTCGTTTTAATGTGTCGATTGTGGTGTATACTATATTAGTGCATGTACATGTACTACACGTAGTTGTATAATAGCGCACATGTCCGTGAAATATTTGCGATGCACGAAAATATCGAGCAAAAAAAAAAAAACATTGAACAGAAAGATAAAGGAAGACCAAGCCAGAGTGAATGTGTCCGTTACTTTATACACACTATCTATTTATTTGATATAAAAAACAACGCAAATGTCAACCTGAGTACTTTTTCCTGGAGTTGGCTACCCAACACATGCACCAACTATTACCCAAATACAAAAATGTGGCTGAAGTATACAAAACTGACTAAGGCTACGTTCATACGCTGGCAAGTTTGCACGGTATGTTTTTGCGGGCATTTCGTCATAGAAAACCACATGGTGCCAGGATATGAACGGAACCGTGCAAATAACATACATCTTTACCAAAGTGAAAGAAGTGAGAAGTAACTTTTATATAATTCCACTTGTAACAGTGCTATTGGAATTTGCCTTCAAATGCCTGTATGATTTATTCTTGCGACATAATTGCATGATATTTACAGGCAAATTTCGATAGCATCGCTATACAGGCGGAACTTCGCACGTAGTTATCTGTGGCACAGATGCACGTTATGTGTTTGTTTCCGTTCATATTATGGCACCATATCGTTTTCTACGACAAAATTCCTGCAAACCATACCGTGCAACTTGCCAGTGTATGAACGTAACCTTATAATTCGCAAGGGGCCTTCAAAAATCATAACAAGTTGACTTTCGAAAGTTTACGGGCCAACGGCATAAAAATTGGATCGCGGATACATGAAACCGGAAGCACGCAGGAACCTCGTTCAAATTGTCCACTTGAAACTGGATTTATATTAGGTTTTATATTACTATTTGATGGGAGATTCTTGTTTTTCCCCGAGATTTCAATAGATAAGGGAAGCGACCCCCCTTCGGATGCCGGGATTCAGGATCTGTTAGATGTCGTATTTAGGACAGGGGCCTTGCTATTTATTTATCTAAATTGTCAATTATAAATCTTTTAAACATTCCTTTAGTTATTTTCTTAAAATCTTAAATATTGTCATACTAAAAACAAAAATAAAGGATTCGTCGATACTGCCTAAATTATTACTCGCCAAAGGGGGCCTATGAGTTTCATCACATAATGCCATTGTTGGCTTTGTTGCTCAGTTTAGTTTCAATAACTTTAAAAATATGCAACAAATGTATGAATTTGAGCCATGGATTAGTGCAAAATATTTTTTCTTGAAGCTGTCTTCACTCCCTCTTTGGTTGTGATAAGGAAATCAATATTATTTTTTTTTAACCCCAGCCGTTTCGAGATCATTTTTTCTCGCTAAAATGTGATTGTATGATAAAAAAGGATATAAAATTCATCGCAATTATATGCGAAATGTATTAGCCTCGTCCACTAAATTCGATTCGAGCTTCATTCAAGCTCGGCCCGAATATATTTTAGTGCACTCGGTTAATACATTGTAAATGTCGTATAGAATTGCGACTCATTACAGATCCTCTATCTCTGTTGTATATGTTCTGTATTCTAAAATCATAGATCCAAATATGACACTAACGATGCTAGGTATGCACCATTGTGATTACGAGCACTTCTTATGTTCTGGGTGATCTTTATGATTATGCCAGAAGGTTGATAGGCATACGGATGTATACCAGTCATATGCCAGAGTAATACGGACGTACCAGTCCCATGGTACGTGCATACGGATGTACCAGTGTTATGTTGGATCATATATATAAATGTTATACGTTTTGGTGTATGTTGTTTTTTCAGTATGATGTCCAGCTATTGAGTTTTCTTAAAATCTGAAACAGATGACATTTTATGCCTAAACAAATCAAATACGCATATAGCATAGACTATGCCTTTAAATATTATGGTCTATATATATAGGGTTTGGTATGTATTAGTTATATATATATCTATATAAAAACAGACGATGCTGTTGACCAACAAGCGCCCTGCAGTATCAAGTTTATTCTCTCATATCTACACCATTATAACCAATTTGACGGCTTCCGCCGACTTTCCCAATTGAGCGACAAGGGACCCAGAGAAAAGCGAGAATCGGACGACCGGCGAATTTTGATATTGATCGCGTGGGCACTTCATTTCGTAATTATTGCATCACCACACTTGCAACGCCTGACATATTAAAGCCTGAATTTACATCAAAAATCTGATATATCATAAAATTAATTGCAAACATTAGCAGAAACCATAGCCCGAGGTCAGATATTCTCGATACACAGCACGTGTAGATCAGTCGTAAACAACGTCGCTCGATTATCACACACGGCCACTGTATTACAAGCTTTTAAGAAGGTGATTGTTGAGATCAAACCAAACGAGACTGTTTCACTTCACGTGGCAAACATGCCGAACAATTAAAATAAGATTTTATGGCTTTTGAACTTCAACAAACCCAATTTTATACACTGCCGAGAAGAAACAAGAACATTTCAGAATGATCATATTGGGTGGTTCGTCTTTGCAGATCGGAAGGAGCGCGTATACTTTCGATGCGTGTTTTCGTGGTTTGATTCCGATTACTGATTACAGATTACACTACGTCCAATATGGTTCCGTAAACGAACAGACCGTAATCGTTATTTCGTGGTAATCTTAGTCTGATTCTGATCCCGTGATCGGAATCAGAATATTCATAATGTAAACAAACCGAGATTCCTCACCTCGTAGTTTAAAAACCCAATAAAACAAAAGAATCCGTCCCTTGGATACAAACTTTACCAAACACAGTTTTATACCTGTCGAGAAGAAACAAGAACATTTCAGAAATGATCTTACCGACTGGTTGTCTGTCACAGTGAAGTAATTATTTCCCATAGGCCTCATTGTTAACATTAGAACGGTCTGCAGTCCTGAGTATCCACGAATTGTGATAAATGAGTAGGATCACCAGGATATGCGCAAAGTTTCTACATGAAAAAAAATCCTGTCGTCAGGCATGGCACGTACCTTTAGAATTCGGATTTATAATCTAGAGTCAGAATTGCATGAAAAACATATTGACATTTTTTACCTCACACCAAAAAAATTCAAACTAGGAGCCACGTGCTTTACAGTGTGCCAATGTTTTGTTTGGCGTCTGATATTTCAAGAGGAGTGACTGGATTATTTTATGTTTAGACATCAAAACTATACTATTTAACCAACCAGGCCCCGGAATTGTTTTAATTATCTCCTGCATCTTAGCCCAAAATCCGTTGGAGGGCGCTACCAATCGTATTATTTCATTGTAACCTTCAGGACACAATCGCTTATATTCCGCACATCGTGGATACATGGATCCACGCTGTATGACAGTTCCACCCCATGCACCCGGATATGCTCGTAGCGGAAGACATGCTCGTAGCGGAATAACCACATGGCCCGCGATTTGCACATCGTCTTTAGTTGTCGTAAGTTATTTCATAAAAAGACGGTTTATTTTACCTTGATTTTTTTTAACGTTAACAGCGATAATCGGTCTACAGAAATGAGCGGTTGTGGTTTCCGCAATTTGCATATTACTGTTCGGTAATCGGGTTTTATACGAAAATTATGACCTAAAATACTTACTCAATATAAGTTTTATCAAATTTTAATGAATCTTTGTATTGACACATTATATAACATATATATACAGTCTCTCAAAGTAATATGATATCTTATCTTCAAAATGAACTGGACATGTTTGCGATGTCAATCATATTAGTGTCCGAAAAATTAGTTTCCATGGAGGCACTCACTCGATTTTGGGGAATGGCTATATCACTGCTATATCACTGCTATAGACATACCATATTTACTTGCTATGACCTGCATATATGGTTATATTTTACTATGGAAAATGTAGATACATGACTGGAAATGTTGTCTATTATATTAAGGGAATATCCGCTGAAATAGCAATGTATGAAAAGACTAGATTGTCTGGGCTGTTGCCACAGAAATCGTAATTTTATGTAAGAAATGCAAATTTTGCCACAAATTTGGGCCTAACTTCCCGGTAAAATAGGATTAAACTGCGTCCATGTTTAAAGAAGTTTGATGTACAGTTGGGTAAATTATAGCCACAAATAATACCACCACCGTAAACCACTGGTATGTGTTGGTTTCGGTGCAACATGTGTCTAACCGTGAACGGTGTGCAAATCGCGGGCCATGTGGTTATTCCGCTACGAGCATGTCTTCCGCTACGAGCATATTCGGATGCATGGGGTGAGTTCAGTCCCCTCGCTATGCACGTTGGTCTGATCGCTGCCATCATGTTTATTATCGTAATTAAATCAAACATTTATATAAGTGTTTTGTCAGTTACAATTCATCCAATTACAAAAGACTTAATAAAACTGAGTGATTTCCTCACATTTTGTGTACATGGTGGCAGTGGTTATACCAGCGTAGCAAGAGATTGGACTGTGCCTTCAATGTAAAAACAATGGACGCATAACGTGTCGGATGCGTTCTAAGTATATATATATAGAACGGAACCCTACCATGACGTGTTCTGAGTAGAACATATTTGTTCTGTAATCAACACAAATGGATCTGATTTAGAACATTAGTGTTCTGCTTACAGAAAAGCACAGTTCTGAACATTTGGAAATGATGTACACCGGGCTGAAAGTCTCTATTAAACGAATTCATGTTGAGATGTGGGTGTGGTGGTTATCGTACCAACGCATACCGTATCAAACTAAATAAAAACATACAATGAACTTTGTTTAGGTGAACTTTCTATTGGATAATATTCCTGTTTCTGCCATGTGCTTTGACAACATCAAACTGTTTACAGTATTTCAGGAAATCGTTAAGAAATTCATTAAATGCAGAAATGTACAAGTTTCATGTATGTCTACCTTCAACCATTTTAGAACATACCATTTATTATAATCGTAAACCTCAATGTGGAAATCAGATATAGGCATATTTGACTTTTTCAGAAAATATATATTGTTATTTGATAAGTTAAAGTTTACATGTATTAAATACCATATCGAGTAGAAATATATTATTTGACTTTGTCTATAAGGTGAAACATATCCAGTGAAACCGATTCCTGTTTCTGCCATATATATACAGTATTTTCCAGTAAACAGACTTGTAACATTATTTCTAATTAATGCATAAATGGGAAATTACTGACAAATTTTACTATTTCAGAACATATGTGTTCTAATTGTTGTCAGAACACATTTTGGTGTTCATTACCGACGCGTAATATGTGTTCTGATCAGAACACATCAGACGTGTTCTGGTTAGAGAACACCTGTGTTCTGCTCAGAACACATGTGTTCTCTAACCAGAACACGTTCTGTTTGGCATGTGTTCTGATATATTTTATGCGTTCTATATCTGTTACATTTTCGTGTTCTAAAAGAATAGTGATGTGTATGGTAACATTAGTGGAAAATGCATGGGCAAGCAGGTGAAAATTATATTTGTTTGTATGCATATGGAATTACTTCTGAATATAATGGGCACATTATGCTGTTGGTATTGGAAGCGACAATGAAGCTTTGGAAGTATTTTTAATCAAAAACAATCGCGACATCAATCGACGGTAAAACTGACCTATACACACAACGGCGCCCAAATCTTAAAACACCAACTTTCGGTGTAAATAATGCAGATCGGCGACTGATCAGCACAGTTTTAGTACGATCAGAGATCGATTCACGCTAGTTGTGTTTGGGTTTTAACGTTTATTTTTGTACAAGTTCGATAAAATTATGATAGGGGTTGATATCTGAACTTGGGGCGGGTGTGTTACCGGAAACATCATTTTAGACCTTATACCATTTCCCAGCTTGTCTCTTTTGACGAACCATGCTGCAACCAACACTAAAGATTCTATAAGTTCGTCGCAAAATGAATTTAAGGTACAATTTTTCAAGTCTAAAATTATACCATTTTTAGGACTGTTTGAAGTGATAGAAATTATACCATTGGAAAACAAAAGCATCGCTAGGGCGTGGCAAAATACACACTTTAGCCATTTCGAATTGTACTACCACAAAATAAAATAATAATTTGAGCTTACAAGAATATCTGATATACCCCTAATTTCAGTGCCAAAATGCGGTCAAATTCTAAAACGAAAAATGGTCGTAACTCGTGTGAAAATAATTGGACAGAACCCATATTCGAACTTGGCCTGTAATGTTCAGTCCCCTCGCTCCGCTGGTCTGACCACTGCCATCACGTATATACGTAATCTCACATTTTTTTTATTTAAGAGTTTGCTCGGTTACAATTCACTCTGATTTGATCTAGCCAATTTCCAAATTCCTGAGTATGAACAGTTCAGAAATTCTCAGAATAATGCAGAATGAATTTTAACCGAGCAAAGTGTAAAAAATAAGACATTTCATCATATTCTTCGTATACGTGTTGGGAGTTGCCAGACCAGCGTAGCAGGGAAATGAACTCTGCCTGGTAGTTTGCCTTTGATGTTGGTCTGTGCAGCGCAGGACTTTTCAAGGCTCAAGATAAAACGAACGACAAACGAATGGTCAAAATCCTTCATAATCAGACTCCACAGCTTCTAAATTACGTTGTGTCTTCGAGATGTTTTATTGACCTCCATCATAGGAGAGTAGATATAAAGCTTTACTGGTATTTACATGCTTCATGATCATATATATATTTAATAATGTATATTATCAGAAAAAAAAGAGAAACAGATAGATCGCCTAAAAATAAAACCAGATAGAAAAAAAACAATAATAAGAAGTAAAAAATACAGATAAGAGAAAGAAAAAAAAATAGACAAAAAGAAAAAAACACGCACGAAACGAAATCAGCATATTCGTTGGGGTATGAGGACATGACCGTGATCAAACCAACGTATAGCGCGAAGTTACTTAACTCTGTCTTGCCGTTTGACAACGTATAACAAGTTAACGAAAGGTCGATCACGTCCCGACTTATATGCTGGCGTCCTGTGCGGGAAAAAACGAGATTGGCATACAGCTGGTAAAGATAGATTTTATGTGGAAAAACGACGGGCGTGTATTCATTTATTTAACGTCATTCCGATATTAAATATAATGATCAAAGGATACTTTAAGGAGACGTTTGCGCTGCAAGATATTGATGATACAAACGACACAAACTCCAATGGTAATGCTCAGATCAAGAAACACAAGCAGAAACAGTATAGTCTGCCTCGGGCTTCAGTGTTATAAACTCGTATACTCGCTGGCGACAATTTGCTTATTTCAAGATCTTCCATCGCGCATTAGCGAATAAAGGAAGGAAAATCAAGTTAACTTTGATGTTCGAGGCGTGACGGAGACCTAGTCCGGCCCTTGGTACCTTCCCATCGCCAATCGAGAGGGGGAATGTAACATCTTATTATCCGGGTACTTTTAATGGGATGATAATCGGTGTTAGTCATCGATGATTGTGAGCGTCCGTATGAGTCTGTACTAATTTAGCCATCACTAGATTATTATCTCCGTTTTAGTGAGCGACGATCAGACACTGTAGCATAGGAATTTTCACAGTAATTACCGGAAGATAAAAGTGGTTCGTTGCTAGCCCATGTTGTACCCTTGTATCGCCTTCTATCATGTTGTCACAAAAGTCACTTATGAGTAAAGATAGGCATCGCTCTTTTGTGTTTCCACTTTATAATGTGTTGATATATGCTCAAAATTTCCCAGTCTATACGTCTAGAGGTCAAAGATTTCTGCGTGTGTCTTGTGGTTTTAAACATATTTGTCTCTTCTGTTTTGAGATTTACGATGTAATACTTGATATGTTTATTAAGATCGTGTCTAGTGGTAATTAATCAGATAGTAGGTTTGTCGCATCACGAGAATGTCAGTGGTTTGTTAAGAGATCATTATGCGGAACACCCATAAACTCCATTACAGTATTTGTGATATATGAAGCGAAACTCGAAATCAAGTATGATAAACTGATGGTTGTTGGTACCGATGGGTGTTATCTATATAAACTATATATGAATGTCACCAGATAAAAGATTACATAGTATGTGAACCATATTTGTCGAATATTTACAAGAGAAATACCTTAAACTTCCTACATATGTAATGATGAACAAATCAAAATGGGTGTATATATAGATCTGACACTCAAAAGCCTGTGTTAATTATTTTGATATTCAAATAATATGAACCATGCATACTTTACATTGCTCGTTAGCAAAATGAATGGACGAAAGGGCCAGTTTCCCATCAAATCGTAGACCACTGTAGGATTCTGGGTTTAAAGAGATCAATCAATGTGATCAGAATAAGTATCCCGACGCTGTATAATACTGCAAATATTTGGAGTGTTTCATAAATTCCAACAATGCAACCTATTTACTGAGCTTTACTGAGTGAGTTCTCAATTTCACTACATCATTAAAGAAAAAGTGATTAAAATCTAATTACGATTGAACTTAGATGCACTCTCTGTTCCAAAATGTCTAAACCATATAGTGTGCAAAATGAGAGTTTTTGGTGTAATTTATATGTTCAATAAAGCATTTAAAACTTTTAGACTCATGTGGTTGTTAATACATAGGACGTACGTGATTGAATAGCGAAAGATACTTAATCGGGGTTCACGATTGGATAGCGATTGATATTCAATCTGAGTATCAGGTGTCACGCGAATTTAGGATTGTATTTCGAATTGAGTATCCTGAAAGTTATTGGGTGACAGAACGCACTTTCGACTAAATATTATAACGGATTTGTCTATGTCAAATAATTGTTCTATTGGGTTGTGGGCTGAGGGGTAAAGGGTGACATGGGGGGGGGGGGACCAATCGGTCCTTTCGACCATCCCATGGACCCCCCCCCCCCCCCCCACGACAACAACACAATTTCCGTGGATGGTCAATCGCTCTTAATTTTATTTTTTATTTCTGAATATCTCCGTTAATTAGTCAATATGATCATCCACCTTTGATTAAATCTGGATACTCATTTTGAATTACAATCCGAACATCGCGTGGCACCTGTTACTTGGATTGAATACCACTCGATATATAATCGTGAACCCCGATTAGATATGGTTTTATATCTAATCATTGACGCAATGGCTAGTTAGAGCCACACATAATTGAGGCATATTTAATATTATTATTTTTAAAGATACATAATCCGAATTAACGCTCGCAAATTACTATTTCCTTGACTTAGGGGGTAAACAATATTTGATTCGAGTCGAGGAACCCACCCATCACAGCTCAGAGTGATCAGATATCGATTTTTGAAATCTATTATTTTTCACCACCAGTAATTTTTAGTGGCCCAGTAAGATGGATAACTCTAAAATCAAGTGGCTTTTTTGTGTCGGATATTTGACAAACCGGCAAAAAAATGTTGATAAATACAAATTTTGCAGAAAGGTATGCCGGGAGACGTCTATATGGTATTAGTTTAAAAAAAAATTAATTAAAAAAAATAAAATTGAGCAGCTGGTTACTACGAATCCGGTGGCTGGTTACTACGAGTCGGGTGGCTGGTTATACTACGAGTTGGGTGGCTGGTTACTACTAGTATGTGGCTGGTTACTACGAATCCGGTGGCTGGTTACTACGAGTCGGGCGGCTGGCTACTACTACGAGTCGGGTGGCTGGTTACTACGAGTCGGGTGGCTGGTTACTACGAGTCGGGTGGCTGGTTACTACGAGTCGGTGCTGGTTACTACGAGTCGGACGGCCGGTTACTGCGAGTCGGGTCGCTGGTTACTACGAGTCGGGTGGCTGGTTACTACGAGTTGGACGGCTGGTTACTACGAGTCGGGTGGCTGGTTACTACGAGTCGGGCGGCTGGTTACTACGAGTCGGGTGGCTGGTTACTATGAGTCGGGTGGCTTTCTAAGTTTTTACTTCAGGAAATGAAAGTACATTTGAATAACAGATTTGCGTCTCAAAGTTAATATAATTATATTAATTGCTTAGTGAATGGACATTTTTGTCATTGTTTCTGCTACTCTTGTGTCTATTTATTGTTGGGCGCACTCAATGTCTCTTGTTGGATAGACTGGTTCCTGGCCGGACCTCTCCACATATACACCAAATACAAATTTGTAGAGCGATTTGCCCTGGGACACCCAAGCTAGGATCGGCAGCTGAATGGTCAATGGTACATGGGTGAAAACTGCACGGAAAAAGTGCACAAACGTGTTTCCGGACGAGAATAATCAAATATAGCCACATCATGGTGCAGGGGGGGGGGGGGGGTCGGAAAAATAATTCAGGCACGTATGGCATTTTTTCCCTTTCGATCATTTTTTGTACCCACCCACCCCCACCGCCAAATTTTTTTCCGTTTTCGGCAGTTTTTTCCGACCATTTTTTGACACCCACCCCCCTTTTAACACTAAAACAGAGATTTGCGGAGGGAAATTCACTGTAAACAGCTGTATATGAATTTCTGTGCATACTATTTATCATGGATGTTAACATGGACATGTAAATAGGAATGTTTAATTTTGAGGTCATTCGGCCAAAAAAACATGGCTGCCAGCGGCCATCTTGGATTTCAAAATTTGCAACAAAATACAACACGATAACTGCCTGCAGTCAGTTTACCAGTTAGAATTACATTATTTCTCTCATTCAAAGTGGTTTTGAAGCCCAACTTATTGCCAAAACACTAAAAAAACAATCAGGAATTTTTTTTTTAGTTGCGGAAAAAATTGCTTGTTGGTGGCTTTGACCACCCACCCACCCCGGCATACGTGCCGGAATTTGTTTTCCACCCCCCCCCCCCCCCCCCGCATGGTGAACGGTTATACGGCTGTCAAATTGGTTAATAATTTATGGGATGGTTGGTGTTTTTTCGGATGTAATTTTCTCTCTCTCCATTTTAAGGGTAGTGAAACGTTTGTCACAACTGCAGTGTGACGCAATAGGTTGACAAGTACTTTTGGACACATTTTCGTGTGTCTAAAAGGATATTCTTTAATTTTTAATACTCGTGCAGGGTCAACCCTTTCCTGCGAATACAGGCCAGCGGGATTTGTTAACACTGATGCCTATTCAAATCAGTTGGTGTATTGTAAACTGACTACTGGATATACTTTCCCGCCTATACAGGGCAAAGAGAACTATATAGTCTATTATGGGGTAGAGTTCTCTATTCCGAAGGTTTATGCTTGACGGCAAAGTCACACGTTTTATCAATCGAAAACCTCCCATTAGTTCAATAAGTATACTAAATAACTAGCGAATTAGGAAATCATACTGTCATACAAGATACCTATATATGTGACCCGCCATATCAAATCCAGTCGTAAGTCGGGATTGTTTTACCCTGTGCCAATGCATTCTCTTATATATGCGAGTCGACCATAGGTCGCCTCGCGTATATAAGAGAATGCATTGGCCTAACAATTTTTTTTATTTTTTTTAAATAAATGTTTCTTAAAATTTTTAGGACATAAAATAAAAAACATCCATTACCCTGCAGGGAGCCCCACACACATATAGAAGCATATAGAAGAGTGTCGTCTGCTCATGTTTGTCTGGGGCTCTGTATGGGTGAAATTATAAAATTGTTAAAGAATACAAGAAAAAATTATTAAAATTGTAAAAAATTGTTATGCTAATGTATTCTCTTATATATGCGAGGCGACTGGATTTGATATGGCGGGTTACATAATGATATGCATTACCACTTACGTAGTTAAAATAACTTCACCATCACAACAGAACTGAAGAGGAAGTTCGTTAATCTTAAAGGTACTCAATCCGATTCGATTGTCCCCTTATAATCAGATTCCAACAACAACATTTTTAGAAATGCCGCTTCAGTTATCAGAATCGATTAATTTCCCAATAATAATGCTAACCACTGTCAACTTTAGTATAAAATTGCCCGAAACGTGTTATTTATCGACGTATTTATTATCGACAGAAAGCCTCTTGATATTAGAGTTATCCATCTTCATCCACAATTTGGTCTGAGACCGTCGGCTCGTAGACTGTTTACTGGGCCACTGATTAATTCACGATGGTGAGAAAAAATATATTTCAAAAATTACTCTGAGCTTTGATTGTGAGTTCCTCGACTCGAATCAAATATGTTTTACCCCCGAATCCAAATAAATAGTAATTGATGGGCATTTACGGTATTTCAAATTTTCAACAAAATGCGAAATTACTTTCCAATACGGTTCTGGTTTAGTTTCACAATTAATGTTTAGCCAATGTTCATGGTGTATGCACGATTTTTCTACTCAATCACTTTCTCTTGAATGCAATAAAACATTTATGATGCTATGCACCTGTTGTTGCAACAAACATAGTTTTAAACTAAAATATCGGTTATCAACCATCAACGCGAAATAACTTTTAATGTATAGTTTTTGCATTTTTATAATGAAGACGCATGTGATATAGTTTCGGTTGAACTCTTCGGCTATTGCCGGATAAACCCAGACATAAGCGAGAAGTGGGTCTGGAAAACCGTCTCGGTTCGTGCAAACTCAGTTTGAGTGCTCCAAATACCAGGGGTCTTTAAAGGGACTCATTGCATTTGAAGTGGGTTCATGCAAAATAACATAAAAGTCAACAAGTTGCCCTACGCAAGCCTTGAAATAGGGTGCTCTGTCATTTGCAGAATGAGGTCCCCAGAGGGGGAATTTAGTGATGCTACCCCGCATAGCATCACCAAATTCACCCTCTGTGAACCTCATTCTGCTGAGGTGTAAGCAGAATGAGGTTCCCAGAGGGTGAATTTGGTGATGCTAGCCCGCTATGCGGGGTAGCATCACTAAATTCACCCTCTGGGGACCTCATTCTGCAAATGACAGACACCCTATTTCAACTTTCAAGGCTTGGTCCTACGTGTAACAATTGATCGCCTTTGTTTTTACTTTTATTTCGGCCAATTTGGCCGGTTACTTCATGTGACTTTTTCATCTGACGTGTGTGTCGGATAATTGATCTGGAGGATTTATGTAAATGTTAGCCCAAACTACATTTCCAAGTAACGATGGTTTTGTTGTTTATTTTGAGGAATAATACCGCGTTAGATGAATTCAGCCCAAATATGTTAACAGTTGTCGTGTCAAACATTCGGCAGTAGGTTAGCGTTATTTAGTATTTGTGGATGTCCTTTAACATGGGGAAAATAGACTACTGCGCTTGAACGAGCATGTGAATTTGTCGTTTTTAATGTACAGCAACTTGATAATCAATAACAGAGGCATTCTTTGTCAAATAAGGTCGCTCTATTTACGGTATTAATTGCGGAACTTTCTAAAGTAAACTACGCGTAAACGGATACATACGGTAAATTATAGAATGTGCCGGAATCGGCCTAATCGCCCCATGGCCAACTCGCCCAGTCGACGTGTGTCAATTCGGTACCTACTATAACATGTACCCGAGTCCGATTCGGAATAAAAGATGTATACGGGTGTTATATAGCGTTTGGTCCGTTGTTTCTCAATGAATATTATTGAAATTTGGTGTATATGTCCGGGCTGGGACATGGAATACAACAACGTTTGAATTGTTTTTAAATTTACAAATTTGTTGATTTTATTCAATTTTTTTTCGTTCTGAAAACACACTATAAAGTGTATATAATATAATAACGAACACGAGACATACATAATTTATAAACTGTTAACAAAAGATATCAAATTCAATACATGACAAAGATGACTCAGTGGACTTTATAAAGTGAACATAAAAACATTGAGGTAAGAATCTTTTTAAGGAATGCAACTTTATTTAATGATAATAAACACATAAATTAAAATAACAAACATGAGACATACATGATTTATAAACTGTTAACAAAAGATATCAAACTCAATACATGACAAAGATGACTCAGTGAAGTTTATAAAGTGAACATAAAAATATTAAGGTAAGAATCTTTTTAAGCATTACTAAACCCTTTAGCACAGACCACAGTCCACTTCACTCATCCGATCATCACCAAACTTCATATTTATCTTGATATTGATCTATCAGATGAGAGCTATCAAATATTTTTTTAATTTCATAGGAAAAAATGGTCGCCAGCGGCCATATTGCATTTACGTTATATTTTATCGCGTCATGTCGATATCTAGTATTACTTAGAAATTTCACCTTTCCAGATTCATAATTGCTCCATTGACTGTAACAGATGAAATTATTCCCCTCTTCGGATAGAGTGTCACTGAAACTTTATTTTGTCAGACTGTCTGTATAATCACTGATTATATATGGCAATAATCTGTAATAAGATGTAGCACTATTTTATTTTATATTTACATGCAGTGCTGTTTTTATACATCAATTCTAATCCCCCTAGATCATCATGTGATCGATCATACATCGCGCGAGGACCTGGTTGAATTAAGGGGGGTTTTATGGATCACTTCTGTCCTCAAGCTAGATTATACTTATGACATTTAATGGCATGTTTCTAACGTGGAGGGTTAGATATGCTTGAGAAACCACCACTCTTTAATTCACACCAAGTTCTCAGCTGTCATGTTCGGATATTAGAACCCATAGCCATGATATATGGTTTATTTTGTGTATACTAGTAATATAGTTATTTTCAGTACCTTTATATACCAGTACTGTGTATAACAATGCATATAGATTAATCCATGTATACATGTATATTGATTCAACGGATTCAGTGGTTTTGTCCATCAGTCTATCAAATTTGCGGGGAAAACATGGCCACAAGCAGTACACCCTGCTAAATTTCGAATTTGAATCAATTGGCGCACCCTGCAGCCAGCTTTTATTGGAGAACTTTTTCTTATGTGGATATTTTGGGTCACCGCTAGATGTGAGCCATATTTTGTTCTCAAACTGTCCTTGTGAAGACATCACTGCCAGCGGTGATCTTCAATTTTACTATTTTTATGGCTAAATAATTTGGTTGATCCTACAGACGACACCCTTGTCCGATCGTCATCAGATTCCACAATTATCTTCTGGATAACCAGGGTGAGAGTAATCTAATTTTCCCGAATTTCGTTAAAAAACATTACCACAGGCAGCAATTTGGTATCTTACTCTTTGATCCTCTTTTGCATGACTGAATTGTTTAGCAACTGTACAGACATATCCCTCATCTGGTTTTTATATACATGTATATCTCTTCATGCGGATAGCCAGTATTACGTAGGTACTTCAACTTTCTGCATTCCTGTCATCATTTGAAATATAAAAATTTACCTGATACATGCACCCTTAAAAATTTGTTTCGTCGTATCTATTTTAATGACCCGTATGGTAATATTGATACAGATATATTTGTCAAACATTTCTTTGTACAATATACAGGTATTTAGTTTGTAACTAAATCTAGAAATATATAATAGTAGCTCGTGGACCCCACTTCGTCCGGGATGTTCCCCTCTGATTTTCGGAGAAATGCGCGATTTAACCTTGAATTGACTATTTTAAAGGTGAAGGTCATGTCGGGGTCACGATTTGACCCGTCCAAAACACTCCCCGGACAAAAGTCACGACAAAAGTACCCGTCGAAATCCGCCCGGCTTTATACCCGATTTGACCTTGAATTGACAATTTTGAATGTCAAGATCAGGTCAGGGTCATGATTTGACCCACCCGAAACACTCCTGGGACAAAAGTAACAGTAGGTATCAAATTTCGTTGAAATACTTCCGTTTTACCAGATTTGACCTTGAATTGATCTTTTTGAATGTCAAAGTCAGGTCGGGATCAAGATTTGACCCGTCCAAAATACTCCCTGGAAATAATTTCCCCTAGGTATCAAATTTCGTCAAATCTGTCCGGCAGTTTTCCCGGCCATAGCTAACAGACAAACAGACAGACAAATGTCCAAAATATATATTAAACTAGCTGATGTACTCGACTTCGTTCGGGCTAGTTAGGGATTTTTTTTTGTGATCGCCTCCATCTGGACAGTACCCAGTATATACAGCGTCTGGCCAAACTATTGTTCAATTGGTCCAGAAACATGCCTATATCAGCACGTTCGAGAACATGGTCCCACGTGAAATTGGACCCGTCCATATTGCTCCCGGGATCGAAGTAGTCCTACACACAAATTTTTAGTCGGATCGGTCAAGGTCCAGAAACATGCATATGAGCGAGGTCAAGTTGACACGTTAAATACCAAATTCGAGCAGTGTTAGAGTCTATAACACATACACACATGCATTCACGCATACACACATACATACATACATACATACATACAGACAGGTGTTTCAAAATGTATAATCGATAGCTACAACAATTCTATGGTAGATAGTTCACGGCCGACCTGATGCATGCATCTTAGTTTTCTTGTTATTATATAGTGTCCAATAACGAGATTTCGCATATCAGAACTATTGTTTTGTAACAGTGGCATTACCGATCGATGTCCACTTCTGTACTTTTATTTATCTATCGTCTGCTTATTTTACCTGTAAATCAATGCAATAAATATTCCAAACACTCATCGCGATGCTCTAAGAGTGTTTCTGTTCAATGTTCAGGGCCACCTCCTCTATAAACGGCCCCTGTCTGGCTTTGCGAAGGAAATATTCACACACCTGCACGCATATGATCTCATCGATTACCTCACAAATTTTATTGATTCTGGGTTCTTTCCATCACAGAAACAATGGAAAGAAATTGTAAAAGAGAAGATCAACAACTTCGCGTATCAAGCACCATGGTGTGATTTGACAAATGAATCACTGAAATTCTTTAGGATGGTTAAATCCTATCCTATGTCGATCTGGAGAGGCTGGCTACTATGCAGGGAACACCCAAAGTACAAATCTAAAGCTCTCTATATGGCAAACATCATCTCCAGAACGACATACATGTATGACAACAACGCACTATGCAAGCACTGTGGGTGCCAATACTCTGACCTCATGTCACACATGTACCTCCATTGCTTCTCTCCGCACATACAGGAACTCAGAAATGAATTCTGGTATAAAATCATAAACATATTCGGAATTCCTACATTTTCATTCCTGGATTTACTCTCGCCGGTAGGATTCCTCACTTATGCATGTGGATGTGGAAGTCATCCTACTCTGGAACTCATGTGTGATGAGAAACGCCTATTTATTCATTGTCTCATATTTGTGTGTGTCCTTTGCTCCATCTGACCAATGCAAAAGGTCAACCAACCTCATATAAGTGAAATTGATTTAGTTTGAATGTCACTGTTGTATTCATAAACATGTATATACCTGTACACATATCTCTCCTTCAATGAGGCAATAAAACATCTCTCTCTCATTCTTATATCAATATCTATATTTGCGAATGTCTATCTGTCTGTGTTCTATAGAAATTCACAGGGGACCACATAGATGGCACCAACGGGGTCTACTAGGGTCTAACTTTTTACGAGAAAGATAATGGTGCGGGTTAGGATTTTCTAAAGTGACGCCGTTGTTTTCAGGGGCAGAAAAGGGGAGGGGCATAAAAAGAATTGTCGCCGATTGCCACGAAACTTATATATAATCATCCTCATGAGATAAGGAATCTGGTGGTGCGGTTTAAATATGTCAAAATTGGCGCCGTTCGAGTCAGGGATGCACGGAAGGGGAGAGGGGCACCAAAATTGATAACCTAAGTTTAGCGCCGAGGGACCATCTAGATGGCACCAAACTGGTCTACTAGGGGTAACTTTTTACGAGAAAGATAATGGTGCGAGTTTTCTAAAGTGACGCTGTTGTCGGGGGCTGTAATGGGGAGGGGCAGAAAAAATGTTAGCCGCCGATTGCCACCAAACTTTTATATAATCATTCCCACGATATGAGGAATCTAATTATGTTGTTTAAATATGTCAAACGTGACGCCATTCGTGTCAGGGATGCACGGAATGGGAGAGGGGCCCCAATATTGATAAAACTAATTTTAGCGCCGATTTCCACCAAATTGATTCACATTCTTCTCCATGATACAAGGAATCTAATTGTATGATTTAAAAGACGCCAAATTGGTGTCGTTTAGATGTGTTTGGGGGGGGGGGGGGGGGGGTAGGCACTACGTTTGATAAGAATTGGTTTAGTCACCGATTGATACAAAACTTATACAAAATCATCCTCATGGTATGGGGAGTCTAAAGGCGTGGCTTAAAACTGTTAAAACTGGCGTCATTCGAGTCAGGGGTGCACTGAAAAGAAGAGTGGCACCAGATTTGATATACACAATAATTTTAGCGCCAATTTTCACCAAATTGATACGCATTCTTATCCATGATACGAGGAATCAAATTATGTGATTTAAAGACGCTATGTTGATGCTGTTTGTGTGAGAGATAGTGGTGTGGGGTGGGCACTAAATTTGATTAAAAAAATTTATTTGGTCTCCGATTAGCACCAAACTTATAAATAACCATCTCCATGATATCAGGAGTCTTAATTGTGTGCTTTAAAGATGTCAAAAGTTGTGCCATTCGAGACAGGGGTCCACAGAGGATGAGAGAGACACAAAAATTGATAAAAAATATGTTTAGCGCCGATTTCCACCAGACTGATACATATTCTTCTCCGTGATTCGAGGAATCTAATCGTGTGGTTTAAATACGCCAAATTCGTTTGGGTGAGATAAATGGGGGCTTTAAATTTGATACGAATTTGTATACTCGTCAATTTTCAACAATTTTATATATATTCATCTCCATAATGAGTCTAAGTTTGTGGTTTAATGATGTCAAATGTGGTGCCGCTTGAGTCCGAAATAGGGAACGCGGGTCACCAAAACTGATAGAAATATGTTTAGTGCCAATTAACATCAAATTCATACAGATTCTTCTCAAATGATACGAGGAATCAAATTTGGTGCCTAGATATATTTGAAATTAAATGCCTCTCTGTATATGTGTTCTATATATAACTTCACGGGGTACAAGATGGCACCAAGGCGTTCTAACAGTGGTAACTTTTTACGAGGAAGATAATGGTGCATGTTAAAGTATTAGAATAGCTATGTTAATATTATAACACAATTGAGTCTGCCCAATTCAATATAGTTTCCACAAAAAAAGTTACAAGAGATATGGAAATGTATAGAAGGCCTGTTCAACAATAGTGGTCAAATATAATTTCCTCTGAGATAAAAGAAAACGGAGTCAGTGGCACATGACTTTTCATGATCATCCAATACTGACATCTGACAAGGTTATATCTGCCCAATATACAGAGGATATCTTTCATGTTTATAACAGACTCATCGCCTAACATAAACAACTCAAAATCTCGCTCTGTTGCATAGCAACATTTCTTTTAACCCTTTACCCAACAAACCGGCCAAAACCGGCCAAATAAAGCTTTAACAGCCTAAAATATCTTCGGTCTGTCTCAATAGAACCATACAAATATGGATATCATTGGAACCGGCTCCTTGACCACATTGTGATAGTTACAGTTATGCCCTGTGCCAATGCATTCTCTTATATATGCGAGGCGACCTATGGTCGACTCGCATATATAAGAGAATGCATTGGCACAGGGCCGTTCTGTTGGGTAAAGGGTTAAACTTAGAATAATTAGCCAATATAGAGCACCACGAAGAGAGGAGCACCTGGACAATTCTTTGAAACATCTGTATCTTCATGGATATATGACAATCAGGTGTCGTCAAAAATCTTAGTCTAACCCACTAGATTGATTGATACATCCCTATGTAAAACCCTATTGTCGTCTTGTATTTGTGTGAACTAATGTGTTTATGATGTTCATGTTATAACGCAGTTGTCAATAAATAAATAGTTCTGTATTGGTGGGACGGATTAATCGCGATAAATAATATGGCAATCGCTCCGATCCGACAATGTGAGCTACTACTTATATTCCGGGTGTGAGAATCATGTTTTGTGATGTTATTTGGATATATAATTTATGAGAATATGTGTAACGCTGTGAACAAGAGTATCCTCTATTCCCACCATATATCCACAATATGCAGAGGGTTTCACATCACTTTAACCTGGGCAACGCCGGGTAATCCTGCTAGTATTATATATATATTAATTAAATCCAATGACTCTCGATGACGAAATCATTTGTGTTAGTTTATCGCCGATATTTGCGTCCCGAATCTAGATATAAATATTTACAATTGAGCGCAGTTCACACAATGTTTTCTATGGAGTGGTATGGTCGATTTATTTGAAGTTTTCGACAATGTTAGTAGAATGCTACAGGTTGACATAGTGCCTGAGAACTAACGTCTCAGAAACACATATAGCAATATGGTCGGGAAGGCACTACACAAATCACCATAAAATATCAAAATCATGCATGTAAATATGTTCAGCTGTCATCTTGTAAACATTTTGTATCTTAATCGATTGTATTGCGAGAGGGGCTTCATTAGTTGAAAAAACTTATGCCCCAATCTCTTTTGTATTATGCAAATAAAATACGTTTCAAGTCAAAGTCAACGTCTTAATTTCACGCATCCGATCAAGTCCATAACATGTTTTTAATTGACTGGTAGAATCCATTTAGTATAGAAAGGGGTTAATGTGGTTTATCGCCGTTTTGATCGCTAGCCATATCACGATGTTGTTAGTTTTACGAATGGATAAAAGACCGCGCAAAGGTTTAATGTCTGCACGAATCACCCCACTACACGTAGAATCCACCGACTACCATACAGGAAGCCATCAGAGGTTTAATGTCTGCACGAATCACCCCACTACACGTAGAATCCACCGACTACCATACAGGAAGCCATCATAGGTTTAATGCCTACACGAATCACCCCACTACACGTAGAATCCACCGACTACCATGCAGGAAGCCATCAGAGGTTTAATGTCTGCACGAATCACCCCACTACACGTAGAATCCACCGACTACCAAGCAGGAAGCCATCAGAGGTTTAATGTCTGCACGAATCACCCCAATACACGTAGAATCCACCGACTACCATGCAGGAAGCCATCAGAGGTTTAATGCCTGCACGAATCACCCCACTACACGTAGAATCCACCGACTACCATGCAGGAAGCCATCAGAGGTTTAATGTCTGCACGAATCACCCCACTACACGTAGAATCCACCGACTACCATGCAGGAAGCCATCAGAGGTTTAATGCCTACACGAATCACCCCACTACACGTAGAATCCACCGACTACCATGCAGGAAGCCATCAGAGGTTTAATGTCTGCACGAAACACCCCACTACACGTAGAATCCACCGACTACCATGCAGGAAGCCATCAGAGGTTTAATGTCTGCACGAATCACCCCACTACACGTATAGAATCCACCGACTACCATGCAGGAAGCCATCAGAGGTTTAATGTATGCACGAATCACCCCAATACACGTAGAATCCACCGACTACCATGCAGGAAGCCATCAGAGGTTTAATGTCTGCACGAATCACCCCACTACACGTAGAATCCACCGACTACCAGGAAGCCATCAGAGGTTTAATGTCTGCACGAATCACCCCACTACACGTATAGAATCCACCGACTACCATGCAGGAAGCCATCAGAGGTTTAATGTCTGCACGAATCACCCCACTACACGTAGAATCCACCGACTACCATGCAGGAAGCCATCATAGGTTTAATGTCTGCACGAATCACCCCACTACACGTAGAATCCACCGACTACCATGCAGGAAGCCATCAGAGGTTTAATGTCTGCACGAATCACCCCACTACACGTAGAATCCACCGACTACCATGCAGGAAGCCATCAGAGGTTTAATGCCTACACGAATCACCCCACTACACGTAGAATCCACCGACTACCATGCAGGAAGCCATCAGAGGTTTAATGTCTGCACGAAACACCCCACTACACGTAGAATCCACCGACTACCATGCAGGAAGCCATCAGAGGTTTAATGTCTGCACGAATCACCCCACTACACGTATAGAATCCACCGACTACCATGCAGGAAGCCATCAGAGGTTTAATGTATGCACGAATCACCCCAATACACGTAGAATCCACCGACTACCATGCAGGAAGCCATCAGAGGTTTAATGTCTGCACGAATCACCCCACTACACGTAGAATCCACCGACTACCAGGAAGCCATCAGAGGTTTAATGTCTGCACGAATCACCCCACTACACGTATAGAATCCACCGACTACCATGCAGGAAGCCATCAGAGGTTTAATGTCTGCACGAATCACCCCACTACACGTAGAATCCACCGACTACCATGCAGGAAGCCATCATAGGTTTAATGTCTGCACGAATCACCCCACTACACGTAGAATCCACCGACTACCATGCAGAAGCCATCAGAGGTTTAATGTCTGCACGAATCACCCCAATACACGTAGAATCCACCGACTACCATGCAGGAAGCCATCAGAGGTTTAATGTCTGAACGAATCACCCCACTACACGTATAGAATCCACCGACTACCATGCAGGAAGCCATCAGAGGTTTAATGTCTGCACGAATCACCCCACTGCACGTAGAATCCACCGACTACCATGCAGGAAGCCATCAGAGGTTTAATGTCTGAACGAATCACCCCACTACACGTAGAATCCACCGACTACCATGCAGGAAGCCATCAGAGGTTTAATGTCTGCACGAATCACCCCACTACACGTAGAATCCACCGACTACCAGGAAGCCATCAGAGGTTTAATGCCTACACGAATCACCCCACTACACGTAGAATCCACCGACTACCATGCAGGAAGCCATCAGAAGTTTAATGTCTGCACGAATCACCCCACTACACGTAGAATCCACCGACTACCATGCAGGAAGCCATCAGAAGTTTAATGTCTGCACGAATCACCCCACTACACGTAGAATCCACCGACTACCATGCAGGAAGCCATCAGAAGTTTAATGTCTGCACGAATCACCCCAATACACGTAGAATCCACCGACTACCATGCAGGAAGCCATCAGAGGTTTAATGTCTGCACGAATCACCCCACTACACGTAGAATCCACCGACTACCATGCAGGAAGCCATCAGAGGTTTAATGTCTGCACGAATCACCCCAATACACGTAGAATCCACCGACTACCATGCAGGAAGCCATCAGAGGTTTAATGTCTGCACGAATCACCACAATACACGTATAATCCACCGACTACCATGCAGGAAGCCATCAGAGGTTTAATGTCTGCACGAATCACCCCACTACAAGTAGAATCCACCGACTACCATGCAGGAAGCCATCAGAGGTTTAATGTCTGCACGAATCACCCCACTACACGTAGAATCCACCGACTACCATGCAGGAAGCCATCAGAGGTTTAATGTCTGCACGAATCACCCCAATACACGTAGAATCCACCGACTACCATGCAGGAAGCCATCAGAGGTTTAATGTCTGCACGAATCACCCCACTACAAGTAGAATCCACCGACTACCATGCAGGAAGCCATCAGAAGTTTAATGTCTGCACGAATCACCCCACTACACGTAGAATCCACCGACTACCATGCAGGAAGCCATCAGCAGTTTAATGTCTGCACGAATCACCCCACTACACGTAGAATCCACCGACTACCATGCAGGAAGCCATCAGAAGTTTAATGTCTGCACGAATCACCCCACTACACGTAGAATCCACCGACTACCATGCAGGAAGCCATCAGAGGTTTAATGCCTACACGAATCACCCCACTACACGTAGAATCCACCGACTACCATGCAGGAAGCCATCAGAAGTTTAATGTCTGCACGAATCACCCCACTACACGTAGAATCCACCGACTACCATGCAGGAAGCCATCAGAGGTTTAATGTCTGCACGAATCACCCCACTACACGTAGAATCCACCGACTACCATGCAGGAAGCCATCAGAGGTTTAATGTCTGCACGAATCACCCCACTACACGTAGAATCCACCGACTACCATGCAGGAAGCCATCAGAGGTTTAATGTCTGCACGAATCACCCCACTACACGTAGAATCCACCGACTACCAGGAAGCCATCAGAAGTTTAATGTCTGCACGAATCACCCCACTACACGTAGAATCCACCGACTACCATGCAGGAAGCCATCAGAGGTTTGATGCCTACACGAATCACCCCACTACACGTAGAATCCACCGACTACCATGCAGGAAGCCATCAGAGGTTTAATGTCTGCACGAATCACCCCAATACACGTAGAATCCACCGACTACCATGCAGGAAGCCATCAGAGGTTTAATGCCTGCACGAATCACCCCACTACACGTAGAATCCACCGACTACCATGCAGGAAGCCATCAGAGGTTTAATGTCTGCACGAATCACCCCACTACACGTAGAATCCACCGACTACCATTCAGGAAGCCATAGAAAGCTATAAGGATCTACAATATGCCAGAAAAACGAACATACATATGCTTATAAAATGCACCTGTACCACAGCTAACTATATACGTTAGAAGTAAACCTATCTAGTTTCACCAGTACAATGCTATCGAAATTTGCCTCTATGCTGCATGTAATTATCTCACAAGAATCAATTTGAAGGCAAATTTAACCCTTTCAGTGCCAAGTCCGATTTTTGTATCAACCCATATTTCCTTGATAATTTTTCAAATTTATTGATTATAATAATGCGATACATTGATGGAAAGAGCTAAGAGCTCTTTCCATCAATGTATCATATTATTATAATCAATGAATTTGAAAAATGATCAAGGAAATATGGGTATTACAAAAATCGGAATTGGCACTGAAAGGGTTAAGTAGCACCGTTACATGTGAAACTACCAAAATTTTACTTCTCATGTCGTTAGCTTTTGTAAAGATGTATTTATACCTGTTTATGTTCATTTTCTGGTACCATATAGTATTCTATGACGAAATGCTTGCAAAACATATCAGGCTAACTTGCGGGTGTGTGCATCCACGCACACTAAGGCTATATATGTTCACATAAATTAATGAATGGCAAATTTTCCTGGCAAATTTGCAATATATACCATGCACGGAAACCAGTCACCGCTGTTTTACTAAATGGCTAACAAGATCTACGTAATTACAAAAGTAATACCAAATCAGCCTTTAAAAAATTGGCAAGAATCAATCATGTAATTATTCGTGGCATTCCATGTGTATAATAAGCGACAGCACAATCGAAGACACGTCCCCTGTAAATACGGTTCGCAATTGAATGACGGGTGCATATGTACAGAATTGCATGAACATTTTGTTATACACGCAGAGGTGCAAGCTTGTTTTTTTTTTGCGGAGGCTTTCCCTGAGAAACAAAATAATTTGTTTATCTATCCGAAATAACTTCGGCATATCTATAATTTGCTTATCTAAATGGACATATATCGATCAGAATGGCACATTGAGATGTCCCTCAAATGAGATCAATCACGAAACCGGTCCATATTTTCGCCCATGTCGAGGTTCGAACCCGCGCCAACCTCATCTATCCCAGACTGCGATCTTATCCACGACCTAACCAGTTCGGATACGGTGACATCCTTAAAAATGAAGCCCTTTCACCGAGAGTTGGGAAGCGTATCAATCTGAATTATACATGCATTCGTATATTGACTCAGAGCAGATATACCATTATACTGGAACAGCACAATGCACTTCCCCTCGAAATTGTATCTGATGTTTTGAGTATTAGGTAGGCCTTCAAAACAATTTCCAGACAGTGAGTCATATATGCATACAGAGTATGTACAGTATATAGCACAGGTTGCATATAACGTTATTCGTTCTCATATAACATTTATTCCGATGTTTATGTCCCAACGAGACACATTAGTATTGAGACATCAAAGTCAACCCGACATAAGATTCACAATAGAAGAAACGACTAAGTCTTATCTACAAGTTGTTATTCTTCGGGGTATTCATGTATTTCAAACGCAGATATACCCGGAATATCATTAAGTTAACAATACAAACACATTAGTATGTTCAGATGATTCCTGATTCAGATCTATGTAAGTATATCACCGTAAGGGGCGATAAATAACTATCAAACGGAATCATTTACTAAATATAGAAAATATGACTAATAAATCCTGATGGGAACTTGAAAAGTTATACACGAATAAAACAGTGTAAATATATATATAGTGAGGAAACGGAAGATATTTCCCGATTACACGAAAAGTGAATTTTCACACGATACCTTTAAAATAAAACTCTATATTTTCGTTTTTTATCATAAATGAATTATGTTGATCCGCCCATACCAGTGATTTCGTTTACGAAAATATAATGAGGCGTAATATACCAATTAATATATTGTAATATAATGTGTTATATAATGTGACGTGATTAGCATTCATATTTTAGGCGAGATAAGTAATTGTAAATGCTATACTATATATATATATAGTCTATAGATAGTAGATTATAGAGTATGCATTGGGTTTAAAGGTACTCAACCAGATAAAACTCCTCTCAATTACTATTTCAATGGCTTCGGGGGTCAAAAATATTTGATTCGAGTCGAGGAAGTCACCCATCAAAGCTCAGATTTGTTAGATATCGATTTTAGAAATCTATTATTTTTCATTATCGGGAATTCTTTCTGGCCCAGAAGACTGTCAAAAATTCGTTATTATTACCCACTTGATTATAGAGTTATCCATCCTTGTCTGTTTGAATAGAATTTTGGCGTAAAATCTCGAGCAGGTTACCAAATTGACGGCAGTTATTGGTACTCATCTCGAGAACATAAGAATTTTCAAAAATCAATATCTAATAACTCTGAGCTTTGTTTGATGGGTTCCTCGACTCGAATCAAATATTTTTTACCCCCCAAAGCCAAAGAAATAGTAATATAGAACCCTCTGATCGGATTGTTGTTGTTGGAATCTGTTGAGATGGGGACCCTCTTTACGGGTTGAGTACCTTTAACCCTTCCTGTACACTAGATCATGCCATGAATCTCTACTATGCCTAACGCCCGTAGAGATCATATTCCACCAGAACAAAACCTGGGAACTTTTTTAACTTATAACACGGGGAATATATTTGTTAATGATTATCTGTTCCTTAATAGTGTACTTCACTGTATGTGAAGGTCCCAACGAGAACATTCATGTTTTCTGTGACTTTTGAGAGCCGATATTGCAATAAACATTCAATTAATTACCCAGGAAAAAAATCATAATTGTCAGGAACTCAAAGCAAAATCGCTCACAAAGTCATTTAAATCCTGAAATTTCGAGTTGGGTCCTTTACCTACAGTGAAGTACATTATTAATAAATATATAATAACAAAGAAATATATTCTCTGTGTTATTTTTTCGATTTTATAATGTCAAAACTTCCCAGGTTTTGTACTGGTGGAATATGATCTCTACGGGCGTTAGCATTAGTAGAGATTCGTGACACGATCTACCTATACACTAAAGCATCATTGATGAGTAGTTATCCCATATAAAATGTTTAGATAATAAGTGCATGCAGCAAACGACCTGTTTGTTGAACTTATTATCTAAACATTATCCTCAATAAATAGGACTCATTCTGTACTTTTATTTATCTGTCGTCTGCTTTTATTACCTGTACATCCCGGCAAATCAATAATAAACAATTTTGTGCACACATTCCGATGTACACAAAATTTTAACTGACTGCATGGGAGAATCCATTTAGTATAATATACGAACCAAAACAATGCTCAGCCAAGCCAAGTTATCTGGCCCACATGTATATATAATATCAATACCTATCATGATCGACGCTGCAGATGTGGGAGCAATAAGCTTGTCATATATATTATCCGGCTAGCATGAAGTTCTTGAACATTAGTATATATTTTACAATTGAGCGCTTTAACCCATTCAGTGCCAGGTCCGATTTTTGTATCAACCCATATACCCTGTGCCAATGCATTCTCTTATATATGCGAGTCGACCATAGGTCGCCTCGCATATATAAGAGAATGCATTGGCCTAACAATTTTTCATCATTTGTTATTATGTTTTACAATTTTTTACAATTTTAATAATTTTTTCTTATATTCTTTAAGACTTATTTTGTAGGTTTAGTGCTAGGGAATCTTACGTTTTTCATGGGCATCAAAATCTTTACTTGAGTTATAACATGCTCCTAAGGTTTTATCCAGTTTTTTTTTAATTCGCTATATCATGCTTAAGCATACCCAAAACAAATTCAACCCCAAAAAAAACAATTTTTTTTTTTATCTAGACCGTAAATTAGGGCCGATGAGATCGGCCCCTGGGCCGATGAGATCGGCCCCTGGCACTGAAAGGCTTAAGACAAAATAATTTCCTCAATGTCTCTCACTTCGGCATTAATTGATCTCTCTGAACCTAGAATCCTCGAGAGTTCTACAAAGTTTAAATTCACAAGTTTACGCGTTATTTTTTTCAGGCATTTCTTCATATAGAAAACCACATGGTGTCAGAATATGAACGGCATACTCGCTGCATGCACGCGGGGCCTAATCGATCCAACGATTTCGCACGCCGTAGGAGTCGCGAGACGGCGAACCGAATCGCCATTCTGACCCACCAAGGCGACCCATGTTCGGATCGCCTCGTTTCATTAGATGTCTCGCTGCCACCGGTGCTGACGACGCACGACACGGAGAAAACGGTCGCGCGCCTTTGTTGATGCGAACCTCCCCGCGGGCGAGGCAGCTTCTTATATTTCCCATCGGATATTATGGAATGATGGTAGATCTTTAATGTACCAAACCCACCGATATACTTTGCAATATAGTTATGGGCGTATATATATAGCATTCCCAAGTATAGGGGGTATATTGGGGGGGGGGTGGGGTTCTGGTATGTCATACCATGAGGGCCAAAGTATCCGGGTTTGGAAGAGGGGGGGGGGGGGTAACAATGTTGGGGTAACATTCTGCGGTTTTAAACTCGGGGGTAAATAAGGGGGCTATATATATCATATGCTTTGTACTTTTCTATGAATGATATTCAGACAATTTTTTAACAAAAGATATCACTAAGTTACATGTAGCAGACTTGCTATATAGGCTCTCCAATATACTTTATTGATATGTGCCGATTTTGACGACTATGTATTATTTCCTGGTCCTGCCTTTGCCCCGATCAAATTTGTCTTCGGAAGTAGCTAGTGTTGAATGTTGCGATTGTGTACATTACATTTATGCCACGCATCTTACATGTTTGTATGAGGCCCATTTTTGGAGAAATGGTTGGGGCACAGACATATTTCAGGGGCACATGCCAGCCCCCCCCCCATAGTTACGATTCTAGATATATATATACTGTGGTTCGAAGTTCAAACAAGCTCGATTTTATTGTTGCTTTAAAACACATCGCTGGTGGATTGGTGTACGGGACGCAACCCTATTTTGACAACACATTCCAATATTCTTTTTGGAGGAAATTTCGGAACGACAATACGCTACGCTGTAAAGCGAAATATAATCTGTACATTGATGTACCTCTACTGCATGGGGCTCTATGGTTTTAAAGTGATGAACACTCTTGTTCGCCTCATTATTTTCACCAATAGTGTACAATACAGATTGTTAACCATTTATTTACTAAATACTCGTTGGAGAGTAGTTGTTACCTTAGTAAATGTTCAGATAATTATAACAACTGATTATCTGAGCATTTCCCACCATTGAATATGAATCCTTCTGCTCTAGTATTAGCTGTTTTTCTGCATGTCGTCTGCTTATATATCCTGAACACCCCTCCAAATTAATAATAGATTATTCCAATATAAACTGCTATAATTATGTGAGAGAATCCATTTAGTATAGAAGGGTTGACACAGATATGACATATATATCATCAGCATTATGTAGATTATTTGCAGCGCCTCTCGTTGACGGCATTAGATTTAACACTTTCTTTACTAAATGGTTTCCCTCGTCTACATAATTATATATGTAGACTGCTGGTCCGATTTCAACCAAATTTGGTGTGGTGACTCGGGGTGCCCTAGCAGATATTATACCGGCGTTAGTTTTTTTCAAAATTTTGATTTAAAACAATTTAATTAATAAATTACACAAAAACAAATACGAGGGTCATCCGTATCTTTAAAATACGTTATATGGTGTGAAAGATAAAGGTAAACCTAAACGTACTGTACAGCTAAATTTGAGCGCAATGATTACCTGACATTGCCACTAGAGAGGTCCAACAGATCAGCGATTGCCCAACTTTGAATTTGGACCCACTCAATCCAAAGTATGCTTTTCGAACTGGGTGGGAGAATCCTTTCGGGCGTGAATGTTTAATTACGCTTCTCTGACTAAACAAAACATATCAATTAACAAAGATCGGCATCTCAATACACCATTTATTCTCACGCCAATACTGCATGTGACGACATCCGCGAGCTGAATGCATGCCCAATTCCAATGTGTATAAAGTATCAACCCATCTACGAGAACGCTGGTCAAAGAACCGGATACACAGTCATAAATCATGAACAACTTGTTCTATAGTCCACCGGGCCCCTGTGTCATGTTTTCATCGACGAACATGCTGGGATGTCATTAATTGTAAATGATATAACGTCAGATGTTCTAATGGTTGCATCTGGAACACATCCCATCGCCGTTTCTAGGTCCGAAATTTGAATGTGTTCAACGTTAACGTCCACGGCACCAATCAACCCCCTCACGTTAGTTTTCTCATACAAGCTGAACTCCGCATTCATCCCCGAAATTGCTCCAAACATTCTGAGGAACCGCTCACGTAGGAACGTCCTCTGCTGCTGCTTAATCATATCATCCATCCTGCAAAAATAAATAGCAAAACCATGTAAGCCTATTCATGAACGTGCCAGCATGCAGGCTGGGTGGGTGCAAAGGTAAATTTTCAAACAGCTGGGAATTTCCGATAGTTTGTTTCCAAATAACTATCGGTGGGCAGTATACCGTAATGCCCAAATAAATTGACCACTTAACCACAGCAGAATTATGGGTAATTTTTCAGGATTTAGTCGGAAATATGGCTTGTTGCCATTCATCGGAAAGCTCTCGCCGAGAGCTTTCTGATGAATGGCAACAGCCATATTTCCGACTAAATCCTGAAAACATTACCCATAATTCTGCTGTGGTTAAGTGGTCAATTACTTTGGGCATTACTGTACTACTGTATACCAACTGTAATTGTTTTAAGCGAGATCACTGAGTGTGGCGTTATTGGATCACCCCGCTCTCATTCCGCGGTTTAAAGGTACTCAACCCGTAAAGAGGGTCCCCATCTCAACAGATTCCAACAACAACAATCCGATCAGAGGGTCCTATATTACTATTTCTTTGGCTTTGGGGGTAAAAAATATTTGATTCGAGTCGAGGAACCCATCAAACAAAGCTCAGAGTTATTAGATATTGATTTTTCAAATTTGTTATGTTCTCGAGATTAGTACTAATAACTGCCGTAATCTGCTCTGGATGTGTACTCAAAATCTATTCAAACAGACAAGGATGAATAACTCTAAAATCAAGTGGTAATTTTAACGCAATTTTTACTGAGTTCTGGGCCAGATAGTATTCCCGATAATGAAAAATAATAGATTTCTAAAATCGATATCTATCAAATCTGAGCTTTGATGGGTGACTTCCTCGACTCGAATCAAATATTTTTGACCCCCGAAGCCATTGAAATAGTAATTGAGAGGAGTTTTATCGGGTTGAGTACCTTTAAGTGCTACAGGTTAAAGTTCTGGCGGTGCATTCCATATATGGAATTCATGAATATTCATGATTGCATATATGGAATTCATGAATATTCAAAAGCTCCATATATGGAATCATGAATATTAAAAAGTTCCATATATGGAATGCACATCAGAACTTTGACCTGTATCACAGTATAAACTATATAGCACTTAAACCGCGGAAGGGGGCTGGATGAATCAAATATGGCTGCGACTCAATGATCTCGCTTATACTATAATGTAATCTCAAACAGCGTGATGTACAATTGGTTACCTATTTTCCTTGTTTAAAAAATCGGGACACAATGATTCCTATTTTGTTTTTAACGATTATTGATTACACACTCGTGTGCAAAAGCTTTTCCCATCAGACAAACATTTATATATGTTTTAAACAAATTCAAAATCAAAACTTTGGAGAGTTGACTGATGCCATATATAGGTTCCTGGGCAATCCTGTGCCTGAAGTTTGAGGCATCTGATAGAAAATTCCAATTCCGGGCAACTCATTACTCAAGATGATATATGCAAATGATGGTTCCCAGAGTTTGGAAGTTTGGTCTATATATATAGATACAAATCAAAGTCGGACACGTCTTCCCAAACAAAGACAATATATATATATAGTCTATACAGCCACGACCCTACAGGCTTTGTGGGACCATTTCTTGCGTATTAATTGTTGTGATACACAAAAGTATGGGAAGCCAAATTCACATTTAATAATGAATTGCGCTTAAGCGCAATTGATTGCGCTTAAGCGCAATTGATTGCGCTTAAGCGCAATTATTTGGATTTAAGCGCAATGAATTGCTCTTAAGCGCAAATACCACATATTGTGCTTAAGCACAAATAGGGCATTTACGCTTAAGCGTAATTAATTGTGCTTAAGCGCAATTAATTGCGCATAAGCGTAATTGTGACTACTATCTAACCTACCCATAAACTATGACCTGGTGTATCACCTAGCAACACAAGAGGAGCATATTGGGCTAATTTTAGCCTGAGTACTCAACAGTCAACTGAGAGTATGTGTTCAACAATGATAGTCCCTAATTACATATTATCAGCATCCCTATATCCAAAGAATTGATGTCTCCTTCCCGGAACTCTAGTAATTTTTTATATGATGTTTTTTAATGTATTTTTGCACAGATTTGGGCCATTACTATGGTCATATACTATAGCATGCATGTGATGTCACGGCATGAGGGCTTGCTTACCTCATATGGTTTACTTATTGACTTAAATCAGGGAAAAAACAATATTTTCATATCAGCATCCCTGTCCCAAACAATTGGTGTCTTATTCCTGGAGCTTTGGTGTCTCAGTCCTCGAGCTCTAGTTTTTTTTATTAAATCAGCATCTCTTGCACAAATCTATAGTATTTCCATGGTCATATAATGTGAATGTGGTGTCACCGAGGGCTTGCTTCCCTCATATGGGGTGCCTGTATACTCGAAAATTGAAGAAAATCAAAGTCGCCTCAACTAATACAGAAAGTAATGCTATTGCGAGTAGCCCCAACTAATATATACCGAAGATAATGATAATATAATGCTATCACGAGTCGCTCCAACTAAAACAGAAGGTGATACTATTGCGAGTCAGCCATTTTGATAAAGAAGTTGGGCTAGCTCCCTACCCATCCAAATCAATGAAAACATGAGTTAAAGTTAAGCTAATATGGATAAACCTATTTATTCACCAGGGGTGTTTAGTTACATATAACCATGAATTGCGCTTAAGCGCAAATGATTACGCTTAAGCGCAATTAATTATTAAATGTGAATTTGGCCTCCCATACAAACGGACCATGAGCAATATGACATGGGTGCCCTATTCTGACCCCTCTGGGAGGCGTCCATTTTTAATCGCGTGGTGCTGGGGTGTTTCAATAGACTGTCAACTTACAATTAGTGTTTCAACTTACAATTAGCACTCTATTTTGTCATAAATCGGCCAAGGGGCTCAGTAATGACATGATTAATTGTGTGCCCTATAGTGAGGCCTATTGGGACCCGGACACCGCTCAGATGAGTCGGAATAGGCCAAGCTGGAACCCATGTAATTTCTCAGCTCCTTGGCCGACTTCGGAAAAAAATATATGTTGTGGAGGAATAATCCACCAGTGGATTCTTGCATGGTGCCACGACGTGTGGTCAGGATCACATAATTAGAATTTAGATGTAAGTTTACTTCAGCATGTCACCTGTTTACAGTGGTTTGGTCTGTTCTTAGGCTCTGGTAGTGTTTATGTTTTATAAATACAAAATAAATAAATAAAATGTTTATTATTAAAAGTTTATATTAATATAATAGTATAATACAACGGTGAGAAATGAGAACATATTCGTTAAAAAACTAAAAGTATATAAAAATAAAACTACAAAACTGTTTTGTTGTTTACTTTCAAAGAATCAAACTCCAGACCACAGTTGTTGGAAATTTGTGTCAAAAACCCCGAAAACAAATATCCCCCACCCCTACTTAGTATATAATTGACTTTATAAATTATATACTAAGTAGGGGTGGGGATATTTGTTTTCGGGATTTTTTACACAAATTTCCAACAACTGTGCTCCAGAGTCCAGACACATGTGACGCTGTGTCACAAGTTTTTTTTTTTTAGACTTAGAGCAGCTTGATGCATTTGTCCATTCAGCAGGACTTCACTACTTAAATACCCGTACTAACTTACTACCGTACTTAGTAGTTCAAGGTGGAGAAAAACTATAAAAAGTCACCTACCTCCTCATTCGCACGTGCTTGTGCGTAAATAAACAACAATGCAATATCCGGTTATTCAAGACTCACAAGTATTGGATCAGGAAACGAAATTAATTTATATAATCAGAGCTCAAGTGACTCGATGAAAATATTGCTGAGAGTGAGTCTTCTGTAACTTTTATATTAGGATAAATTATATCTTGACACTAACATTTCAAATTAATTCCGATATATATTGTGTGTGATATTAGCTAACGAATATCTGTCTGAAATAAGCCACAGCATAAATTATAAACATTATTGGCGGAAAAGTTCAGTTCCGTTTAAATTGTATTCTGTATTTTTAAAAACAAGCTGGGTGTGCTCGTGTATCATACTCGATGTACTCCGTCTCATCATATTTAGCCAAGCACTAAAATCGGGACCTCAGGATATATCCGTGCATTTTGCGTCACGGGTTGATATTTAATCTGAGATGCCACGCGATGTTAAGATTTTACTTCAAAATGAGTATCCTGATTTAATCGAAGGGGGGTAACCGGAGCCATCTAGCCACTTAATATACTTCATTTTTGCAATGATTATATTGACTAAATAGGCCTACCGGAGATATTCAGAAACAAAAAATGTGTTCAGTTTTAAAGTGTTTTTTAAAGAGCGTTTTTTTAAAGAGAATTTTTTAACCGAAGAAATGTTTTTTAAAGAGCAGTTGTGGTGCGTTATTTAATAGAAAGTATGTTCGCTATTGGGTTATCACCCTTCAGATCAACTCCGGATACTCATTTCGAAATACATTCCTAACATCGCGTGGCACATGTTTTGATAGTAATTGCTATCTGATCGTGAATCACGATTAGTATATTTCGCTATTCAAGCGCGTGCATGCGTACTAGGTGCATGATAATATATTACGCACGATCATATACTGGTACGATAATTGATCAGTTCTAATTAAAATTAGACTCTCAAATAAGCTGTTTTGCGTAGCTTATTCAAGAGTTTAATTTTAATTAGTACTGCATGGTAGTGAATCAACAAAATTTAGAAAATATCAATTTCAAGTATTTTCAAGTATGACGCTGCATGTGTGCATGATACACGCATGATATCTTTGACAATGTCACAATGCTATATGCTGTATATATAGCCTACTAAGTAATCCATATAGCTGCATGAGCACTATAATAAATACATGCAGTCATTGGAATTTGGATCACTATAATAAATAGATTTAATTGGTGGGAAGGATAAACCTGACGCCATGCTTATAAACTATTTACAAAACCCAATCAACCCGAGAAAAAATACAATAAGTGATGATCTTCTGTTACCAGTACATGTATAGTATATTATATGTTGTGGTGACTATAATATAGTGATCTTGAGATTGCAATCGGCGGACAACGCCGATGATTGTACAGTCATTCACAATTTGGACACATGCAGTAATTGTCCCATGCATTCATGCAGATTATATACGTAACTAGGAAAAATTCGTTAATCTACTTATATATAATACATGCAGCTAAAATTAACGAATATAAATTGCGATCGACCACTGGTCCAACTAAAGTTTTCCGTTATTATTGTCCCCCGGCATTCCGTCGTAGGACTATATAGTAATGACCTTCGACCGTCCCTCCGTCCGGATGACCATGTGTGTGTGTGTGTGTGTGTGGGTGGGCGTCCAGAACTTTGTCCGAGTCTGTATTCTGTATTTTCTGGTCATTGTTTTTTAAACTTGGCACATATATCAACCAGCATGGGAACCTGCGCACCTATATACGATTTTGACTTCGGTCGGACTCATTTTGGCTGAGGTATTGCCATTTTTCCACATAAAATCGTATATCCTGGGACGCATCTTTTGTCCGAGCCTGTATTCCGTCATTTTCCAGTCATTATTTAAAAAAAATTTGGCACAGATGTCAACTGAGTTATTGCCATTTTTCGACATATATAACAAAAAAATATTTTAGTGTTATTGACCCTTTCTATAGACACATTGAAGATGTGCAACATATTTACTGAATATGCAATTTGTATCATATTGGTGTAATCAATTCCGCCTAGTTTGTACATATGTGGCAACTGTTAGTACACCGATAAATCTTCAAACTTGCCACCTTCGTCGGGGTGACATTTTGGTCAGCGACCTTTTATTGGATTAAAAAATAGTAGCAAATCTTCAGAGAATAACCGTTTTCATTTGTGCATTATTCCTACTTCTCGGGTCTATTTGTTCCATGCTTTTTCATTTGAAGCCAGATTTTTATTTAAATAATACCACAAGCAGTTATTGGCCATGCATGCAATGACCAATGTAAGTTGTCGAATGATCTCGAAGTCCGGTTGCCGACTTTTATTTATTGTAAATATATGTTATAGTCGTTGCCTGAATGCGCTGTAAACGGTTTGTAATTGTTAAATTTGTGTACTACATTATATGTTGATGTGAGGTGAGGGGCAACAATACTGCCAATTGTGTCTCCTTGGAGTATATATATATTATATATATAGATATAGTGTCATAAAAGTTGATAACTTTCATTGGTCGACTCGAAGGCTGACTGGGGTGTTATATAAACCAGATTTGTATAAGCACTGACACTGCGCGTGGATGCACACATTCTCATGTATTTCTTATCGAAATGGCAATATATTGATCCGAATGGCACATTGAGATGTCTCTCAACATAGATCAAGTTAGAGAGTGAGAGGAGAGTGAGAATTGACCATTAGAAATTCGGAATAAAACTGACGAAATTCGGTCGCAATAATACATGGAAGTCACATGTTAGAACATATATACAATCCGAATTAACGCTCGCAAATTACTATTTCCTTGGCTTCGGGGGTAAAAAATGTTTGATTCGAGTCGAGAACCCCCCCCCCCCCCCCATCAAAGCTCAGAGTGATCAGATATCTATGTTTGAAATTTATTATTTTAATTTTAAGTGGCCCAGTAAACAGTCGACGAGAATACTTCTCTGACCAAAATTACGGATGAAGATGGATAACTCTAAAATCAAAATTTCGTTGAACAAAATTGATAAATATAATGTTTTTGGCAATTTTATACTATAGTTGACGGTGGTTAGCATTATTTTTGGGCAATTAATCCATTGTGATAACTGAAGCGGCATTTAATTTTTTTTAGCTGTAGTTGGAATCTGATGATATGGGGACCATCGGGTCGGATTGAGTACCTTTAAGGTGCGGAACAATGAACAGTCCGATTGTAGTAGGTATTTTCATAAATTTCATATCGAAATTCCCAGCAGCCACACAGGGGCGTGGCTAGATGGTCTCCATTTGGGTGTGTCCACATTGGAAATTCCAACTGCACCGCCTCGTATCACAAAACAAAAATTTAACACTAAATTCTGGTTTAAAAATCAGAAGAAATTAGGCCTAAAGCCTTTATTTTCTGAAATATCCAACTGGTGTTTTGTGAGGCATTAAATTTCCAACTGTTGAATTTGCTTTACCAAAGTTGGGGTGAGACACCCCTTTGGCTTACTCCCGCACTTAGGCCAAGTTAGGGGACCCAACACCTCACTACTTACATGTGAATTATTGGCCCTATGCTTGCCGCCAAATTGTCGGTAGATCTATAATTGCCGCTTGTTTATCCGTGATAAATTCGTACCGAATTAAAGATGGATTATCTCTTTCGATTGGTAAAGTAGCTGGACTGTTCATTCACGAGCACACACTGCTTATGTCTTTAATCAAAATAATAAGTTAAATATAATCAAATAGATTTGTGATCGAAGTTCAAGATCCGTAGGCCTATATAACTTAAAGATGCATAATCCGATTAAGCGCCCCCAATTACTATATATTTACGAATACGATACAGTAATCGCTATTAGATCGCATTTAACGGGTTTTGTATTTATATATAAATCGATACAAAAAAAACCCGTTTTAAAAATGCGATCCAATAGCGATTACTGTATCGTGTTGGAGATTCTCGGCTAAATGACACCCATGCACTTTAGAGACCACTGTAATTTTAGCACCTGGAGTAGCAAAGAACTGTCTGATCGAGTACACCCTTCCGGAAGTGAACGTGTTTGTATACATCTTTGACTTTGTTCGCAGGTAATCGATTAATAGGATTTTAGGTTTTGTTTTATCATTTTAAGTGATTTCTTACTATTTAAATTTGTCTTTCGAATTTCAATCTGAATCTAAAAGAGGTGATATGTTGATTTTAACATTTTTGCTGCGTCACACTTCTGAATAACAGTTATAAACACTGTAAAATAAGGTGTGTTGTCTTGTCTAATAAAATTAGGACACGTCTTCCTTGTCACTCAGGCGTCGGGTATTGCGTCAAATTATCAGTTATAAATTATATGAATGGAAGCATTTAATCAGTCACATACCTTGTTCACTGTTGTTATTGCTAAGATTTTTTTTGGCATCAATTTATTTCCGTATTTGAACTTGAGAAGTTGAGGTAAGTTGTTTAGAATAGACAGGTCTGGCACTTTCCCCATGGCAATAGTCCAACAAATTAGACTATTCGGATTAATACATATTTTAATATTTGGACATTTACGATTGTATTAATCCTTCTAGTCTAATAAAAGAGCTGAAAACCAAGTTTGCACAAATTTTGAAGCAGGTCAACACCAGTGACCACCGATATAACCCCTTCAAAATACCATTCTATCTGAAATTTTCTACAAATACATGAGTCTTACCTGTAGCGGAGATAGTATTCTTTGTGTTCAAACATAGATTATGATATAAAAGTTGTCAGAATTACAGATTTGTTAGTTTAATCCCTGATTGGAAAACATACATGTATCACCATTTCAAATACAAATAAATTATGTTAATTTCGCGTGTTTTCCCAGATTTCTGACCTATTACGCATGCACGGGCTTTCGTTTTCGAATGTGTTCGCTAGCGCAGACGGGTTTGAATATTTCTGTCGGTTGAGTTGTTATAAAAATTATATGGATTAATAGTGACAAAAAATATGCTAGTTAGTTCAGTCATGATACTAAACATTCCAACAACAGGTATGTGTTTTTTATTTATGATTTTATTTGTGTCATTGGACGTGAACAGTGTAAGTTAAAGGAGCATGCCCTTGCCACATAAAAAATGTGGCTTCGTAGCGTTCAAATTTTTCACGTGTTCCATTAGACTGAAGGATTAAAAGGTCCATAAATTTCCAAATATTAAAATTCCTATTAATCCGAAAGTCTAATTTGTTGGACTATTTCCCCAATTGCTGTATCCAGTATAGGCCTTAGATGTTAGATCCATTGGAACTTAGTAGCATGGCTTACGCCATCTAAGATCCATCACGAGTTCTAAATGCCATGATGTGAGTATGATTTCTATAAAAGTAACAATTTATGAATTATGACCAATGCACTCATATCAACTAAATACTAATATAAGTGTGAAACTTCACTCACTGCCCATGTGCCGAAAGCCACCAGGGACCGCAATGGAATTAAGTTCTCATTTAGAGAACTTTTGCGTTATCCCTGATGGTCTCAGGTCACATGAGTATTTCTATTTTTATACAGATTTCTGCCACATAATTTACCTTTATATATTCTGACGGCAACCTCTATAAAATAAAACGAATTAATTCTTGAGAAAATTGATATATCCTCTTACGGTATATATCAATTATTTACACAGTCTGAACTCTAACTGTCTCATCAGAACCCAACATATAACATATTTATATTTAATATAAACTATTATAATTATAAATATGTATATACTGTTGTGTATTATATTGATTCAACTTGTAAACATACCCATAATATGTATTCATGTACACATGTATAACCTGAACTATCAAAATAAAATCTAATCTAATCTTAACGGTTCAAACCATGCACTCACCTACATGTCATTTATATGGGAGGCCCTTTTCACATTTATTATTTATTTGCGTTTAAGCGCAAATAATTTGCTCTTAAGCCACAGGGGCCTGTAACGCGCTCCGCTGTCCGCCCCCCTTTTGCGCTGCCCATATACGCCACTTCTATATACGCGCCTGCTTCACGTTAATGGTAGGATAATAGGACAAGGGTAACTGTAGAAATTCACCTTTTTAACATCGCTCGGCGATCGATCAAATTTAGCCCATTCACACCAGTACTTAATGCTAACGATATAGGCACGGATTTATCGGCGAAGAATTCATCTACTATAATTAAAAATTGGTCAAACGATCAACTGAACATCTATCGCTCAGGGATTTCTTGTCGGATAATAATTTATTTACTCATACAAATCAACAGATCGTCAGTAATCAATTTCTATAGAGGAGAAATCTGTCGATAATTCCAACTTTTTTATAATTTTTTCTTTACAAATCACGCAGCGCCTCATTTTAATATTCATTATGACCTGACCTCGATTCTAATACTGAGCGGTGATTGGCTGTTTCTACTAGTGCAGTCATGGAAAGGTCAGGTCATAATGAATATTAAAATGAGGCGCTGCGTGATTCGTAAAGAAAAAATGAAAAAAAAGTTGGAATTATCTCCTATATAGAAATTGATTACTGACGATCTGTTGATTTGTATGAGTAAATAAATTATTAGCCGACAAGAAATCCCTGAGCGATAGATGTTCAGCTGATCGTTTGACCGATTTTTAATTATAGTAAGCCGTGCGGGTGTGAAGTTAGAGGAATATATCGTCCATTGTATTTTGAGCCGGATCAATCTGAAAATTTACGGTCTTCGGAGACAATATTCGGTGGTTAAAAATTTATCAAATGCTATGTATATGAAAGGTTCTGATGGGAGTTTGTGGTATTGATTGAAAGATGAATTCTTCGCCGATAAATCCGTGCCTATATCGTTAGCATTACTGGTGTGAATGGGCTAAATTTGATCGATCGCCGAGCGATGTTAAAAGGGTGAATTTCTACAGTTACCCTTGTCCTATTATCCTACCATTAACGTGAAGCAGGCGCGTATGTAGAAGCGGCGTATATGGGCAGCGCAAAAGGGGGGGGGGGGGGGGCGGACAGCACAGCGCGTTACAGGCCCCTGTGGCTTAAGCGCAAATATGTGTCTATCAATTTATTTGCGCTTAAGCGCAAATCATTTGCGCTTAAGCGCAAATCATTTGCACTTAAACGCAAATCATTTGCACTTAAGCGCAAATACCTAACACTCTCTTACATCCCTCTGATTGTGAATGATGGAGTCCATCTCATAGTATATTATTATGTGCCCATAGTAGTAGCTCCATACAGACTCGAAAATTGAAGAAAAAACATATCAGCATCTCTGCTTGGTGTCCCAAGAATTTGTGTCTCCATCCCAGATATCTGGTATATTTTATAAAAGAGACATATCCTGCACAGATCTATACCATTTCCATGGTCATAAAAGGTATCTAGGGGCTACTGGGGATTGCTTCCCTCATATGGTGGGCCTATATAGACTTGAGTGATGTGTTTAGACCTGTGCCATTTAAAATTAATTCAGGGGGATCAATGCATATTAAGCACAAATGATAGAGGTTATTTGCACTTAAGCGCAAATATTTGCGCTTAATTGTAAATAAATAATAAATGTGAAAAGGGTCTCCCACACATTTATCCTTAAAATCCGACAAATAGCTGTGCCGGGAGAAAAACTCCCAATATCAATCTTGGTGCATATGCGTAGATTACTGCACATTACAAGATAAATTTTGAATCACGTGTCTTCAATTATCATCCGGGTGGGGGGGGGGGGGGTGTTCTGATATACGCATAAGCGCATGTGCTGTATTTGGGGAATTGTTGTTATGAGTACACATCCAACGTTTACATCATGGTGTTGCCGAGGATGTCCCCATTCAAACGATGTATCGGGCAGCTCCACATGTTTAATTGTCTAGGAGATATAGCCATCTGAATATACATGGTGAAAATTTATGTGGGCGTGATTTGCAGAGTTCAAACTTTCGGAGAAGTCAACGTATACATACAGTGTACAGATCTGTTAATTGGAAACAATTGGTGATTACTATGAAGTAGGGGATGCCCTGATCCATCATAAACTTGGTCTGATGCCAAGCGACTGAGGAATGCTGATGTGGACCATGTGCACATCACGTCAATCAAACTACATGTATGTACCCTAAGGGGTTCGAAAAATCACAGATCACCCTGTCATGGACTTTTTAACAGACAAGAATATAGTTTAAAACACCGATTTCAACTTGGGTTAACTTGAACAAAATGGCGACATCTTAATGTGAAGGCTCTTACTGTTTTAAAGAGTAAACAAAGTTGTCCATTGAAACTTCACATGGTACAACCTTTAAGTAGTTTTGCAAAGTTTTGTCTTAATTTTCCAATAAAAAGTTATGAATTATAACCAATGCACACGTATCAACTAAATACTAATATAAGTGTGAAACGGTTCAACCATGCACTCACCTACATGTCATTTATATGGGAGGCCCTTTTCACATTTATTATTTATTTGCGTTTAAACGCAAATCATTTGCGCTTAAGTTAAGCACAAATATGTGTCTATCAATTTATATGCGCTTAAGCACAAATCATTTGCGAGATCGTTACTATCTACATAAATGTGTTTTCAAAAGTGCCAAAAATGATGACACTTGCAGGGTGATTGACAACAAGAAAATTTGCTTTAGTACCGATAGCACAATTGCAAATTTACTCACCACTGACGATTTTCCAGAGCTAGATCGGGCAATAATAGCTACTTCTGGCTATAGTAGCACCGATGGGGTCATTGTCACAAGGCTCCGGTCACATTCGTAGCCAGCTTTTTAAATCGATCACAAATGTAGCCAGCTTTTCACCGGCGATCACATTCGTAGCCAGCTTTTCTAATTGCATGCTTTATATGGCGCGAAATATGACGTCATCGCGCTCGTGACTAAAATGTCGACGTCATTCTCCAAAACTGACTTCGTTTATTAACTTATATTGGAATATAATTCGAGAATTCTAACGACATTGATCAGAAACGTTAGATTATTAGATGAACTAATAATATCAAATTAAAATTCAAGTTGTTTTTCATCCATCAACTCAGAACAATGAGCTTAACCTAATTAATCTTGTTCATTGAGGCTCGCATGAATATGAAAAGCTGGCTACAAATGTGATCACCAATTCACCATAGAAAAGCTGGCTACATTTTGTGATCGATTTAAAAAGCTGGCTACGAATGTGATCGATGCCTTGTGACAATGACCCCATCAGCTATAGTAGCTCCATTTCAGGTTTACCTAGACCTGTAATCGGCGTAAATATTATACCTCTATCAGCCTATAAAATTGATAGACTCATATTGATGGGATATTGGCAAGAATCACGAAAGTCCACAAAACTTCATCAAATTTGAATAATAGATCTCACATACATGTCGCTCATTCAGATTGTGCTAGAGTGAAATGGCTCAGAGTGCAGGACAAGATGATCTTTGAGAAGTCGGCGATGGTGCTAAAAATTTCCAAGGGTTCTGCCCCACCTTATCTAAATGAAAAGTTCACTCTGGCAAGTTGACATTGCTCATACCAGACATGCTCTGGAAATTTGAAATATTCAACCCCATCAGTGAAAGCATTTGGTCACAATAGTTTCTTCTATACAGGCATTAATTAAACTGTGGAATGGGCTCAATAAACCCTGACTCAAAACAACTTTTTCTCAGAAGAAGTTAATTTCTCGCCATTTCATGACTATATAAAGCAAAATAAGCAATAAAACCATGATTATATTTTATCATGTACAATGTAGGTGCTGGGTGGGGGAGATATCCTGGCCTGGACATCTTATCCGTCACCCCAAACCCTGACTCAAACAACTGTTTCTCGGAAGAAGTTAATTTCTTACCATTTCATTTCATGACTACAGGTATATAAAGCAAAATACTAGTAAGAAATTAAACCATAAGAGTATTTTTTGTCATGTAGATGCTGGCACTGCTGGGTGAGGGGGGAAGATATCCATCTTAAGAAGTTAATTTCTTGCCGTTTCATGACTATATAAAGCAAAATAAGCAATAAAACCATATGAGGATTTTTTTTGTCATGTCGGTGCTGGGTGGGGGGGGGGGGAGATATCCAGGCCTAGACATCTTACACCCCCCACCCCAAACCCTGACTCAGACAACTTTTCTCAGAAGAAGTTAATTTCTTGCTGTTTCATGACAATATAAAGCAAACTAAATGATAAAACCATAAGATGATTTTTTTGTCATGTACATGTAGGTGCTGGGTGGGGAGATATCCAGGCCTGGACACTTGAAAAAATTAATTAAAAAAATTAATTATACGTCAAAAAAAATATTATGGCCAATTCATGGTCAAATGAGTGAAATTATTTTTTAGTCATAAATGGGGGGTGAAGATATCCAGGGTAGGGGGGAGATATCCAGGGGCGGAGATGATGTGTTACACTGTTCCCCTAGCCAAGTTTTCCCCTGTTGAACCGCCATTTGATTTAAATTTTAAGGGTCCCATTCCCCCAGCCCAGATTTCCCCTGCTACCATACCCTAGGACACATATCACACATATAACAGTAAAGAGATATCTAAGCTTTCTCTCCATCTTGTTGGGATATCAATCAGGAATTTTAGAGGACAACTTTATTTCATATCTTTGCTAGAATAATACAGGACGCTGAACGCATTATTAAATTATTATTGGGTAGTACAGTGTCATAATTTGTCATTCATTATATCAGATTAAATTAGTTTATATCTATTACAAAGTTCTCCCTACATTTTTTTGGACCTGGGAAGGTATAATAACCCATGCTTACTATTCCAGTCTATGGTCAGAAAAAAATATGATAAATTATGATAATTACCTCACGAATATACCAATAGTATAATATTATAATAATGATGAAATGAATGTGATAGTATTCTCAAAACACGCTTTGTGTCCGGGAAAATACAGGTCGACTGTTTAGTTTCTTGCAAAAAGCGCAGTAGATTGTTTATAAGCAGAATCACGATATTGCATTTCCTTATTTAGATTCGCGTGCTTTATATGTCAGTTGTAAAACCCTAATTTGGTGCGCCTACAACATACAACTTACAATATGACTCATCATAATATTCCTTATTTGGTATGTATGACCATATATAGATTAGGAGAAAATACTAACTGGATTGAAAAATATTCATCTCTTTGCAAGAACAATTATATTATGTACACGTTTTCTGTCTGATCATTACCCAATCATGAAGTAACGTGGATTAGCTTGATTTTGAACTGACAGTGCGTAGAATGGGTCAATTAAAATAAAATTTGGTGTGATTTGAATGCGATTGTTGATTGCGCCCATAATTTTATCTGCGCATTCCACAGCGCAATGCAACATTTTCTTTCGACGATACGGTAGTTCCAAGTATTTGTCTATAAACAATTGTAAGGTTACATTTTTGATGTTTGTTTACATAACCAAGGGTACTAACGTGACAATAACATGCAATGTACATGATATTTATGATTTGTATAGGAACAACATCTGTCTATTATATAATATTCTTTCTGTTTATGGCGGGTTTAGTGGATGTGATTATTTTGAAACCTATAGCCACAGGGAAGGCCGCCCGTAACTTTAAGTTTTAATAAACTCAAAGTTGTAGTCTTTGTAACTACTAATATAAAAGTAACAACACACACACAACCATGTAAACACTATCCCACAAGTTGGCCATAACATATTAAAGACTGAATTGGTCACTCTCACTGGTTTTTGTGTGATAAAGGTACCCAGGTTCTGAAAATTGTGAGAAAGGTACCCATGTTTTTTTCTTTTTCACACTATTCGTAATTTGGATAGGAAGTTCAAATAATCTTCAAAAAGTGTAAATCAAATCGCCTTTAATTAGTTGTACCGAAGATGTTTCTGTGAAGCATGACGTGGGGTCTTACTAATGAAATTCAAGTCTTGATGCGATATTTCGCAGTATATGTTGAACTGAGGCCAATTTTTATTGCCCAACTTTTCGCCTTAGACACCAAAATGTAAATAATTTAGCTTGATTTAGCTACATGAGTTGTTTAAGTTAGGGCCCTGTGATTTATCAAATTCAGACTCCTGCATCAAATCATTTTCAATTTTGATTCGATTCAAATGTATATGAACGCCGCTATATTCTCGTTGATTTATTGTCTACGATAAACCTTCAAAGCATAAAAATGAAGGATCATAATTATGATCAATAAATTTCATCATAGATTGGAATCATCTGTGACGTTGCCTCATCAAAGTGGACGTACAACCTTTTAATTCAACGTCAAACATAGTCATAGACTCGAAATCTCTTGTGATGACATATCATAATATCAATGCATTATTCATGATCACATGATAAAAAGCTCTTGGCCAAATGAGATCTGAAATCAATTGTCCAACATAAAATATGTTATCCAGCATTTTATTAAATTATATAGGATATAACATTGCATGTTCACATATAAATGATGCATTTATACTTTCGGAAGACTGATATATATTCTTACGTTGTGGTGTGGCTCGATGTCCGCACAGATAAAGCATTTGGCTGAAACGGATCAAATCGATCGCGATTCTGCACCACAATCAAAAATCTAATCAGAAACTAATGCCTGAATGGCAGTGCCCTAATTTAAAGTTAATCAAATAGGATGCTAATTATTCCAAACTCTGTGTATGATCTGTTGAAACTGTGCTTTAATCAGTATGTGATGAAAATAAACCTGTGTATTTTTATTTCAGAAATAGTTTATTGCTGAATATCTAATATCTTTGGAGAAAAATACAAGAAGTCAAACATGGACAAGACAACAAAAGCTCTACTTGCAGTTGTTGCCGTTTGCATTTTGGTGAAGGTTGGATATGCATGTAAGTCTGTCTACATATACAGTAATGCCATAAATAATCGACTCATTAACCACAGCATAATTATGGGTAACTTTTCAGGATTTAGTTGGAAATATGGCTTGTTGCCATTCGTTGGAAACTCTCACTGAATTTATTCTAGAATGTCCAACCAGACAGAGCATAGAAACATAGTGAGGGGTTGGTTGTCTCACCACTTACAAAGTTGATCATCGTTTTCAAAAAAATGGGGTTTTAAACCAAAAAATATATATAATAATTATGTGGAAGTCTGAATTGGTAGACAAACAACATGTGGACATTTTGTTACCATACATGTGTATGATTTGTTATGTTTGTGTTGTAAAGCTGGAACAGAAGCAGTAGGAAGCTTTCAATTCATGAAGCAATAGATGGGGGGGGGAGTCCATTCAGTTATTCCGTTTATGCATAACGCCTGATTTTAACTATAAATATAAGACAAACTCAGTCTTTGACATCCGAAATATTCCTAATAAAATTCTCCAATGTTTCTTTATTACAGCCTGGACCAGTGGTTCAGATCGAATTCGATTGACAGACGTATCCACACTGACACTCACTCGAGGCAAATACACAGCTGGACGCAGATCTTCACCTGTGCCTCAGGTAGGATTTTACAGAATAAATGATTATTCACAATTTGGTCAAATTCCCATGAGATGATTTGGAGAGTCGTCATATTTTGTAGAGCAGTAATCGGGTCTAGTCCAAATTTTCTTTTACGTAAACCAGCCAGTGAAATATGGTAGGGATCTGATAATACTGATTACATCGAAGTACGGTTGCAGATTGAGTTGAAAATATTTCATAAGTGCATTTTTCGACACTGACAAAAGTTAAAGTAAAAATTATGATTTAAAGTAATGTGAATTACTCCGGTAGGGTGATCAAGTATAAATGAAAAGTAATCTTGTAGTTATTTTTACAAATATTTTATCCAAATTGACAACACACGCCATCATTCTTATATATTAATTAAATGCAATGACTCTCGATTGCAAAATAATTTGCGTTAGTTTGTCCCTGATAGTTGCATCCTGAACCGAGAAGTAAATACTTACAATTGAGCGCAGTTGATACTATGTTCTCTATGTAGTGGTATGGTCGATTTGTTCTAGCTTTTCTGCAAATTATTGTTCGAGATTTTTGGCGATGATAGTAGAATGCTACATTCCTCCAGTTGGCATAGCACCTGATTACTAACTTAATATCAGTTTCACGCACCCATACAAGTGCTTTGAAGTGCATAATATGTCTTTAAATATGTAAAAATGTATTCTCTTCTACAGCTGGAATGTGTTGGTGGATCAGCGATGAGCAAGTATGCCCCTGAAGTGGTTCAATGTTATAACCGAGGAACAGATGGCCATGATGTACAGGTACAGTGTAACTAACATCTAACAGTCCCGTTTGGATGCTATTTCTGTACAAGTGGAATTTCAAAGTTAACCATTTCTATACTAAATACTCATTGACGGGTAGTTCCCTGAAAATATATTTAACAAAAGGTCCTTTGTTGAACTTATTATCTGAACATTTCCCACCAATGAATATAAATCCTTCTGTACTTGTATTATTTTTAGTCTGACTGTTGTCTGTTATTTACCCTGAACACCTCTCCAAATGAAAATAGACCATTCCAATGTATGCCTTTGTAAGTGAATGGGATAATCCATTCAGTATAGAAAGGTAACAATTGCTCAGCATACTATACACTACCAGTATTTTATTGACATTTTATGCTGTACAATAATTCTTATCATGGTTTGTGCATACTCAAATTTTTCCTGTGGCAAAGATAAAATATTTATATGGAATTTGGTGGCATTGATTTTTATGCTTTGATTATCTCCAATTTAAACACATTATGTATATCTTACTCATCCCTGTAAGTACTCTTGTGTTCCAAATAAACATGCATGCACATTTATTAATTTCAATGAAAATTTCCACCCTGACATTGCTTACTTAGGTTTTCATGTTTATTTTATTTGCTTCCTCCGCCAGAAACTTGGGTATGTTTTGTGGAAAAAATTGCTGGGAGGTGTTTCTTATTTCTCAGTTGATGCCAGCTGTATATAATGACAGACCATTATGCATCACTAGTTCTGATACCAAACATATGCAATCAAATATACTTATCTCTGTACTGTACTCCATTGCACATGCACAAATCACAAAAGAACAGTTGTTTTTGAAGCGTGTAATAGTAAAGTATCATTACTTGCCAGAATCAGAAGATGCTGTGAAATATTTCATATCAAAAAGAATAACATTTGTGCAGGTTGGGTTAGAGTTGTAATCTGGGCTTAATTTATTTCTATCCTTGATTGTACACAGCATTTTAATTCTAACTGTCTCAGGGCTCGATTTGACTGGATTCGCATCACAATTTGCTATGCAATTTCCAATTTCTGTTGGTAGGGAAATCTATACAAATTCTACCCAATACTGCAAAATTCTATACAAATTTAAAATAATTAAATCGACCCCAGCTCTGTCTAAGATGTCACGATTGTTTATGTTTTGACAAAGGTACTGAAAAAAGGACACAGTAACAGGCATAAACAATAAATATAGATATGGTGTGTCCTTGTGGAAATGCCAATGTCAGTTTATTCGCATTCCGGGTAATTTCTGGGTAATAACAAGTTATGGATTATGAGGTCCGTCCAACGTCTGTTTGTGGAGTTATCCCCCTTTTTCCACTTAGAAAATTTTCTCAAGATGCATAATTTTGTCCGAACTTGTATTCCTACATTTTTCAGTTACATATATTTAGAACCATGTGAACCTGCGATTATGAGGTCCATCCAAATTTTTGTGTGGAGTTATCCCCCTTTTTCGACTTAGAAAATGTTCTCAAGATGCATAATTTTGTCCGAGCTTGTATTCATACATTTTTTTAGTCAATTTTTGTAACCCTTGGCACAGATATCTAGTACCATGAGAAACCTATGCATCTGAAATTATGAGATCCATCCAACTTGTTTTATGTAGAGTTATCCACCTATTTCCAACAACTTAAAAATATTCGCAACATGCCCACCTCTAGTTACAATTGTCAACAGTAAAAATGGTCTCAAATTGCATGCCCTTCCCTACACAATTATTTGGGTCTGCACATTTATTAAATGTTATCAGGATTTCAACCCTGAACATTTATTTGGGTCTGCATGTTTATTTGGAATACTAGAGTATTGAGACACAATTACATTTCACCTTATATTGTGCTATAGCAGAGACAGGGACCAGCATAGCGGGCAACTTGTGAGATATGGGGTTGTAAATTGAACTTCAGCCATTGTTACTTTCCCTGATAACAGTCCACTTCTCCCAATTTGAAACCTCTTTGCTTGTCCCTGAGCAGAAGCAAGGGACAGAACTCCATATTTGCCCATATCGACCAATAGCACTGGCTGACAAAGATGAAGACAACTTTGATTACCAATATTTGTACCACCGACTTATATACACGACTGATTTATTTACATGTACCAATGTACTACAAGAATATTTTTAAATCCTTGTGAATCAGTAGTGTTATCCTTTGTTGTTACTGTTATAGTTATAATAAAAATCTATTTTAAGTTGAAATTCGACACAATTATGGGGAAAATAAACGGAAGAATATGGGAACTATATTTTTCTATTCTGCAGATGGTGAATTGAACAGACAACAATCAGTTGTTGGCTTTTTCTTGCAAGAACAATTATTTTCGTAAAGTTCAAATTTCTGTGGAAATACTTCTGTGGGAATATCTAGTATTTTGGAGTGGATACGGAATCATAATCATGATTCTCAATTTGATTATCTCAATTTGATTCTCTTAAGCAGCTGATTCGCTTTAGAAATGCTATAATTTAATCATCGCAAACATTTTATGGACTTTAATGCCTGTATTCTAGCCCTAGTGACGTGGCCACTTATGTCTTCATACTATAATACAATAAAAAAGTAACTATGGCATTGCAAGGAATAAAAAAAAAATTCAATCAGAATTGAGGGAAATGATAGAAAGATATACCGGTAGGTGTAATTATGGTAATCTAAGTGCACTGATCATGAAGTTTTTTTGTGAATTACTGTAAGATTCATATGGACTTTTTGTACTGAGAACATTTGATAACATACATGTACTCTAATTTTCTTGCAGTGGGAATGCAAAGCTGACATGGACCATCGTTATAAGTTTGGCACGGTGGAAGTGACGTGTGAGGGATATGAACACCCTGATGATCCATACATACTCAAGGGCTCATGTGGGGTATGTATTCACACACAAGGCCAGATAAATAAAATTGTTCATTTCTCAGGGAAAGCCTCGTCCCCATAAAAACCTGCTGCTCAAGCATATTTATAACCTGCCTTAACCCTTTACCCAACAGAACGGCCCTGTGCCAATGCATTCTCTTATATATGCGAGTCGACCATAGGTCGCCTCGCATATTTAAGAGAATGCATTGGCTTAACACATTAAAAATTATAAAATTGTTAAAGAATGTAAGAAAAAATGGTAAAAAGTGTTAAAAAAAAGGATTTTTTTTAGGCCAATGCATTCTCTTATATATGCGAGGCGTAGGGCCCTGCGAACCTTATAATTTAGGTCGAACCGAACCTTGAAACCGAATCATCGTCTTGGTTTCGAATCGAACCGAATCTCGAACCTCGAACCCAATTACCGACCGTGTCATTGAAGAGAGTCCCAGCGACGTACTCATAATACTAGTAGCCAGTTAGAACGTATGTGGATCATTATAATAGTACAATCAACGTGTTATATACAAATTTATCGTATACGATATAAGATAATTACATGTTGAAGAATTATTTTATATTGGAGATGAATGACAATCCGATAAAACGTTGATTTTATGTTCCGTTTATGTCCATACATTATATTACACAACCCCGATTAAAACAAATATCTGATTATCATTCTCCGTATATACCCGCGTCCGCTCACTGAGCATCACTCATGAAAAATCATAACTTATGACTTATTCTAACAGTAAGTGAGACAGATGTCTGATTGAATCATCGGTCAAGCTTCCAATAGTAAATATGTACAATGTAAACAACGCGATAAACGACGCATTGAACTCCTAATAAACTGACAGCATGAACGCGCCATGTGGCATAACTTGGTAACTATTAACAGACTCGTCAATCTGTAACTGCGACAACACATGACAAAGATCAAAGCGTGCCGACGTCGCGTTGTAGCAATTAAGTGTCATAAGACAAAGCACATCGGGTTACATAATCATGTCAATCATTTATGCTGATAAACAATGGCCACACCTTCTCCTCACTGTGATTGGTTGACTCCAATTGTTGACACAGAAGGCTGCCGGAAATACCTATTCACTTTCAGCCAGTTTACGGAATTCAAAAAAGCTTGTTCGATCTGTATTCATCAATAATCATAACTTATTGTCTCGTTTGTTCTGGTTTGTTAGGTATAATTATGTCTATTAGTAAAGTTATATGGAGAATAAAACAAACTTTGACGAGGTAGAACTTTGACTGAGATAGAAATGTTATAGTTTTACTAATTAATTATCACGAATTTGACATGTCTGACTGGACCGTTTAGCGGGAGCGGAATAAAGTTATGCCAAAAGACCAGTTCAATGAAATATCACCCAGTTACCCCGCCCGAGTAATGATTAAAGTAATTATGTCCAATGTAAACATAAAATCATAGTATCACACAGTTGTATGTAAACCAATTAATATACGGTATATAATCAATAAACAATTCCCAGTACGCAAAATTTGCCCATTTTGCGGGACTAAAGAAAAGGTTCGATATAAACGAATCCCGTCTAAGGTTTCGAACCGGACCGAATCATCACAGCGGTTTCGAACCGATCCGAACCTCGAACGGTTCGCAGGGCCCTAGCGAGGCGACCTATGGTCGACTCGCATATATAAGAGAATGCATTGGCACAGGGCATAACTGTAACTATCACAATGTGGTCAAGGAGCCGGTTCCAATGATATCCATATTTGTATGGTGTTATTGAGACAGACCGAAGATATTTTAGGCTGTTGAAGCTTTATTTGGCCGGTTTTGGCCGGTTTGTTGGGTAAAGGGTTAAGTAAGTCAATATATAAATACTGCTCATCCTATTCATCTGACATAAATCTCTATGACAAAAGTTGACAGTAACAAAATGCACCAATGTCTTATTTCTTCAAAAATAAATCACCATATAGATACCGAGATTTGATAAAATTATACTGATGAAGTTGCCATGTCTTAATGAGTAATATATCCGCAAAACTTTTATTACAAATCTGAGTGTTTGAAATTAAAGATTAATGTGATTCGTATATTGCCCATATTTATTGTTATGTCTTATACCGGTATGTGGTGAAAATGAGACTAAAATAAATATTTTATATATAAATACCTGCCTCCTCCCAAAAATTATTTGAAATAAATAATACCGGGTAAATAAAAATATCTGCCTCACTCATCACTTTGAGAAAATTATTCCCTGAGAAATTAACTATTCTGTTTATCTGGCCTAAATTTATGATGCTATAATTCCATTAGTGTAGACCAGATTTGCAATATGAAATATAATTCTTGAAATGTTGAATGAATTATTCATGTCCATCTCTCAATGCAAATGTTCATTTTAAATCAAGCTAAGCCATTTAGCAATACTAAAATCAAGGCCAACAAGTGCTCCGCATACTAAATATCATTTAAACATGACTTACAATGACTTCGATACAGAGATCCAAATTTTTTTTTATTATAATTTTTATTTCTTTTTGTTACAATTTGTCATAATGTAATGTATAAATGAATATAGCAAAAAACAATAGCGTCACAGTGCACAGTTGCTCTTATCCTAACTAAATAGGTAGATGTTTAATCTTTATAGTTAGTAGCTGTTATTTTCTTGTACTATTGATATTCTAGTACACATTTGTTTTCAATCTATAAATCTAACTAGCTATATACATTCTCCCAAGAAGTTAATTATTGTTTCAATCAAAAAACCAAAATATATTTATGGAAACTATGATTAAAATTTATTTAACAATATTTAACTTTTATAAACTTCTTGATAAGAAAGGTGTGAACTGCAGTCCGAGATGAGATTCAATTTTGTTTTTGTATTAGGCCTTAATCAATTAATCATCGGAAATAAGCAGATCCAAAGCAGATAGGAGATCCAAAGTTGGCATAGCAGAATTTTTGCTTTTAACACTAATTCCCATAACTCAACAATAAATGAATGGATGAAACCCGTTGTATGTAAAATCCTTTCCCCCATGGTGGTTCTTCAGCTTAGCAAAGATCATTCAAAAACAACCACTGATGACTGAGATATAGAGCTCCAAAGGTCGAAAGGACAGACAGACAGACAGGATAATTAACTGTAATTCAATTTCATAAATATGAAGATATGGAAACCTTTCGTATGCTGACAGATGTCAAGTACAAAATGTCAGAAAAACTTTGGAAACTTATAAATGGTTATTGTCGCAACCGATCAAGGAAATTTACAGATCTTGCTACCATAAATTAACATAATCCAGCACTTCTCTATGTCAAACTACATGTAGGTCTCCATATATATAATTTTTCTAAAAAATAAGAGAAAAAAAATGGTTTCTCAAGGAGTGTATTTTCCTAGAAATGACTTCTTCTTGGTTAAGGGTATATGTTGAGTGACCATGCATCTGGTTTACAGGGTGTAGAACATTACTCAATGCAAATCAAGATGTCTGATCATTGAATCCTTAGTGTTCACATAATGTACTAATTAGACAGATGAAAACAAGTTTCGGGGCACTATAGAAATTAGCGATGTCCATCCATTTGTCTGCCCATTTTGCAATTTGTCAGAAATGTTTGTTGTCTACATGATAACTTAAATAATATTGGACAGAATTTGATGAAACTTTATATATATCATTATATGAAAAGGTTATGATAATATTTAAATTTGGATCGGTGCGATCTTTTCTGATGGAGTTATGCCTCTTTTTTACTTAGAATTTGTCAATTATCTTGTTGTCTGGATGATAACTCAACTTATGATTGTCCGATAGCTTTCAAATATAGTATGTGGATTAATCACATGACAATAGAGGTCAAATGTTAATTTGGGTTCATTCCATCAAGTTGGAATCAAATTGTTGTCAGAATTTAATCTCTTTTGGTGGATGTCTTGTCAGTGATTTTTTTTTTTTTTCAAGTTTCATTTATTTTTAGGGATGTTCAGTTAATTAGCTATGTAAAGTATTTTTGCTTATCTTGTTAATCCTTCCATGACTGGAGCTTGCTGAAATTTTGTCTCACATGGGGAGCCTCGCATATAAAAGAGAATACATATGGCCTAACTATATTTACCTTGATCTTTAATGCTGCACTAGAGCTGCTCCCGTAATGAAAGGGTTAACTAAATATCCATACCAATGAATTAATGGGAATAAAGTAACTACCTATCAGCGAGTATCAAGTTATCAAATTATTCATAGTTATGACATCTTCTAACATATATTTTCACAGCTTGAATATAGCATGGAGCATGCACCAGGAGCCTACAACCAAAACAGCAACAGTCAACATAACTCACATCATGGCGATGATAATAGCTATAAAAAACACAGGTCAGTATAGAAATACTATATTATTGAGCATTAAGTTAGGTAACTGAAATGTATATGCCAAATATTTGCATTCTGGTCATCAGTGTTGGCAGTGCATTTATAACTGAAAAATCAATATCTAACAACTCTGAGCTTTGATGGGTGGCTTCCTCGACTCGAATCAAATATTTTTTACCCCCGAAGCCAAGAAATAGTAATTTAGGAGCCTTTAATCAAATTATGCATCTTTAAACAGAATTGTTTGAATATTATTATCACATATTTCCATTTATTTGTTTTTCAGTAAAGCTTCAAATGTATTTGGAGACCTGATCACGTTGGCAATCATTGCAGTGATCGTGTATGCTATATACAAGACTTGCCTTAACCAGCGAAACCACAGCGGAACTGATCGTATGCCACAGCCTGATGACCATCACAGCTCACGCCCACATAACACAGGCAACCCAGGTTACGGATTCAAACCAGAATACACTGATAACACTGGTAATTAAGTTAACCTATATCACTTTACAACAGATACAGTAATGCCCTAAATAATCGACTCCTTAACCACAGCAGAATTATGGGTAATTCTGCTGTGGTTAAGGAGTCGATTATTTAGGGCATTACTGTATGTGGTTGCCCTCAATGACACTGGAAGACTCCTTTAAGGCCATGCAAAGTCAATATATATTCCATTTCTCAGGCCAAATATTCTTTTAATTATGTGAGCATGCAGGTTTTAATTTTGTTTTTCTTCTGTGGCACGGACGAACAAAGCATTCCACTCCTGGATCGGCTAGCTCTGGGTTTAATTTCAGTTGCCCCGTTATTACCCAAATATAATGTCCATGAAAGTTAGTTGATAAATTCCATGTAATTTATTTCATAAAAAATCACCCAGTCAAGTATCTTTGGCATATTTTTTTACTGAGTTTACATCATCACAAGGTCATGCATGAATCAGAAATTTGAATCTGGAAACGTGTATGTTCGATCTCAATTGGAGCAAGTTTGTTTAAAAACGTACTGCAATTATTCTGTACCTATTATAATTTTTTCAGACATATAAAGTGTAAATAAAAAGGTTGCTCATTCGGGGGTTTCAGGACCATGCATGTGGGCCTGATAAACGGGAAATTGACTGCATAGCCTAAACATATAGCTAAATATTCACTGATATCGGGTATCTTGATTCTCATTAAGGCATGTTTAGATAAGGCCTAACCAAATTATTAACTTAGTAGCTTCAATTACATACATGAAACAATTGAAATATAGATACAGGAGGAATAAAACATTTTATCGCCATCTTTATGAATATCTGCTGATGAGAAGTAATAAAAGTGGAGAAATATTAATGAAACTGAACATAACTTTATATCTGAATATTTGACAATATCAACAGAAAATGTTTTCATCAGATCTATCTCTAATAATTATCTATATATTATATTTACATAGCCCATGTGTGTTTCACTAAATCCTGTTCCGCGATTGGTCAACTGCCAATTGGGTCATCTGCTTCATATCCCTAGAAAACACACCATAACACAAACAGATGTCACAGCTTCTTGACCTAGGATGACAAGAGTGGTGGGTAGAATAACTGGGCATGTTTTATGTGTGTGACCGTAGACTAATAATTGATAATTCACAGGCAGAATATTAGGCTAACATATAGACGGCCTGGTATAATATCCAAACTGCAAACAGATTCCAGAAAAGAAAATTCAGCTGAGTTAGTGGAAAATAATGAGGAATAAGCTATATAAATACAGTAATGCTCTAAATAATCGACTCCTTAACCACAGTGGAATTATGGGTAATTTTTCAGGATTTAGTCGGAAATATGGCTTGTTGCCATTCATCGGAAAGCTCTCACTGAACAAGCCAAATTTCCTACTAAATCCTGAAAAATTACCCATAATTCCGCTGTGGTTAAGGAGTCGATTATTTAGAGCATTACTGTATAAGAAATGAATGTATTCAAGTCTGTTTCATTGAAGGAATGTCGCTGTGGCCTTTGGGGCACATTTAGCCCAACATTCACAGTGCTATATCCTTCAATAAAACACACTCAAACTAAATTGAGTTCTTAAAGTGATGTGAAACACTCCACTGAGGTGTTCCCAGACGGAATAACAAATAGTCATGCAAAAATAAGTTATTTTCATAAATTTGATATCCAAATAGTTACAAAATAGCGTCGTTGTTATAAACGGATTACAGGCAGTGACTATTATTGGCGTAAACATTGCCCTAATGTTTATGCCCAATAAGGCATCCCGAATAATGTAGTAAATATTTACATTTGTGCTTTGTTCAACCGTTGTGTTCTCTGAAATGGTACAGCCGATGTGGTAGGAATTTTCAACAATTTTAGTTCTTTGCTAAACTTTTCCAGTAGGGATAGTGTTTGGATATGAATTGATTGTTTTTATTCAATGTAATAAGTCTGGAATATGTCTTTAAATGAAAACAACCCCAAATGACATTTGTGATATGTGGTAATTGGTCCTTGCTATATGTAGGTAAAAAGTTAACTGTTTGCCATTTAGGTAAATCATTAGGAAGTATATATAAATAAAAACAGCTCCACTATATTTACGGATATGAACAAATTGTTTCCAAGAAGCTTTAAATTCTTAGTATAATTACCCATGACCCCAAATGATCAATGAAGCTTGAACAAATTAGTGAGAGATTGCCCTTGATACAAAACATAATTTTTAGTCGAGTTTTTTTCCAAAACTCGACTTATAGTTTGGTGTGTGAGTACATATCCATGCACGTAAGTTGCAGACAACAAAATCGGGTTTGTCCGCACATTTATTACAGAGTTATGGCCCTTTGAATTTTCAGCTCGTTAGCGCGATAACTTCAACAAACGTTATCCGATTTGATTGAAATTTGGTAGATAGGTGTCTCCCAAGAATATCTCGGATGAGTTCGAAAACCGGCCTGGTCTGATCAAATTTGATAGAGTTATGGCCCTTAATTAGTAATTTTTCACGAATTTTCAGCTTGTTAGCGCGATAACTTCAACAAACGTTATCCGATTTGATTGAAATTTGGTATATAGGTGTCTCTCAAGAATATCTCGGACGAGTTCGAAAACCGGCCTGGTCCGATAAAATTTGATAGAGTTATGGCCCTTAATTAGTCATTTTTCACGAATTTTCAGCTCGTTAGCGCGATAACTTAAACAAACGTTATCCGATTTGATTGAAATTTGGTTTATAGGTGTCTCCCAAGAATATCTCGGTCGAGTTCGAAAACCGGCCAGGTCCAATAAAATTTGATAGAGTTATGGCCCTTAATTAGTCATTTTTTCACAAATTTTCAGCTCGTTAGCGCGATAATTTAACAAACATCATCCTATTGGATTGAAATTTTGATATATAGGTGTCTCCCAAGAATACCTCGGACGAGTTAGAAAACCGGCCCGGTCCGATAAAATTTGATAGAGTTATGGTCCTTAAGTAGTCATTTTGTACGAATTTTGAGCTCGTTAGCGCGATAACTTCAACAAACGTCATCCGATTCAACTAAAATTTGGTATATAAGTGTCTTCCAATAATATCCTGGACGAGTTCGAAAACCAGCCTGGCCCAATAAAATTTTATAGAGTTATGGCCCTTAATTAGTCATTTTTCGTGAATTTTTAGCTCGTTAGCGCGATAACTTCAACAAACGTCCTCCGCTTTGTTTAAAATTTGGAATAGAAATACTTGCCAAGAATATTTCGGACGAGTTCGAAAACCAGCCTGGCCCGATAAAATTTTATGGAGTTATGGCCCTTAATTAATCATTTTTCGATTTTACCTATTAATTAGTCTACCGATACTGATGCACACCAATTGGCGGTAGCCACCGGCGGTAAGCCACCGAAAACGAGACACAGCATCTCTGATGCCACCTCTTGTTTTCTTTTGGCTCGCAATTCAGTTGAAGGCCCATTTATTTTTCGAGTCACTGATAATTTTGTTTATAGTGCCTTGATATACGGTTTTAGTAACAATATATGCCATAAAATATGATTAAAATACTATCATTTATCACCATTTGAAAGAAGATGCCATTACAGAAATAGAAAACAGCTGAAATCATAGAAAGATTTCACCCGTTATGGCTCTCAGAATGTAACAGTATTCAAACTAAAAATGTATTTTGAATGGAAGGGGAATAACTGTATATCTTAAGATACAGAGTTATTCCCCTTCCATTGAAAATAATGAAACTTGAGCACAGAACACAAGTAGATATCTCAACAAAAACAACATGTTCAGTTTATTACACCGAATTAGTTGATAATACAATGTTCTGAAGCTTCCTCTTTCAAATGGTATATCATGGATTTTATTTTATATAAAATTATCTTGGGGGTTTGAAAACTAAGTGAGCCTTTAATGAAGGATATAAATCCTGACTCTTTTTCCTTAATAAACATAAGGTTTGTTTCCCCTGACCCAACCTAGCCTACAAAAACCTCCCTGCTCAAAATATTTCATTGGCCTCCCATTAGTCGAAGTTCATTCGCTGGAAAGCAGCTAGTGAAATGGTAGAGATAATACTGCTTTGCTGTCAAAGTACAGTTACCTTACTCTTCTATAGTGGACTTTTATATCACTTTATGCCCAGATCCAGTGGTGGGAGTTTTCCACAGGGGTCCCGGGGGGAGGGGGGGTGGGTATTTAACACAGAACAACACGTGTGTGATTGGGTTTGATACGGCACTTGTGCCATCTCGGAAGGATAGAACTCAAGGCTGTAATTTCCACGCTGGCACTTGTGTCGTATCAACAAACCCATTAACACACTCATGTCGTTCTGTATAATATGAGTGTGTTATTGGTTTTGTAATATATATTGTATGTTACAATACTACCGCTAGGACATGACAGAATATGCAGACATTGTTCATGTATTGATTATGTTTATCGTTCTGCATCTAGAGGATCTGGTTGCATTGTTAGTAAACAAAGATCAGAATCTCTTACCATGTAGAGAAGGGAGAAACTCAATCAATAACCATGAACAAAGTGACATAGTTTGTTTTGAACAGACTACCATAACCTTTTCTATACTAAAGCATCATTGATGAGTAGTTATCCCATAGGAAATGTTATGATAATAAGTTCAACAAATGACCATAGGTCGTTTGTTGAACTTATTATCTAAACATTTCCCTCAATAAACAGGGCTCCTTCTGCACTTTTATTTATCCGTCGTCTGCTTTTATCACCTTAACATCCCTCCAAATGAATAATAGACCATTCTGATATACACTTTTTACCTGGATGGGAGAATCCATTTAGTATAGATAGGGTTAAAAGCCCATTATATGCTCCTTTCACTACTGCAAGCCACTAAACGTGTTTGGAGAACTTAAATGTTCAACTACCACTATTATTGTCTAAAACTTTATCAACAACCCACTCCTTCTAATTGTTGACCTAAGATTTATTTCAAAATCCATAATTTTGAGTGGTACATTTGTATATCACAAAAGTTGGATATTTGAAGCCTACTGGATATTTGAATACATGTATTTTTGTTAAAATTGTATGTTTTCACGTCTAAATACAATATAATATTTATCAGCCTTCATTTGAATTTGGTAGTTTGGAAACACAATTCTGCTTAGAAATGTTAGTCGCCCATAAGGAGCCTCACATATATAAGAGAGAATATTGGCCTAACAATATTTACCTTGACCTTGTAAGCCAATGCATGCTCTTATATACATGTATCCGAGTCTCCCATTAGAGAATGCACTGGCATGGCACATGATTATTAATTCTGCACCAGCACTGCTCCCTTTATGGAACTGTTGAACAGAAGTTGAATTTTCTGTCTGAGTGAACCAAGACTATTGAAAAGCTATGCGCTCGGTGGTATGAAACATCTTGATATCCTTCGTATTACCACATTCTGATTGGTCACACTGATGTAATAGTTTTTAGCTAAACTTGACAAAGTCCAGTTTGAGCTATTGCCACGGGTTGGTTGTCTGTCGTGTGTTGTGTGTGTGTGTCCATCAAATATTTCCTTTTGCACACCCTGTAGGTCACATACCTCATCCGATTGTCACCAATTTTCATATGGATCCTCGTTTTTAAAGTGATGGAATTCCCTACTGTTTGTTACAAGTGATCAAACGCGTGGCTGTTCAGTAATCTGCATTCTCTTAGGCTATTAAATTTCATGTGGCCTTTTCATGATAATTTATTTATAAGGCCAATCAAAATTGTATTGCCCACCGAAAATGAAAAATATAAATCATCCTGACGCTCGGTCACAATGGACTACTGACCATAAATTTAGCCAAGGTAAAAAATAAAAACCTGTCGTCCTAGTGCCTACCCATTTAAAAATACTTAAATACTTTGGTGTGCCCAAGAGCCAACATTTCTTATCCAATTGATCCCAAACTTCATATGAGCTCTTCGCATTGATATCTGGTATTACTTAAACTTTCTGCATTTCTTATTGCTTCATTGACTGTAATATACTAGTATGACATTATTCCCTCTCCAAGTTGAGCTACAGACACATTCATTATCTATAGGTTCCTGTGGAGCAAACTCATCAGCTGGGACTAATACTGGACACACTGGCACAGGAAATGCAGGCGGCGGCTTCTGGACAGGTGCCATGACAGGAGGACTGCTTGGTTATCTATTCGGCAACAGAGGCGGCCGAACATACACACAGAACCCATATGGATCTGGCTACCAACAACCTCATTACCGGTCTTCTAACTCCTGGTTCTCCAGCACGCCATCGTCAGGATTCGGGTCTGGATTCGGAGGCTCGTCATTCGGGTCCGGATCTACACGATCAACATCAGGTTTTGGGGGAACAAAGAGGCGATAGTGGATCTCAGCGGTGCCCTTTATTTGTTGCAGGGACAAGCCTGGAGGTTTCAAATTAGGAGGAGTCACTTTTCCCTGTTTGTTTATTAGAGAGAACTTGACAGTTATCAGGAAGAGGTAACAATGGCTGAAGTTAAATTTACACCCCTTCTATGATCCCACAAGAGCCCATTTATAAAAAATATTATATTGAGTAATAACACCATTATAATCAGTAAATATACTTTAACCCTTTACCCAACAAAACGGCCAAAACCGGCCAAATAAAGCTTCAACCGCCTAAAATATCTTCGGTCTGTCTCAATAAAACCATACAAATATGGATATCATTGGAACCGGCTCATTGACCACATTGTGATGGTTACAGTTATGCCCTGTGCCAATGCATGCTCTTATATATGCGAGTCGACCATAGGTCGCCTCGCATATATAAGAGAATGCATTGGCCTAAAAAAAATCTTTTTTTAACACTTTTTACCATTTTTTCTTACATTCTTTAACAATTTTATAATTTTTAATGTGTTAAGCCAATGCATTCTCTTATATATGCGAGGCGACCTATGGTCGACTCGCATATATAAGAGAATGCATTGGCACAGGGCCCTTCTGTTGGGCAAAGGGTTAAATATACTGTTGGGACATATGCATACTGTTATATATGAGAGAAGTCACTTCTCCTTTGGACAAAAATAGGGAGAAGTTTCAGATTTTAGGGAGAAGATGTCTCCCAAGTCGCCCTCTAGGCTGGCCCCTGATTTGTTGAACTTGTTTAAAACTGTTAGAGGCCCGCTTAATAATATTTTTGAATGCACAGATCACATTATATACAACATATTCCATATTAAATACCATTTGGAAGAGGAACCAATGTATATATAGTCTACCGGAATACATAACAGCTGAATACAGCGGTGGGTCAGACTGGAAGCACAGACCAGATCAAAATTAAGCACAGAACACACATCGATACCTTGACAAAAACAACATGTTCACAGTTTATTCAACTGGGTAAGTTGATAATACAATATTTTGGAGCTTCCTCTTTCAGATGGTAAATACATGCAATATGGAATATGTTTTATATATGGGCAATTCAAAAATTATGTGGGCCTTTAAAGTAACTCGTAATCTTCAGGCCTCAAATTTGACACCGTAATTTCTTGCTTTTGTATGTTCTGATGATTAAAAAAGGCTGATAAATACATGAAATACTATGAAAACTTTATATATCCCAAAAAGACACTGTTCAAAGTCATAGAAATTTATCATCTGTTTTCAACATTCCATGCATGAATTGATACAAATGCTATTTATTATATTTTCTTCAACATTTTACGTCAAAATATAAATTGTATCCCCACTCCCAGAAGACCGAATGTGTTATTTTTTTACCCTGTGCCAATGCATTCTCTTATATATGCGAGTCGACCATAGGTCGCCTCGCATATATAAGAGAATGCATTGGCCTAACAATTTTTTATCATTTTTTTTTAAATAAATGTTTCTTACATAAAATAAAAAACATCCATTACCCTGCAGGGAGCCCCACACATATATAGAATCATATAGAACAGTGTTGTCTACCAATGTTTGTCTGGGGCTCTGTATGGGTGAGATTATAAAATTGTTAAAGAATACAAGAAAAAATTATTAAAATTGTAAAAAATTGTTAGGCCAATGCATTCTCTTATATATGCGAGACGACCTATGGTCGACTTGCATATATAAGAGAATGCATTGGCACAGGGTAAAAAAAATTAAATATGTTATCCTACTCTCAGCACTACGTCATGTCATATTTTTTGCGCTTTTCTGCATTCTTGCGCGTTACTTGAACAGAAATGGCTGGTGACGTTGAGCTTAAGAACTTGTTTAGTATAACCGTGTGTTTCATTGTGATCTGGGTGGTAACAAACTGGTATAGAAATATAATAAACACACAACAGTTAACTGTTCTGAGTGGCGTATGGTTTTTCTCCTCATGAATGCGAGGATTATTTTCATTTGGCTAGCGCCTCTTAAAATTAATCCTTCACATTATGATTACCATATCAGGAAAACTCTTAAACAAAATGCTCTTTAATGCTCCATGACAAAGAATATAAGGGTCCCTTGTTTTCTTCAGATGCGATCAATTTAAGTTTTTCCCAGTCATATAAAGTGCGTATATAAATTTTTCATGTATTTATATAGCTATATTGATTTACAATGTACCAATGAATGAAAGTAATTATTTGTATGCATTTTCATAGAACTGTAATTCGAGACGGAGTGTTATTATTTATACTATTGGTACAGTGGGCGACAAACACCCGGTCACTAGAAAACAATTTCATGAAGTTATAACAACATATATATAAGGAAAAGAACCCTCTTTTAAAAGAAGCTTAAAAGAGCGTTGTTTTCCTAATATATTTACCTGACGTCGCTGGATTCTAAATGGAATGGACAATTAGCATCATATTTATAACAAAGCCATGCAAATTTAACCCTTTCAGTGCCAGGGGCCGATCTCATCGGCCCTAATTTACGGTCTGTAAAATCGGCCCTAAAAAAAAAAAAAAAATTAAAAACATATTAAACATATTAAAATTGTATAAAATAATAACAAATGATGAAAAATTGTTAGGCCAATGCATTCTCTTATATATGCGAGGCGACCTATGGTCGACTCGCATATATAAGAGAATGCATTGGCACAGGGTATATGGGTTGATACAAAAATCGGACCTGGCACTCAAAGGGTTAAACATCTACTAGTACCGTTGGTGTCACCGGTGATAACCGAAGGTATTATAGAGCCCAGATTCGGTGTGATTTTATGCCGAGATACCAACAAATAGCTGTTTGAAAAAAAATCTTGCTGGCTACACTTTTCTGTGACAAATTTGGCATAGAAATAGAGCTTATCATACCACTGATATGAGAAATCAACTTCCAGTGGTTATTATTTGGGTGTTTGCAAGAAAATAAACATAATTATAGTCACTGATCTGACTAATTTTCTCATTCTCCACCTCAAATTACAGTACTACGAAAACACGTACAAATAATTACTTACATTCATCCACATTACCACATTACCAGAATGTAAAAAAGCAAGATTATGAGCAGGTTTTATCTGAGCACTCAAGTTTACAAGCAGTCTCTTTGAAAAGCAGACGAAATTCCTATCAGATGTATGTCATAAAATGTACGGTTTAAAATTAGTTTCTGTATTGACGGGATTCCCTTTATTTCATTGGTGGTGGTACAGAGCATATGTGATTTCATTGGTTAAGGATGCAACATATAATTTCAAGGCAGAATCCAATCTCTATAAAAAGCCGATCACAATGACAGACTGCTTCGTGGTTGGTTATATTTAACCCTTTCAGTGCCAAGTCAGATTTTTGTATCAACCCATATTTCCTGGATCATTTTTCAAATTTATTGATTATAATAATGTGATACATTGATGGAAAGAGCTCTAAGACCTCTTTCCATCAATGTATTACATTATTATAATCAATAAATTTTCCCGTGCATTGTCAAACACAACTAATGTTGTAAAACTGAATACAGGCGATGAAATCCATAATTTGTTATACTCATCGCAATCTAGGAGACATCATATCTTCGAGATTTTATCAGTCAACAATATTAATGACTGGTTATTCTTTTGCATCTTGTTGTTTTTATAACTGCTACTAAATACTACGAATCTCACAATCATTTAGTATGCCAGGAATGCATTCCATATGTTGAAACGGTGTATTACGTCATGTTGGGGAATGCCGTGTCATCGTAGAAATTAAAAGTAAGCGAGAGATCTAGAGACGTATGGATTTTTGACGGCTTTTCAAAGAGACTGGGTTACAAGCTGTATTATTTTTATCATGAACAGTGTTGGGGCTGGGGCGTAAAATGTTTATTATATGACATGATTTTAGGATTCTTGATGATGGAATAGATGTTTGAACACAAACATGGTACGTTGTATATACATGTAGTATGTAGTGTCTTGTTGGAGCTAATTAATAACGATATTCAATTTCAATTTGATTTTGCATTTGGTCACTATCATTATGATTCCAGTTCATATTTTTAATTATGACAATGAATGTACACACTATGAAGTTTTGAAGAAACACTTCCTTGTCATTATTAATCAAAACAGTGACATCGCAATGATATACTGGTACAAGATGTTTACTGTTACAGTGGAATTACCAATAAAAATCATATTCAAGCCTTGAAATAGTGGGTCTGTCATCTGCAGAATGAGGTCCCCAGAGAGTGAATTTAGTGAAGCTTACTCCACTCATTGGGCTAGCATCACTAAATTCACCCTCTGGAGACCAATTCTGTGTCGGCCTCATCTTCTGGGAAGTATCTATTAATCTCAAATTAAATATGTTTTTAGTTACTTTTTCCCTTTTGTTCAGTTTCTGTATCCCTTAAATTTGCAGAAGATAAAACGTATAATCACCAACTTCAACTGGCAAACTTAATCTGATCCTAGGTCTCTCATAGCAGTTGAAGCCACACCAGAATGAGGTCCCAGAGGGTGAATTTGGTGATGCTAGCCCTCCGTGCGGGAAAGCATCCCTAAATTCACCCTCTGGTGACCTCATTCTGGAAATGACAGACACACTATTTCAAGGCTTGATCATATTAGTCCAATAACTTTTTTTAAGATACCAAAGTTTAATCAAAACTTGATGGTAAACATTGGAAAAGGTCAAAGCAAAAAAAAGTTCAGACTAAAATATTTGAAGTTGCTACTGGTACATGATCAGTGATGTTTTGACAAATCACTGTAACAGTTTTTTGTTTACATAGCAATGGTTTCAACACGGAAAATTGTTATTGGAGAACTATAAATAATGAATATAAGAACAAAGTTCATCTATTTCTCAATGTTCTTCTTCTTCTTTTGATGTATTTACTGACTTTTATATTTTTTTGCACATTTACCCACTGCGAGTGCCTTGGGTCCCTTTAAATATAGAATTTCCTTGCAACTAATCTTTGTATATTTCTGGAAGTATTGCCTGAAAAATCTGTTTTTGTTGTGAAAGATAATTATAGAGTTTCTACAACTCATCCCCAGTTTAGAGCGAAATTTACAAAACTCGTCCAGTAAATTAGGTCTGGACCAAGCCTTACAAAACTCTCTCAGTATAAGGGATGTGACCTGTAGGGTGTGCCAATAGGCTCCGTCCAGACGTAATTTACCAGATGAGTTATGTAAATTTCGCTATAAACTGGGGACGAGTTGTAGATTATATTTATTACTTGATCCAAAACCTCCATAAAACATACTTAAATCAACAAATGGGATGTGAAACTAACAGTGGCTTCTATGAGGCATGCAATGATGCTTACCGTACATGTAATTATGCGTTATTTATCCGCGTAAAGAAATAGTCCCTAGATAAATAAGACACTTTGACGTATTTAATGGTGTAAATTTAATGAAATAAATTTTCAAACTATATCAATATCAGTCACAGACACCGATTCTTCTTCACTCCTCGTCCCCCGCTTCCAGATCACGCTTGGGAACAATAATACATTTAGGTACAACTGGAACTATTTCCTGTTATGCAATGAGCGTTGGATATCATTATTATAGAATGGAATAAGAGTCGGATCATGTAATAAATTAACATAAATAACATTGTATCTTTGATATTTTTATCGGGTGATCATCATCTCATTTTCAGCTCATATTTCATTTATACAACTGATGTATCCAGACAATTGTTAACAAGTTCAGTATTTCTTCTTTTCACATGATATTCCTTCTATTCACATCATATTTAATTATACTTTATTAAATTCATATTTAAGTTTCACTTTCCTTATTTTTGTGTATGCTCATGATGCATTTATTTTTAAATATTTCTTCCCCGAATCATATGGCTGTTAGCCTACTACCACCTGCAAAACATTTGTCAGATCATTTGGGAAATTTGCACATTAAATTGTGCTTAGTTTCAAGATTAGATCTACAAATCATATTGTTCATTCACAAAAAAGCATGGTGGATAGTGATACTGGGTTTGGTGGCAGAATGGGTGGAGGGATGGGGCAGAATTGGTGGGATGGAGATGGTTGTTTTGAGGACTCTTCATTGTTTCCTATCATATCTTTCTATTTTAAAGATGTGGTCTCTCTTTGTTACTTCACTTAAAAACAACAAGTAAACAACATAAGTATTGATGAAGCTCGTTTTGAAGACACATTTGTATTAGTATCGCAGAAATACTCAAAACTATTAATACTTTCTCCTGATTTCAAAACATTTAGCAGGTCAGGATGAACCACCGATCGATCTATAATAGCCCGATCGAGCTAAAATAAATTGCCTGGCACAGTGCTCACTGTTGTAAGAGAGGGAACTCTAAATTTCTTTTGTTTGTTTGAATATTTGTACATGTTTGTATTGAATATTCTCAGTAAATAATTATTTTATGTCTTTCATTAGTTCATTCTTTCATTTCAAAAGAAATCAGAATTTATTTTTTTCAAAGTATTAGTTGAAAGATAAATTATAGCACAATTTAGAGTGACTCGTCTTATCCCAGATGCATGCTGTCTGTGAAAGACCAATCGGTCCATTTTAGCCCGATCGGACTATTATAGATCGATCTGTGATTTACTGAGACCTGTTTAGGGCAGAGATTCCACATCGTTCACAGTTCATCATTTAAGGTACTTGTTTATGGAATTGTTTTAATCTGTTTTGTTATATAATGCATATATTCATGAGAATATAATTTTCAATTTTCATTCTTGTTGATTATTGATCGACCTCTCAAGTTAAAGCCACATGGCATTCTGTGCTCCAAAATACACCTAATAATATTGGATTTTGAATTTTACCTGGTATCAAAATAGGTTGAACTACCTTTATACGAGCATTGATGCAATGAAGTCATAAACAATACAACGTTTAACACGATGACTGAGTCCCAATAAAAAAAGAGCTATTTGTATTTATCGGAATTAACAGAATGTCTGGAAATGGTATATTGCGTTATCTCACCATGAAACTATTTCAAAACTTCTCTCACTGCTCTCTCTTTGTTTTGATCATCAGAATTATGTAATATCATAAATGACAGACGACAGGTCTAGATTTTCTTAAAGGTACACAATCCAATTCAATGGTCCCTGTATCATCAGATTCCAACAGCAACATTTCTTCAAAAGACGCTTTTGTTATTAGAATCGATTAATTACCAAAAAATAATGCTAACCACTGTCAACTCTAGTATAAATTTTCCAAAAAGTGTTATAAATCAAATTTTTTTTCAAAGCAATTTGGTTTTGAGAGTATGTCGACCGACTCGTCAAATATTTTCTCGGCTGCCAAATAGGAGGTCCCCACCCCCCTTTTTCGTATGCCATATTCCATGCCCTGTTATGACTCGTGAGGTACGCCGTATTCCGCCCCCTCTGTTAGGAGGTATTCGGTATTCCAAAAATACCGGTATTCGTACGCCGACCTTCAAAAAAATGAAGTTTTCATATATTTTTATGTATTCCATATGGCTGTTAACTGGTATTCCGTATTCCACCCTCTGTGTTAAGTGGTATTCCGTATCCCATGGGGGGTGGGGGTGGGGGCCTCAAATAGTCCAGGTGATGAAAAATTACAGATTTCAAAAATCGATATCTAATAACTTCCAGCTTCGGGTTTCCCCGACTCAAATCAAATATTTTTTACCCCCCCGAAGCCAAAGAAATAGTAATTTAGGAGGATTAATTTGGATTATGTATCTTCAATTCCGATTGTCTACAGGTGCATTTTTTTTTTTGCAAGACTGCTGATTAAAATTTTTAAACCAACACAAACAAAATTATCTCAAATTTACCTTAAAATCTGAGAAACAAAAGACGTATTTGCAGCGCTACGTCGACAAATTTGTTTGGAAATCTTCTAGTAGGTATGCTTTGAGATGCCTCTTACCAAATTATGTATACAAAATTCTGGAGTTCGAACAACCAATGTCCGTTTAACTAAATAAAAGTCAATTGTGAGTACCAGAATGCAATCAATATTATCGGCATACATGTATCCACATATTTTGAGAAAATTATACCTGAACCTGGCTACTGTTGGATCGCTGTTTTATGCAGTGCAATGTAATCATGAATGTAAAAAGAAGAGTGAAATCAACTGATTTCGCTGAATTTACTGACATGATATAACGGTATAATGAATTGTCAATTAGATCAAGAGTTCTGTATGAAAGTAGAAGCCTGCCTTTATTGGAGGATTTTCTCACTTTTACACAAGAATTATTATCTATAAACCAAAATGCACATTTACCAGAACCGGGCTACTGTTGGATCCCAACTGTATGCAGGGCAATAAAATCAATCAATATAAATGCAAGATGATATATTCCCCAGGGAGAAATGAACTCATTACCTGCGTCATATTCAGTAACCCTACAAATACCTCTCTAGGGACCACTCTGTGGAATAGCAGAGTATATAAATATTGTGAACTGAGTTTAGAGTGCCTGTCATTTGCAGAATGAGGGTGTCCCCAGAGGGTGAATTTAGTAACGCTATCCACATAGTGGGCTACCATCACCAAAATCACCCTCTGGGGACCTCATCTGGTATGGGAGACATATACCGGTACTCAGATTGAGGTTCCCAAATGGTGAATATTGTGATGTACACCCATTGGGAACCTCGATTATGCAATGTGTCGTCTGCCAATTTGGGGATAAAGAGAAACTAAAAAATAAATAGAATCTAGGTGAAGTTTCTATAGTAAATTCGATAATAAAGAAACTTTCCAGAGAAGATGAGGCCTAAGCAGAATGAGGTCCCCAGAGGGTGAATTTAGTGATACTAGCCTGCTATGCGGGGTAGCGTCACTAAATTTACCCTCTCTGGACCTCATTCTGCTAATATGAAAGGCACACTAAACTCAGGTCTGATTGTGAAACACACATGAATATAAGACAGTAAAACGTATATCATTGCGCCAGACATTTAAACCTTTCTTTATTAAACACTCAGTGATAAGTAGTTCCCTTGAGACCCTTCCACATGCCGTTTGCAACGCGATCTGTGCTGTTCGTCAAATTAGATCACACTGGAGGCAATGAATGCTAGCACACGGCGGGCGAATCGCAGAAAACGCTGTCACAGGATTACATTGGTGTCCTAATCCGGTGGTGCGTACGCTCAATCCGCGCATCTCGCTCTGTGGTTGTTTGGTAAATTAAACATTTGCAATGACAGATAGAATGAAGACACTGGAAGCACAGCAGATTTCGGACTAGGTCAGTTTTGGACTGTGATTGTGTATCGCTTCACCATGCAGTCATTTTTAAACAAAAATACGCGATTAACAAAAAAGCGTCAGTTCAATGGAAACATGAGTAACTGCAGAAAATGCAGAAGACACATTTGAGGGTGCATGGCGCGTACGCTGCAAATACCTTGTGGAAGGGTCTTTCGGAAATGTCAGATGATAAGTTCAACAAATGTCCTGTTATTATCTGAACATTTCTCACCAATGAATAGGAATCCTTCCGTACTTGTGACATCCCCTTATAATACCTGAACACTCATCCAGATGATTAATAAACCATTCCACTCCAGGTCCGTAGCCAGCCACTAGCAAAGACAGTTCGACATATATTATGAGGGCATTGGACACGAACTGTGAAGCGACGAGCGGGGGCTGTCCCCTATCGCATTGAGGGGGGTCCGGGGTTTCTCCTCCGGGGAAATTTTTTGAAAAATACGATGCAAACGGTGTACTTTAGATCCGCCCTGAAACATAAAAGTTGAGCTTTGATTTTTCGAAGATTTCTCTCACAGGCCTGGATCTGACCGGTATCTATATAGCCTATAGCTATTCTAAATGAACCAATTGTCTTGTGCATGGGGGAGTAACATAATCCACTGGGCCTGACCATGGATCGAACCAGTATCAGATAAGTTTGTGACCTGTGAGCTAAATCCTAACATCTATAGTAGTCTATCTGCAGGGAATATCACATCCCCCCGATTTGTTTTTCTTAAGTTAATTATAAGTTTTTAACTGACCATATGGGATGGACCAGGACACACTGGGCCGACCATGGATCGGCCCTGCATGTGTGAGAATTTTAGTCAAAAATTTGGACCAAAATTTGGAAAATATGTAAATGATGGTCTAAAACAAAATGTTCCCCACCAATGGATTGTTGGAAAATGGATGTACTCAATCGATTTTAACCTATTGTTTCGTGTGACATTTCCAACTATTGTTATGTCGGGCATGATATTTCGAACAGTTGAAAATTTTGACCAAGGTTGATGCACATAGCTTAATTGGCACTATGTAGTATTTTCGTGTACCTGCCTCTGCCCCGGCTATGTGCTTTACACGACACCCTTTCGCTGTATGTATGGGTCTTTATATCCAGTGATTCTGGCAGGCTACTTTTAGTTGGTTATGTTGATGAACCACATGCAGGTCGAATTCCGGAGCCTTAAGCTGCTTCCACATACATGCGGCTGATGCAGTTAGACGCATCAGATTTCAAAACGTTGCGCTTAACTGCGTCCACCGCAACCCCAGTAATATATGTATGGTTTGAAACGTTGTACCTATTTAATCCGATAGCCGCATGCATCAGCAGCCTGTCAGTGAAAGCAGCTTTATACCGACATGTGTTGGCGGTCTATATGTGTTGAATTGGTGTGCACCAGTCTCTATTCAAACTAAGCCTGCATGTAGTATATGACAATATCCATATACGTACATACGTCGTTTGTTCGAAGGGAGGTCACGCTCAGCAAAATTTTGCCGTTTGGTCAACTGCTGCACATGACACGTTCACCCGAACGGCGAACGGCAATTACCACCACCGGGCACATGTAGGCAGAAGGGCCGTTCGTTCGAAGGGTACGAACCCCCTTGGCTACGGGCTTGCACTCTATACTTTTATAACAGTGTGGGAGAATCCATTTAGTAAAGAAAGGAAGGGGTAAAAGGTAACTGCCCCCATGAGATATTTCTTTATAAATGTGGAAGCCTGCATATATTTGAGGATTTTCTCAACTTTGACACAAGAATTGTTATTATCCATGGAACAAAATGACTGTTACCTGAACCTGGCTACTGTTGGATCCCTGCTGTATGCAGGGCAATACAATCAATCAATAGTCACAGACGATATACACCCCAGGGAAAAATTAACTCATTTCTCTTTATTTACCTGCATCATATATAATGCATTGCCTCAAATGCATTAATGCATCTCTTGGGGCACTCTGTGGAATGGTAGAATATATGGATCTTTGGTTTATCTCCTGTTGTGAAACACATTTATGCAACAGTTCAACACGTCACCCCATAAAGTCACAGCTCTATGTAACTGGGGCAGCCTTTGTAGTTTTTTTCCTTGTCAAATATTAATACAATGATGACCATATATATAAAATTGAGCACATACTGAAGCTGTTTGGCACCATACTTTAATAACCTTATGCATTATATATTTCTATTTAGCATATAATATATCTATCCATGCAACTGTTTGAATTGCAGAATTTGATATTTGAGCAGAGTAACAACTATGACAATGATCAATAGACTGAATATTGATACAACTTCTTTGTATTTGGTATCTTTAGGTAGCTGCACGATTTCGAAGGGTTGCAGGGTCTGAAAAATAGGAAATGTGTATCAGGGGGACAGTCAGTGTAGCCTATGTTAAATATGTTAAGCATTGTTAGTTTTGATGGTTTAATTCTTTTACAAAGGTGTGAAAGTTCGGAAGAAAGTAAAAAATTTGGATGCATTTTCAGTACAGGCCAACTCTGTGTTTGGTTACAAGAAATTAGCCAAATTTGTCCCTACGATGAATATTGTCATCTGCACTTGCAAGAGCCAGGGCAGTTTTTGGAAATTCATACAATAACTTTTTTTCTATTTAAAATATTTCTCAGTTTTAGCATAGCATAGCTCTATCGGATACAAGAAGCTAATTTACTGACATTCGCTCTGTCATGGTCTGCTTTTGAAAATGGTCAAATTTAGTAAAGTTTTTTTAAAGATTCATAATCCGAATTAACGCTCCCAAATGACTATTTCTTTGGCTTCGGAAATTTGTTATTTCTCGAAATATATAATTTTTTTGGCCAAGAAAAGAGTCGTCAAACCAATGGTCTTGGAAAAAATTGCGGATGAAGATGGATAACTCTAAAATCAAGTGGTAATACGGCCAAATTTTGTGATATGAAAATGATAATACGGCCATATTTCATTGACAACATGTTGATAAATAACACATTTTGGTAAATTTTATACCATAGTTGACAGCGGATAGCATTATTTTGTTGTAATTGATTCTGATAACAAAAGCATATTTTGAAGGAATGTTGAAGTTGTAACTTGATGATATGGGGACCGTCTGATTGGATTGACTTAATTGACTACCTTTAAATTGGACCATTTGTGGGTGCAAACTCAGTGATTAATGTTATGAAAAGAAAATTGAAGTAGAGTCCAAACTCCATGAAACACCCTCTTCATTATCACTGCGATAGATCACTGCTGGAAGGATGGTGCTTTGTGGACTGATACACCTACCAGTATTATCTTAATTTGACCACCAAAATTTTTCAATAATGGTAAATCTTTCGGTATTGATAAGAACAATATGAACTGTGCCAGACAATGACAATTTTAATTCTAAAACATAAGAACTAAGAACATGTAAGAAATCCTTACCAAATGTCCTTGTGGCAGTGGTATCTCAGCGGAGTGATGAGAGATAACTCTGCCTGGAGTTTGAGTAGACATTTGTTTATGCCATCATTGCTGTCTGAAATAAAAATGATTCTTGGGCCTTATGCAAAGAATAATATTGACTCAGCATAGATTTTAACCCTTTACCCAACAAACCGGCCAAAACCGGCCAAATAAAGCTTCAACAGCCTAAAATATCTTCGGTCTGTCTCAATAGAACCATACAAATATGGATATCATTGGAACCGGCTCCTTGACCACATTGTGATAGTTACAGTTATGCCCTGTGCCAATGCATTCTCTTATATATGCGAGTCGACCTATGGTCGACTCGCATATATAAGAGAATGCATTGGCACAGGGCCCTTCTGTTGGGTAAAGGGTTAAGGACCCTACCCTATCCCAAGTCACATACAGTTGCTGGAAATTGTAAATTGCTACCTTAAACAGGAACATGTAAAACCAGCTTATGTGAGCCTACACCCAATAACATAATGATGAGCTTGCAAAGCAACTAATATATATCTGTCCCTGGTCGAGTGTTCCTGCTAATTTGCTATGATGCTAGTAGGGCAAATCTATCCAAAGTTGTCACTTTTGTGGTGTATGGCTAATCCGAGTGACTTGAGCAAGAGCCAGTGTCTGTAACTATGAAACATTGAAACATTTGGTAATGATTAAATCCTTTGGCACACCCTAAAGACCACATGCCTCATCCGGTCATCTCCAAACTGTAAATGGATCTTTTGGCTGGGTGACCACTAGATGGGATCCATCAAATTTGTCCGACTTTCATTGGAAAAACATGTCTGCCAGAAGTCATCTTGGATTTTACTCTTTGCATGATAATGATCCATCGATCATGATCTGCACAAGCCTTGAAATAGTGTGTCTGTCATTTGCAGAATGAGGTCCACAGAGGGTGAATTTGGTGATGCTAGCCTGCTATGCAGGGTAGCATCACTAAATTCACCCTATGGGGACCTCATTCTGCAAATGACAGACACACTATTTCAAGGCTTGGATCTGCACATCCTATTGGTTACATCCCTCATCTGATCCAGTGTTGGGGCGATTACATGCCAATGTAATTGATTACTATTGCAATTACCTAAGATTTACATGATTATGATTACAAATACTGATTACACATTTTTCAAATGTAATCGATTACTTTTCGATTACATCTGATTACAATTGTTACTTTCCAACATTTTGATCCCATAGGAATAAATAATGAAATAAATAAAATTAAAATATAAAATTTGATTGAATAAAAACATCACTATATAACATGTAAACAAGGAATGACTGAAAATAGAAACAAGCAAGCAATAAACACATAAGCTATTCTGCACCTATTGGGAATATACCATGTTGTATCTGTATTTATTTCGGTAAATATATTTTAAATTTTCTTTGCAACTAACGCATAATATTTATGAAAATATCATTAGAAACAATTGTAAATTATTTGCATATTCTGTTAGATTAAATACCCATATTCCGATCATTGCCAAACTTCATATAGATCTTCTGGGTGACCTCCAGATGAGAGCCATTGATATTTTCCGAAATTCGTTAAAATCTGGCTGCCAGTAGCCATCATGGATTTCAAATTTGAATCCACTAGTGTACCATGCAGCCCATATTTATCAATGTTTTGAAACTTTACAGGCATTTCAAGACCACCTCTAGATGGGAGCTATCAAATTTTAATGATTATTCAATCAAAAATATGGGTGCCGCATCGAGTCATTTTGAATTTTACTCTTTGCATGACTACAGCCAACATTTTTCATCCAATTGATCCCAAACTTCACATGGCTCTTCGGGTATAATTATTATTCAATTGTCTGCATTCCCTATCACTCAATTGACTGCAATGTGTGACATTGAGCTACAGTTGCATTGATACTTTCATTATTAAATAGATTGTTGAAAATACAGATGTGGAGCCCTTAATACATCTGTAATATTATTATCAAATCTTGGTAGCCATATATGTTGTAATTGGCAAATTATTCTTTATGGATAAAAGTATTTGCCTCAAGGACCATGAGCTAATCAACCTATGTTAGCAATCATGCATCTACTTATTATATCGCCAAGTATCATCTTGTTAAGTTAGATTGGGAAAGAGGGTGTTACCCCCCCCCCCCCCCCATGAATCCTGAATACCAGTTTTCACATTAATATGATTTTTTTTACACATTTCCCTGAGTAATGTCCATAACTTCAACACATCAAGATGTATGAGACTGAATTACATAAAAATTTGTCATTTGTGACCCGCCATATCAAATCCAGTCGGAAGTCGGGATTTCTTTATCCCTGTGCCAATGCATTCTCATATATATGCGAGTCGACCATAGGTCGCCTCGCATATATAAGAGAATGCATTGGCCTAACAAATTTTTATCATTTTTTAAAAATAAATGTTTCTTACAATTTTTAGGACATAAAATAAAAAACATCCATTACCCTGCAGGGAGCCCCACACATATATAGAAGCATATAGAAGAGTGTTGTCTGCTCATGTTTGTCAGGGGCTCTGTATGGGTGAAATTATAAAATTGTTAAAGAATACAAGAAAAAATTATTAAAATTGTAAAAAATTGTTAGACCAATGCATTCTCTTATATATATAGGTCGACTCGCATATATAAGAGAATGCATTGGCACAGGGTAAAAAAAATCCCGACTTCCGACTGGATTTGATATGGCGGGTCACATTTTGTCTAAGATATGTAATCAAAATTTGAACAGTTTACTGCTATAAAAGCTGCCTACAAGCCATGTTGTTGAATCATGCACAGGAACAGTTAACAGAGGGGTATATGAATCTTGCGTACCACTTCAAAATCACACAAATTCTGCATACTGAAATGGGGGATATCACACGAATTCCATGTACCAGAATGGGGGATATAACACGAATTCCATGTACCAGAATGGGGGATATCACATGAATTCCGCATACTGAAATGGGGGATATTAAACGAATTCCACATACCAGAATGGGGGATATCACACGAAGTCCGCGTACCAGAATGGGGGGATATCACATGAATTCCGTGTACCAGAATGGGGGATATCACATGAATTCTTTGTACCAGAATGGGGGTTATTACACGAATTCCGCATACTGAAATGGGGGATATAACACAAATTCCACATACCAGAATGGGGGATATCACACGAATTACCATAATGGGGGGGGGGGGGGGGGGGGTATCACACGAATTCAGTGTACCATAATGGGGGGGGTATATGACATGAATTATATGCGTACCAGAATGAGGGTATTGTGTACCAGAATGGGGGGGGGGGGGTATATCACACGAATTCCACTGACAGAATGGGGGGGGAATCACATGAATTCCGCATACCAGAATGGGGGATATATATATCACAAGAATTCTGCTTACCAGAATGGGGGTATCACACACGAATTCCACATACAAGAATGGGGGTATCACATGAATTCCGTTACCAGAATGGGGGGGGGGGGGGTATCACATGAATTCTGCATACCATGCAGAATGAGTGGGGGTCACACAAATTATGTTTACCAGAATGGGGGGGGGGGGGGGGTATCACACAAATTATGCATACCATGTATAATGGGGGGGGGTGATATCATGAATTCCGCGTACCAGAATGGGGGGTATATATCACAGGAATTCTGCATACCAGAATGGGGGTATCACATGAATTCCATGTACCAGAATGGGGGGGGGGGGGGGTTATCACGCAAATTCTGCATACCATGCAGAATGAGGGGGGGGGGGGGGGTCACACAATTTTCTGTGTACCAGAATTGGGGGGGGGGGTGTGATATCACATGAATTCTGCATACCAGAATGGGAGGGGGTGACACCATCGGGAATGTTACAAGTATATATTACTTGTCTATTAGCAGGGACGCCGGAGAAGAGGTGCATGCAGGGACACTTTACCCTGGCCTAAGGGAGAACCAGTGGGCACCCGCAAAGTGCCCACTGATTGGTTTGCCACCTTGAACTTTTGTGCTTCCCGCATCCCTGTCTATTAGGATCTACTGGTTCACATGCATGTGAGTGGGTTAACATTATGTGGTACTGATAATTAATTGCCAAATATGAACCGCACTCCTCCCATTCTCATAATTGTATTTCATACCTCCATTTACAAAAGATAATACGAAATCTTATTTTTAATCACTATTGCATGTCTTTGTCAAAGTTAGAGGATGTTATAAACACGTGACGTAAAATGTTATGATTATAAATACCACACAAACACTGATACAAAGGCCATTTTATTGCAAAATTTAAGGTGTTAATTATTGGCGTCACACTCAAACACTGAAAAGGTAGAAGATAAAAGGGGTAGTAAATGTAATTCTATAGCTAACAATATATATATATATATAATAGTCTGGTCAATGTTGCACCTCACACACTGTAACCTATATACTGAATGGATTCTTCCACTTATTACAGCTATAAATGTATAGTTAAGGAATGGTCTATTGTTCATTTGGAGGGGTTTTCAGGAAAATTAACCAGAGAATCGACAGATAATAAAAAATACAGAGAGCCCTATTTATGAGAGGGAAATGTTCAGATAAACAAACGAGCTGTCGGAACATTTATTGTGAATATTTTAATTTGCTCATATTCAAGTTTATCTATGGAACACTATTCGGCCACATTAGTCTCGCGCCGAAAAGCTACATATTATGATACAGTCTTACAAACTAGTAACCAGCAGCAAACTGACTCGCCACTTCAAATGTTCTGGTTACAAAACGTCCAACCTGACATCGAAAGCGAAACCACATTGTCATCGATTGCAACCTGTGATTTTGATCTATTATGTGTCCTCTCGATCAAAGATGGCCCCCAAAATGACGACCAGAACTTAGAAACTACGCATGCTCGCGACAGGATCGCGAGTAAAGAAATAATATCAAGCAAGGTTTGATTTTAGATGCGAAGTCGTGGCATATCCTCCACTCGCGACGGAATCGCATGCAGTCATCACGGTGGTCATCCTATAATCCCCGCTGCATGCGGGCAGTAAACCCCGGTGCGGGCGTCGGTAAACCGCACATCCTGCTTTTACAGTTAGAGTTTTCCATACCAGGGCTAGTCTAATTAGTTAAAAGTATAGTCAATTCAGAAGTTATACCAACCAATGGTAGACGTATGTTATAGGCAATGCCTATATATTTATACTGTGACAGAAGTTTAGAGGAAATTATGGGGTGAAGGAGAAGATCACTCGATCTTTTCGACCATCCCGGGCGCTTCGCGCCCATCTACTCACTTTATTATTATAGAGGAAATTATATCAGTTCCCGACAAAAACACAATATTAGCCGAGCGCATTCGGAATTTCGGGGCAAATTTAAGTTTCATTCAGCAAAACTTTCACTGTAGACACTTCTCGAAAAAATGTTTTTAAACGTGGAGCAATATACATGGGACACTGTGCCCGTGACGTGTTTTGGTACTAAAATTCCCAATAAAGACGTCTTTCTAAACATACCGTACATCGATAAAGTATTACGTAATGCGGCCAGGAGTGAACTGCGATGCGGGCAAAATCGTGCCCGCTTTTGGGTTTAATCCGACACCGTGGAGTATCACATGTAATTTTCAATATTTTCCTATACTTAATTAAATGCAGCAAATTCCAATGTGAATGTATATTTCCTAAACTATCTATATCAATGGAATGTTGAAAACGTTGTCCAAATTTATCACCACGCACTCATCTTTGAGCTGAAAACACACAAAATTGAAGCATGGAATCTTATTCTCACAATTCATCGATAATTTCGTCACTTTATGGAGCGTTATTCGTCGAACTGTTTTGGTTAAGCTTGGTTCACCAAGCACCTCGTGGATCCGGAGTTGTGTAACTTGTGTCCGAAGAAAAACAATTAAAATAACAAAAATTCCCTCAAAATAAACCTACATGTAGTCTTCAATCGTGTCCGCAACGGGGTTTACTCAATATTATTTGCCCGCAGCGGGTATTATAGGATGACCAGCGTAAAATTCGTAGACGGAAAGATCGTAGGGTATAGTCAATCACGTGGTTATAACCATGGCTTACGAACAACCCACGGTATCTTCATATACGACGACATCGTACTCTTGTGAACAAACTATACACCGAGTTGTGTGAACAAAATATCCACGATTTTGTCGGGCCCGATTCCTCCACTTATATACATGTACGATTGAATCGTGGTCGTCTCCAGACGTTCATTAAGGAGTAAAATTGAACATTAGTCTGGTTAACTCAAACCTATGATAAGAGAATGCGAGACTTCTCTTTGCCAGATCTGACCATGCAGATCCTTTGTACATAAGCTTCAGTCATATCGGCCCATGCACATGATGAAATTCAGGACGATAACTCTGTTTCTGTAACTATACATGTTCATCTCCAGGCGTGATGTCACATTCTATAAACCTTTTTGGGGTGTTTATTATTAGTCGTTTGTTATCAGGTTCAATACGGCCCAGTATACTGTACACGTGTGTGTATTTTGAAATACCCCACGCCACCCCTATTGCCATACCAGACAGTTAACATTAGCTACATTCGCCAACAACAAATACAAGAAAACCATAGTCAGAAATGGTAACGCCACCAAGATTATGGTATTACATATAAATAGAAATTATAAAAAATACATAAAATATTTTGATAACAATTGCGTTTAAACAAGTAATCCTTCAAATTATTACTAACAAAGTAAACGACTGTGGGGTCACTCAACAGATTATAAAGACTTGTACATAGTATACTGTAAATACTAACATTTAAATGAAATAATTAAAAGATAAAATTTAGCAAGTAGTAAAAGTTAAATTTTCTCATTTTTGTTTTGGTTAAATAAAGCAATAATTTAAATGTAACATTTGGTTTAAAAAAAATGATTGACCGTGGCTCTTCCAATAATTGCGCGACTGACCTGGTCAATTGTTCTTAAGAAGTTGTTTTGATAATTACTATGGAGGGAAATAGTTGTGGCTGTGGCTTCGCAAGTAATTACCTTGGTGACGTGATGTTAACAAATATGAACTCCAGTTAACCAAGGACGCTTCATACCAAATATAAGGTGAATTATTAATTCTTTAGAAGTTGTTTTAAGATTTACTATGGAGGGAAAGAATTGTGGTGCTGGCTTCGCAACTATTTGACCTCATTGTAACAAATATAAATATTAGTCACTCAGGCAATAGATGTATCTATTCTGTATATTAACTTATTGGGTCTTACGTGTCTTGAGATGTCTAAATAGTTTTCGATGGACAGATCGCGCAAGGGACCCATGCCAATCTTCTCTGTTGGGATTCCAATTGTTGGCTCATTAAATAGGCACATATGCTTAAGATACAGTCGCACGCTCCCGTAAGTCAGGTTTTGGATCACAGTTAATGAAAATATCATTGAAATAATCGGTTTCGCCCAATAAACATCCATATATTGAATATACATGTTTTGGAGCAGAATTAGGCAGTCCATATTGGACGCCATCATGGAATTTATTTTGTTTTGATTTTCACACATAATTATTAGTTATATGGATGGAGTTCTCATTAAACCTCACATCCTTGTATTGGTTACAGTAATACCCAAAGTAATTGACCACTTAACCACATCAGAATTATTGGTAATTTTTCAGGATTTGAAATCCTGAAAATTTACCAATAATTTTTCTGTGGTCAATTACTTTGGACATTACTGTATGAGGATTGAGTTATCATTAAACCTCAAATCCTTATATTGGTTACAGTAATGCCCAAAGTAATTGACCACTTAAAATTAACCACAGCAGAATTATGTATTTTTTCAGCATTTACAATCCTCAAATTACCCATTATTCTGCTGTGGTTAAGTGGTCAATTGCTTTGAACATTACTGTATGATGATTGAGTTATCATTAAACCTCAAATCCTTATATTGGTTACAGTAATGCCCAAAGTAATTGACCCTTTAACCACAGCATAATTATGGGTAATTTTTCAGGATTTAGAATCATGAAAAAATACACACAATTTTGCTGTGGTTAAGTGATGAATTACTTTGGACATTACTGTATGTAGATGGAGTTAAACCTCACATCAGTGTGTTGGGGATTTGGACCTTGACTTGGGACCTTTGGTTTTTAACGCAACAAATGCGCGTACACCGTATACACAAATTTTTTATGTAACCAGAGTTTTTCTTGGATAAGATGAGTTTGAAGCCTGCTTACATTTCAAAAAGCGGATCTCGACGCTTTGAAGCAAAAGTTACAAAAGATAAAATGTGTATGTGACGAGACTATAATACAAATGAAAAAATAAATTGAGGGAGGGGTGGGCGATACAGGGAACTAAGGGTTGAACCGATATAAATTTGTAGAGCAATAACGACCAATGTTGACATATTATGCATATCAACTCTACTGTTGCAACAAGGCTATAAAATAGGGGGGTGTCAAAGGGGTTTGTACCGATGAAGTTGATGAACTGACATAAGTTAGTGGATCGATGTTGCCATGTAATGCATCGTGACTACTAAAGCAGCAATTATATAAAATTGGGGGGGGGGGGGGGTCTGAAATTATCTCTATAGTTGGCACCAGGATTATATAGAAAGGAATAGCAATTGATATACATATACGGTATACTATAGTAATACCATAGACATATAAGTACAAGTATCACGAGATAAAATATTACGTAACATGACTATATACCGATGAAAGAAATAAATAAATTGGACCGGGATTAGAGGTTGGGTTGGTTATATGTGGATAATTGGATATGGAATTCATACCGATGAAACGATACAAATTAGTGGAGCGATAAAGACACTTAGTCAGGCTACGCGGGGGAAATAGGGGTTGATACTGATACGATAGACCGAAATAAATTTGTCGAGTGATAATGACCAATGTTGACGTATAAAGTAACGCGACTGTACTGTCACACAATTATCAGTTAGAACCGGTCAAATATGACAGGGTACAGCACGTAATTATTTCCTAGATCGAAGAAATGATTTTTTTTTTTCGTTGATAAAATTTAAAATCGATTTATGTCTATAAAACTGTCATTTTTCAAAATTTTGAGCTGAAACTTGGTGTGTATGTGTATAATACTACTATATTCTTAAAATGACAGAGTTCAGCGCGTAATTATGTTTTAGATGGAAGAAATTGAATTTGTTTTCTATAAAAAATTTACAGCGTGTACGGCCTACGGGTCATTGAGTATGCTCAATTTTTGTAAACAAACTTTTGTCAATAGCCGTTTTGGTCAAACTAAACCTTCTTCGACCGGGACAGCAGATCCGAATAGTAGCTAAGATGTATTTAGATAGAATTATCAAAAGAATATGACCGATCAGGGTACATTTTAAGAGAATAGAGTGGATAAATCTTGGTGATAATTCCAGAAAATAAAGATGGAGGTGAATCATAATTAAACTTCCCACAATGCACTTCACTAAACCAGGGGTTCTCAATGGGTTACACATTATTTTCAGTCTATCAGATTATTTATATTTTCAACAACAAGTGACTTTAAGTTTACAATTTCAGCCTGTCCTGACTCTATCGATACGATTTAACACATTTTCAAAAACGTATTTATACACCGGTGGCGTTAACTTTACAATTTAAGCATCTACGTAACGTGATTCTATCGGTACGATTGAGTAAGGTACAAACAAGAATACATCAGGGGCTCCCAATGGGTTATATATTATTTTCAGTCTATCAAATTATTTATATTTTCAACAACATATTATTACACCGGTGACTTTAAGTTTACAATTTGAGCCTGTCCTGACTCTATCGATACGATTTATCATATTTTCATAAACGTATTATACACCGGTGGTGTTAACTTTACAATTTCGGCATCTACGTGATTCTATCGGTACGATTAAGTAAGGTACAAACAATCTCCAAGAATACATTCGCCCTGTCCACCACGCAATATCAAAATCTCAGAAGCTAGAAACACCACAGGTGGCGTAATGACCAGGGACTGAGGGAAGGATCCAGGGCTCTTTTGATACCTGTTACAGGTTTGGGCGCCCAATCTCTGGTGGCCTAAATGTCCCCAAATTGCAAGTGGATAGTTTTATTAAAGCTGAATTTTCTATATTTTGAAGGATATCTTCTTTTATGATTCAACAACAAGCAATGCAAATCATCAATATACAGTTGATATAGAGCCTTTATTTGCTTAATCAAGTGTCCAGTCTGGTCCAGTGAGAAATATTTTAACCCTTTCATGACTGGGGCTTCTTGAAATTTAGCAAAAATCCTGTGCCAATGCATTCTCTTATATAAATGAGAGTCTCCCATCTAAGGAGCCTAGCATATATAAGATAATACATTGGCCTTTATCTTGACCTTGTAAGCCAGTGCATTTTCTTATGCGGGATCTTTAATGCTGCTCAAAAAATCCCTGGATCCATCCCTGAATATGACTCCGAATAAGTATTAAAAAAATTATGATGCATGCTCTAAATGCAAGTATTGTAGTGGTTGAATGTTTCAGTATTTCAGACCTTCAGTGGCATTGGCTTCACATAATAACAAATACCTTTTTCGTGAGCCATAGTGAATTTTACCAAAAAAACATTAAAATTGCCAAGCAATACAGTTCAGATTATGTTTCTATCTGCTTTGTTTGCGTCATTTATTGGTGGCTGACTGAAAGTTAAATTCTTCACATAATTTGATATTCAAGCAACTATTTTCTTTTGTTGCATTGGATGACGTACACAGGGATGTGGCTAGAGTGTCTCCGCTGGGGGGTGTCCACCTTGGGAATTTCCAACTGCACCCCCCCCCCCCTTGAGTCGGAATCACACCAACACAACTTTTTGCATAATTCCATTTGCACCCCCCTTGAGTCGGAATCACACCAACACAACTTTTTGCATAATTCCATTTGCACCCCCCCCCCCCCTTGAATCGCGCCAACACAACTTTTTGCATAATTCCATATGCACCCCCCCCCCCCCTTGTACCTCATGCGCAGGCCTAATTTCCTATATATTCATAAGCCATGCTTCTATTTTCCCAGTATGAGAACATTAAGATATTTTAACCTGAAAATTGCCCCCAAAAAAACTAGTGATCTAATTCCAGACAAATGCACACAGCTACCGACAACAGACCAGGAAACACCGGGCCGACCATGGTTGTTTGGCCCGGTGTGAGAATTTTTTTTAAACTATACAAGAAAATCGCAAATCCTAGCATCTAGACTGGCCTCAACTGAAGCTTTCCTAGTGTTGGAAATTTCAAACCTCATGCCCCCCTCAGGTTGGAAAATTCTTCAACTGATGACCATTTATGTCTACAAGTTTGACCAAATGTAGTAAAATATTGTTTTGCTAAACTAATTAGCAGTTTTGTATTGGCCATGTGGATGGGACAATGACACACCGGGCCGACCATGGTTCCGCCCGGTGTGCGAAAATTTTGAAATCTGAACAAGAAAATCGCAAAATCCTAACATCTAGACTAGCCTCAAGCCTTCCTACTGTTGGAAATTTCAAACCCTACACCCCCACTTAGGTTGGAAAATTTCCAACTGATGACAATTCCAATGACAATGTTGACCAATTGTATGACAATATTGTTTTCTTAAATTAACTAGAAGTTTTTGACTGGCCACGGGGGAGGGACCAGGACACAAGCTTTCCAAGTGTTGGAAATTTCCAACCTGTCACCCCCCTAAGGTTGGAAAATTTCCAACTGATGACCATTTCTGTCAAAAATTTTGACCAAAAATAGGAACATATGCAAATATTGGTCGAAAAACAATAAATTCCCCCCAATAAATTGTTTTATAATCAAACTACAACTTCTACAAGAACATTTTCAACCTATTGTTGGTGTGAAATTTCGTTGTGGCAGGTATGAAATTTCCAACTATTGAAAATATAGCTCTCTGCTGTCTCACCCCCCCCCCCCCCCCCCCACCTAGCCACATCCCTGGACGTACATGAATATATAGTTTATGCGCGATCTACAGAGTATTGCTTCATGATGCCCATTAGACACCCATTAGCTTTTATTATATGCTAGAATTCAGTTGACAGGGAAGGGCAAACATAACATAACTTATACAGTTGGACAGGACAGGGACTACGGTACCGAAAAGCATGTCTTTCTGTCTCCAATGTACAATACTTTCCCACACTGGCAAGTTGAAGGGTTGTACAAAACAACTGAAGAAATAAAATAAGAATAAAAATATAACCAACTCGCGGAGTCGCGGTGATCATATATTTCCTGGCTCTTCATGATAGTATTAGGTTATCAAAACATTGAACTTTTAAAAAATGTATATGCAATTATTATACATTTCACAGTCGGACAGCTCAAAATTGTGTAAATTTAGTAGGAGCAACTCAAGGAACGTGGTTTGGATTGAGATTTTGTTGAATTTAAGAACAGTTTTAGAAAATTTTATTTAACATTTTGTACCGGTACTAGTACCAACCTAAGTGCTGTGTGGGCAGGGTTCAAATACAGTTTGCTATTAAGGTGGATTTTTTGTCAGCATTCATTTAGGGACGATATAAATTTTGGCAATTTGGAGGTGGGAGATGCACAATCATACTCTCTGGCTCCCAAGATCCACCTTACTACATACCAGAAATTTGACCTCAAATCATGAGTAACGTATCTATTAATTGGAAACGTATGTTTGCTAATTTGTTGAAATATTGTGTACCATGCACCGTTCAAATGAAGTGCCAGAAGGAAACTAGATGGATGAATGGCTAACATATACATATATGCATTCTGTCAAATAAAAGAGAAATGGATGAACACTACGTCGGTCCACATGTCTGGCGTGTTGTTGGTAACGCATCTGTTGGTAAATTAGCGCACCCCATTTATCCAAGAGACATAATTATATGCTAACAATGAACTATTCAAAATTCAGAGCGGAAATCAAAGTATGTGGCATCAAGTTAGAAATCTGAGCCTTTTAACATTATTTAAACAATAGCATAATAGGGACACCAAATTTTCGTGATTGTTGGCTTAATATAGCATGCTGATCGATATCTTCCAAACTGATTTTGTTGTGTTGGTGCCAGAAGGTTCCTCGCAGAAATAATCTTGCTGCATCGTGCCACATATGGATTTTGTATCACACTTCAATAAAACTATTCACTTTCATCCAATATGGCAGTCAAAACACAAAAGTCAGTGTTCGCTGTACAACACCAAATGTCAAATGAAGCAATAAGTTAACGCTGATTGGTCACAATATGCAATTCATTCATGCAGAAGAGACATTTGAAAAACGCAAAATTGTTTAATTCTTGTTGCCATTTTGGCAGCCATTGCCAAATGTCAAATTTTACACTGACATTCCATCATGGTGAATTAGGTTAATCGTCTTTTGGTTGATTCTCAGATAACTGGTCATATTTCACAAAAAGTTGTCTTTCGACCAGAATGCATATATATTCTGCATCACGCCGCACGATCATTGCTTTTGTCGTCCTTCACTGATCGAATTATGTCCATCTCTTTATTGCAATATTAAAAGTATAATATCGGAATTGATTTTTTACAAAAAATGCTATAATTCGGTTGAATAAAGTGGATTTTAAACAGGTTGTACATGGGGGGGGGGAGGGGGGCGTAAAAAAGTTGCGAGACGTGGGGGTCTTTTTTTTCCATTTCCATTTTTTTTACACCCACCCACCCTTTCTTGCATTTTTTTTTCATAAGATTTTAGACACCCACCCCAAAACATCACAGCTTTATGTTGGTTCCCTCTGTAAAAACGACCAACCGCTCTATATTGGTCCCTTCTTTGAAAGACCAAATTAAATGTTACTTCCTGTTAACAAACATGTGCAAAATTGAACTTTAAGCAATCAACAAAGGTAGAATATTATGTGATTATATTGGTAAATTTATAACCCAGCCTATTCATCTGTCTGAGTACAGCTGGTGAGTAGATGAAAAATATGTTGAATCCCCTGGAATGACAACAAAAAATAGCTAGGGCCAGTGTTAGGGCCTACAGTAGAATAAAAAAATACACAAACATAAATTTATCTGTTTTTCAGACATCAACCAGCATCAACTAGTAGGCCTAGAGCCTATAGTAATACCAAAAAGGAAAATGTGCATATGAACCAGTGTACGAATTAACTTTTATGTATGCCTGCATGACCACCGATCCGACCTGGCATTACGACTTAGAACTAGACCTAAAATAATGCCTAACCCTTTGAGTTTGAACGTTGATGGTCAATTTAGTGCCAAATCCATATACACAGATGTATATTACTGAGATTCATTTGGACAATCAGAACTGAACTTCGGTCATGTACTGGATGGAGTTCATGTGCAATAAGAAATTCACACACATTCTGTACATGACCTTTTTGTGTGCCTTCAAACTAGACCACCTTGCATGCACATCATCTTATAAATATACACTAATTAAGTAAATTAATTTTTCTTCTTTGATAATTTTCAAATTAGCCTGAATTAGACATTAAGTGTCATTTACATACTAGTATATGCAGGTAATTATGGGATAATATAATTACAATGTGAACAAAACTGTAATGCGTCCTGGCCCTTCTCCACATCTATTTAAATAATATTTTTATACTTTTCAGAAAACTATCCAAGGAAGGTTATATTTTTGTTTCTTTCAATAAATGTTATTAAAACTTTATTTCATGTCTACTTATTTACTTATTGATGGTTGTCAACAACACTGAAACAAATAATTTGACAATTCAAATAATTATTTGACAAAAGTATATTTAAAAATCAATTTAGTATACAAACACTGATACAAATATTTAGTTCATACATTACACTCATGCATCAACTAACTGTATGAGTAAAGAGACTGTCATGAAGTATAAGAATTATTGTAATATTCTGTCATGAGTTGTTAGCTGATATTGTCAGACTGCATTAAGTTCACCCTACCCTAGAGCTATCTGAAGTATTTTGTTATTGATCTACACCGTGAACTAGACAATTTTCAATATAAAAACTGCCAAGCAAGCTGAAACAGACACAATAAAAAAAAATTGCGCGCAAAAAAAAATAATTTAAATTTTGGGACCTACCCCCACAATATTCACTATTTTTCCATTTTATATCAACTTATGGGGGTAATTATAACAATATTGAATGTATTAGTGCTTCTCATATTGCAACAAGCCACAACATATAAACAAATATGTTTAAAACAGTTGAAAATATGTCAATGAAAATAAAATGCAAAAAAGGTGGTCAAAAACTGTTTCCGGCCTCGGGTACCCACCCACCCCCCTACCTCATGTCTCGTAAAAAAAATTCGCCCCCCCCCCTGAAGCAATAAGTTAACGCTGATTGGTCACAATAAGCAGGTCATTCTGAAGAGACATTTGAAAAACGCAAAATTGTTGAATTTTGTTTGCCATTTTGGCAGCCATCTGAAAAGTTGACTGCAACAACATTTCCCCCTGAATTTCGGTACTGTACTCTGAGAACTACTATTATTGTTGAATTATCTCTACTGAAAACAAGTATGGTAATACTTATGCACAAAATCGGCCCGTTCATGGGAGAACCGACAATCCCAACACCGGAACTGAACTGATAATGACGTCATCTTTGTTACGTCATAATTCCCTCCAGTCGCGGACTGTCTGTCTTTATACAGTTGTTCTAAAATATAAGTATGGTTGTAAAATAAGTATGGTTTTTTATGTTTTTTTCGTGTGCGCATGTTCACTCCTCCCATAAAACGTAGGTTGCGCCTCGGTGGGAAACAGTATCACAAAAGAGTGGGTGTTCAGCACCGATCTTCAAGCAAGTGAAAATTGAATGATTTAATCGAAAGGAACATACAATTTTGGCGAGCAAAATGAATCTTATTATCACATCACAAAAAATAATTTGGGAATTGCGCGTTATGTATACATATTAAGTTTGGTGTTTGTACATCTATGTTTAATTATGTGCTTCTTCCCTTCCAGATGAAATTCACAACCCTGGGGACATCACTTATAGGCCTACAGGGACGCTAAAACACAATTAGACCCGACAAATTGAAAAGTATATGGAAAATGAACAAATTTCAGGAATGTAATTTGAGTTGTGTTTTATTCGTCTTCATTGTGTATTATTCGAAGTTCAAAATAGATTATTCCAAACATAAATTGCATCTGATTTCTGTGTTAATCTAATTTACTACATTTATTATATAATGCCACACAAACAACACATGGAACGGCTTACAAATCTGAATGTCGTGACTTTGTCGTTGGTTTTTTTAAATTTGTAAGTAAAATAAGTATTGATTTTTCTGACAAATAAGTATGGTTGTCAAATAGCCCGGTATATATGGCTGGAAAGCGGAATATCGCCGGGGGGATAACGGGTGTTATCTTTTAAGAATATCATAATAAAGAATATCTGGAAGCAGACATGCATACCGATTGTACAATTGTTTAAGGCTTCTAACTTTAACAAGACATGGTTTCGTTTGCAAAATAAGTATTGATTTTTCTGACAAATAAGTATGGTTGGCACATATGTAGGCTATATACATGGTTGGAGACTGCAGAGGGATTATCATGAACAATTTCTATCTAGATAATCATACAAAAAGGTCAAATATGAGAATGAAATTGCATACTTATATTGCAGATCCCACATTTGTTTTAATTTGTAAGTACAATAAGTATTGATTTTTCCGACAAATAAGTATGGTTGTCAAATAGCTCGGTATGACTGGATAACGGATTATCGGGGATAACGGGTGTCATCTTTTAAGATTATCATACTAAAGAACATCTGGAAGCAGAAATGCATACCGATTGTCCAATTGCTGTAATGCTTCTAACATTAACAAGAAATATTTTCGTTTGCAAAATAAGTATTGATTTTTCCGACAAATAAGTATGGTTGTCAAATAGCTCGGTATGACTGGATAGCGGATTATCGGGGATAACGGGTGTCATCTTTTAAGATTATCATACTAAAGAACATCTGGAAGCAGAAATGCATACCGATTGTACAATTGCTTTAATGCTTCTAACATTAACAAGAAATATTTTCGTTTGCAAAATAAGTATTGATTTTTCTGACAAATAAGTATACGAGTTGTCAAAAAACTGGGTATAATATGACTTGAAAGCGGATTATCGGGGATGACGGGTGTCCTCTTTTAAGATTACCAAACTAAAGAACATCTGGAAGCAGAAATGCGTACCGATTTTACAATTGTTTTGAGGATTCTAACATTTACAATACATTTTGTCGTTTGCAAAATAAGTATTGATTTTTGTCACAAATAAGTATGGTTGGCACATATGTATTGGAGACTGGAGAGGGATTATCATGAACGATTTTTATCTAAATAATGGCTGCGGATACACGTACCACAATGCGATGGCATGGTAGGTGTGACAATTTATTATAGTGCTTATTTGGTGACAATCTGTCGTCATATTTCTGTGCCATAGCTGGTTATGTTGCTCGCTGAGTTTCCGCATAATGAGTCGACTCGACCAATTAACCAATTGTCACCAAACTCCACCATAATAAATTGTCACACCTACTATGTCATCGCTACCGTGATACGTGTGTCCGCAGCCAATCATACAAAAAGGTCAAATATGTATGGAAGCGTTTTAGTGCCACCTAACAAAAAATACTTTGAGATAGTATCTCCTAAGTAGGAGATAGTATCCCCTAATTAGGACTTAGTATCTCCTAATTAGGAGATATTATATACTAATTAGGACTTAGTATCTCCTAATACTATCTCCTAATTAGGAGTTATTATCTCCTAATTAGGACTTAGTGTCTCCTAATTGGGAGATATTATCTCCTAATTAGGAGATAATATAGATATAAAGAACTCAACACCAGTTAGCGGTCATTTTCATTCCCATTCATCGCTCAGAGTCGCCGCCCATGCAGAGAAAGGACGTGCCCTCTTTGAGTGACGGTTGATTTTTCTGTCGGGCTTGGCTGGGCATGGATTGCTTAAAGGGGGACTGTACACTAAATCCGACCATTTGTGTGACCATCTCCGTTTATAATCAACAGAGTTTATGCAACAAATGGATGAATTTGAGACATGTATTAGTGCAAAATACACTCATGTGCTCTATGGACGAATAAAATAACATGGTATTTATAATGAAAATTTATTTATGACTCCAGCCGTTTATTAATTTCCATTATAATTACCATGTTGTTTGCATCATTCGTAGAGCACACAAGTCACAAGTGTACTTTGCGCTAATTAATGGCTCAAATTCATTCATTCATATATATTATGTTGAGTATAAAAGGAGATGGTCTCATAAATAGCCGGATTCAGTGTACAGTACCCTTTAATCCCAAGCCATGCAAGTCTCGCACGATGTGAACTCTTTCCAGTCGGTGCATTGTGTCCATGGACCAACCATGACCATACGTACACATGCATGCATGCTGACTTGAAGTGGTTTTGCAGTAAGAGGTCACACCAGTAGCAACATTTACTTGAAGTGGCCTAATAGGGTATGATATACCCCTGGTAGGACCGACAGGAAACCACCACCAGGGGCCATCAAGACCACTCGAGGGAAGAAGAAAAAGCACAATTGAAACGCAGAAACAGTATACATAATTAGGGAGAAAAGCGAAAAAGAAGAAGTAAAAAAAAAAGTTTAGATAATTTTCCCATCATTTTTCATTGTTATATCACCATTTATAACACCCATCATCATTCCTAAGTGGGTCGTGTGGGAGGACATACTGCCATTCCAAATCCTCCCGGGCCTCAATCCCAAATTCCCAATAAACGGTTCGCGGTCATTTAGACCCACTCACATAATCACATGTTTTAATTTGTAAGTAAAATAAGTATTGATTTTTCCGACAAATAAGTATTGTTGTCAAATATTGTTCGGTATGACTGTAAAGCGGAATATCGGGGATAATTATAACGGGTGTCATCTTTTAAGATTATCATAATAAAGAACATCTGGAAGCAGAAATGCATACCGATTGTACAATTGTTTTAAGGCGTCTAACTTTAACAAGACATGGTTTCGTTTGCAAAATAAGTATTGATTTTTCTGACAAATAAGTATGGTTGGCACATATGTAGGCTATATATAGACATGGTTGGAGACTGCAGAGGGATTATCATGAACAATTTCTATCTAGATAATCATACAAAAAGGTCAAATATGAGAATGAAAATGCATACTTATTATACAGATCCCACATGTTTTTAAATTTGTAAGTAAAATAAGTATTGATTTTTCCGACAAATAAGTATGGTTGTCAAATAGCTCGGTATGACTGGATAGCGGATTATCGGGGATAACGGGTGTCATCTTTTAAGATTATCATACTAAAGAACATCTGGAAGCAGAAATGCATACCGATTGTACAATTGCTTTAATGCTTCTAACATTCACAAGAAATAATTTCGTTTGCAAAATAAGTATTGATTTTTCCGACAAATAATTATGGTTGTCAAATAGCTCGGTATGACTGGATAGCGGATTATCGGGGATAACGGGTGTCATCTTTTAAGATTATCATACTAAAGAACATCTGGAAGCAGAAATGCATACCGATTGTACAATTGCTTTAATGCTTCTAACATTAACAAGAAATATTTTCGTTTGCAAAATAAGTATTGATTTTTCTGACAAATAAGTATACTGGTTGTCAAAAAACTGGGTATAATATGACTTGAAAGCGGATTATCGGGGATGACGGGTGTCCTCTTTTAAAATTACCAAATCAATTTTAGTAACCCTAGGCTAATTCCCAGGGCTGTAATTGCAGCCTGTAATTATCATAAATTGGGTATTTCTCAAACAAAATGTCATACTTGTAATGCTGAATAGGTCATTGTCGCATGGTTTCTGGCAAAAAGACATCCAGGATCTCTTAAACTGTCAAAAAGACACCCAGGATCTCGTAAACGGTCAAAAAGGCACCCAGGATCTCAAAGTATCGACAAACAACGGGAATTTTGTTTAGTCGTCTGCTATTAATATTATGATAATTATTTGTTTGTGATCGGTGTGAAATATCAACGAAATTTAATTCGGCTTTGAGTCTGACTGACAGCGCAATTCCGCATCATTGATAGTTGGACCAAAATTCCCGTTGTTTGGTGAGACTGAGATCCTGGGTGTCCTCTTGACAGTTTAAGAGATCCTGGGTGTCTTTTTGACAGTTTAAGAGATCCTGGGTTTTGCCAGAAACCATGCGACAATGACCTGGTCAGCACTAGTAATGGGACATACACCTAATGTCTGTCTACATGTAGTCACACTTTCACATGCCCATACTAGTAATTAAATTGAAACAGAAAAGAATCAAAATAAATGTTCAAATAGTTCAATATTGAATCAACGATTATAGTCATCATAATCATTTTGACAAGAGGGACGAGTGCACATTTTAGCACCCGTAAATTAAAAATTGAGAGTGTGTATGGTTGCGAGAGCAATCGCTCCCGTCTCCTGAGAAGGAATGTGGAGTGCATGTTGAAATTTCTAAGTAATAGTAATACTATTATACTAGACGTCAAGTCGTCGACATGAAGAGATATATAAAAAGTTAAATCCAAGATGGCTGCAGGCGGCCATGTTTTCCCAATGAAATTCAAAAACATTTGATAGCTCCCATCTACTGGTCACCCCGAACATGAATATATAATGAAGTCTGATGACGATTGATTGAGGGATGTGCTCTGTACTGTAGAGTGAGCCAAAGGATTTAGTCATGCAAAGAGCAAAATCCAAGATGGCTATCGGTGGCCATATTACGAATCAGGATTGAGTTATACATCAATTAAATACATGTATCTTGGTCATATTATAATGGAAGATCTCACTGATGATATCGCACGTCAATTCAGATCTGTATGCGCAAGGGCATGCAAACATGCTGGTTAGGAGGTTTCCGAGATGCTCTGTTCATGTAAAAACATTTCTGTTTGAACGATATGTCGCTCCAATGTACTGTTCACACTGTGGACTACGTGGTCCAACATGAGGAAACTCGCATTGTTTGCTATAACAATTCATTCAGACTCTTGATGGGATATGAACGTTCATGCAGCGCAAGTGAGATGTTTGTCTCGAGGTGGGTGCCAAACTTGCTGATGTTACGAAGAAAAAGTATTTACAGCTTCCGCGAGAGAAACCAAACAAGCCCAACATCAAATTCTCTGATTTCTGCCATTTGCAATTCAGATATTAAATATAACTCAGAACTATTTACTATGTGGAACCACATTCTATATTAATTTCAGATATTCTATCTAATCCATATTATGGCATATATATGGACACATTTGTCCGAAATAAAGAACATATAAATATAACATAAAATTAAAAAGAAAGGAAACTAGGACTAGGAGCATAACTTTCCTTATAAATATATTCAGAATCAGACTAGTAAATAGCAGTACCAGTACTGTATATTACTATTAGTTATATAATATTAACTTATAATTTAGTTCTAATACATTGGAATCAAAATTGATTTGACAAAATTACTTTCTAATTTGTCAATTTACATTATTTAGTGACTTGATTGAAGTTGAATTCGAAATTTATTTATATCTCATGGTCATAATTAATAAATATGAGTTCTCAAAATCGTTTTGTGATGACTAGAGCGCCTATAAGTTAATATAATTGATTCCTGCACTGAAACAATCCTACAGACTAAACCGTAGTAAACGTCATTGTTTGCCTAGAAGTTGAAAGCGATTTTCAAGTTTGGGATGCATGTAATTGTCGTCTGTAGCTCACAAAATCCGAGAAGTCTGATTGTTATTGGTCAGTTAAACTCGATAAATAGTCCAGTGCATTTATGAGAAAAAAATGCCACACCCGGAACTAATTGCAACAGAATTTTTTTTTGCTGGAATAAGTATATAAACCCTCCATAAACAACATACTAAAAATCGGCAAAAATCGGAAAAAGGGAAATTGGTGAATTTCGTGAAATAAATTTGGGGAAATTTGGTCAAATCATCAATTTATGGATTTCATGGATGCATATAAAAACATCAAATTCACAAATCCTACAAATGGTATGTGTATTGTGTCGATCTCAATTTCCTGAACCCAGTACTGAAAACCAGTCCCAGATTCATTACGTATTTTTCGAGTTGTGTGCCTTCAAAACGCGAGTTTACCTGATTTCGGCCAATTTTCGGGGCCTCAATTTCGAAGAATGAGCCAAAATGCCTTATTTATGATAAATTATTAAAAAAAACTAGAGCAAACTGAAGGGATTTTTCAGTTTTATAGTAATTTCCCCACTAGATTAAACACAAAATATGATTAATATGTGTATCTATAATTAAGAAGAAGATTAAATTCTCAAACAAAATGTGTGTTCCATTGTATGGACTTGGCCAATTTTGCCTCTGACACTGAACGTGTGTGATGAAATGCAATATTTGAGGTCATGTAACTCAATAATTTAATATCCATATGCCATGCTTTTCTTATAACCTTTTAAGTATGTTGGATTGAACAAAATGTAAAGGTATTAACAGGACATTATTTAAGAAAATCAACTTATGGCCCTTTGAATACTTAGTTTTAGCTTGTTTCCAAAGATGCCAGTTTGAGGCATTTTTGTCCAATCTAAAAGGTTTTGGGCCATAAAAACCAAAAACAATGGGTCTTTTAATGTGTAAAATGATTTGAACTTTCCTCCCACAACAATTTAGTAATATAAAATTAGCCTTACATTGGTTATGCCATAGTATTTCACTTGATTTCTTTCATTTTTCAGGAAACTGACTCCAAATTTTAACGTTGGTATAGGGGTAGGAAAAATCACAAAATGCAATCTTATCACCAAATTACAGCCATTTCAGACACAATGTTGTTTTCTTCCAGTTTGTGTACAATCCTGTTGCATTATAAAACTGCTTAATACATTATCGGACGTTGATTTAGAATGTTATGGTTATGTTGTATAAAACAATCTCAAAATAGCCAATTTGACATTTCACTGCCAAATTATGACAAAAAATATTATAGCTCTGTCAATAAACATAAACAAAGGAAATGTGAAATTATGTATGAAAGAACAATGTAAGCAGAAACTGTTAATATAAAGTTTTCTGCTTCAAGATGCATAATTTTGAAGATTTTGTTGATATGCTTTCCCCTACCCCATTTTTCTGCCGTTCAAATTTGGAGTATGTTTCCACAATGATGAGTGAAATCCAGTGACATTCATTGGTATAATCATTGAAATGCTATTTTTTCAACAAAAAAATGATTTAAGAGGACCGATCACATAATTTTACACAATAAACTTTCGTTAATTTTTCTGAATATGCCTAAAATCCTTTTAAAATTGACAAAAACGTCCCACAATAGCATTTTCGGAAAAGAGGCTAGACTAAGAGTTCATAGGACCATAATTTTATTTTCTTCACCAATGTATTTGGAAATTCCTTCACAATTTGTTCAATCTAGTATTCTCAAAAAGTTATGAGAAAAGCAGAGCATATGGATATTAATTTATTGAGTTACATGACCTCAAATATGGCATTTCATCACACGAGTTCTGTATCAAGGCAAATTTGGCTAAGTCCATACAATGGAACACACATTTTGTTTGATAATATTTTATTCTCCTTATTCATAGATGCACATATTAATCATATTTTGTGTTTTATCTAGTGAGTAAATTACTAAAACAGTGTAAAAGTAATTAATTTTGCTCTAGTTTTTTAAATAATTAACCATATAATACGGCATTTGGCTCATTCTGAGAAATTAAGGCTCCGAAATCAGGTAAACTCGCGTTTTTGAAGGCACACAACTCGAAAAATACTTAAGGAATCTGGGAATGGTTTCCAGTTCTGGATTCAGGAAAATGTGGTCGACAAAATAGGCATGATATTTGTAGGACTTGTAAATTTGAATTTTTTATATACATTCATGAAAACCCATAAATTGATGATTTGACCCAATTTTCTCAATTTGTTTTCACGAAATTCACTAATTTCCCTTTTTCCGATTTTTGCCGATTTTTAGTATGTTGTTTATGGAGGGTATATGTACCAATTCCAGCAAAAAAAAATTCTGTTGCAATTAGTTCTGGGTAAAACCATAAATGCACTGGACTAAAAAGAGACAAAATGATTGACAGTCGGTTTTTCAGACCTCACAGTGAAGGTCACAACGCGCGCATGCGCAATACTCGCGAAATAGATGTTTTGTGTCCTACGCGCATGCCTAAGCCAAAAACCATACTTATTTTACAACCATACTTATATTTTAGAACACTGTATCCGATTTCTATCGGTTGATATTGCAGGAACCTTTCGGCTGTAGATGTAAGCCAGGCTCGGACCGTCGTACATAAGCGTAGAGGGCGAAGACGACTCACTGAATCTACTAGTTATAAGATAACACGCGCTTGCAGTGTGTTGTGCGAATACAATGTCAATGACCTTGACGACAGTCAGCGGATTATCACGTCGAAGTTGACTCGATCTTCTCGACAGTTCTCTCTCAGTCTCTGCCGCTGTCAGTTCAGACATACTCAGTTCCGCTCTAAAAATGGGAGCACGCGTTTCTCGAACGGATTACGAATGGGTTTATACACAGGAGCCTCACGCTACAAGACGAAAAGAAATATTAGGTAAAATATCTGAATACCAATTAGTGAATTACCATCGTTCGTAGTCCGCAAATCTGACTTTTATTATCAGAGCATAGCTCCATAAAATATTCGAGAGCGTCTAGCTCTGTTTGAATAGTTGGGTCCACCAACTACATCGTTCGATAATATCGTACGATACTCATTTGAATTTCCCTTTAAATAGTTTAATGGCATTATAAATATCTACCAATTGAATTGTGTGTGTCACTGTGTCAGTGTGTGTGTGAATTGAATAGTTTAGCCTGTTGGGCCAAACAAAAAAAATTGTTTATTTCAGATTACGAATTTACAAATTACATGACAGAAAAAAAAATAGCCTGCTGGATCGGACAATGAGGGAGGCCCCCACCCAGTTCAAAGTTCAAGTTCAAAAGCTTTATTTATAAAGTCAGGCATTTTAAATTACAAACATGTCAGAGCATTAAGCTCTTAAGTTACTTAACTGACTTGTAAAACAATGAATATGTACCGGTACATAAACAGTAACGTGAATAAAACACAACCTATCTGAAATATAAATTACATGTATATTAGCTAAAACTTTGTAAAAGACGAGTAAAATCCCCGAGGACAGGTAGCCCTGACTGGATCAAAAGCGTAAGACACAAATTTGTATATTCATATAGAGCGGTTCCGTGTGACGTCACTAATCCCAGCATGCACTGCGGGCGCCATGTTGGAGGTAGCAACAAATATAAACAAACACACGTGTGTACGGAGTTTAGGGTTGAAACGATTAATCGACTAGTCGTAGACGACGCTGAAATGTCAGAACGTCGACTCTGAATTTTGCCGTCGACTAGTCGGAACATAGTGTACGGTATTAGTTCCATGTATAACGTTTTCAAGATCGATTCCGACATAAACGGTGCTAACTGCGCGTAAGTTGCGGTAAGTATAACGTTTGGTGGCACCCGGAATTGACAGTGTTACTAGTATAGACACACACGGTGACCCGACTATTAATCGAAAGAATGAAATTGACAACACAATGTCTCACTCGTCGTTTGAGGTCAAAGACATCACTGCGACATGATGGCAATGATTGACGCGGCTTTATCATTTGTCGGAGACCGCTTTGATCTAGACACTGTGTATATTTCAATTGATCAATTGAAGGTTGCTTAAGGCGACGTCATTGTTGCTACCGTATATAAATGATACTGACATTAAGAACTGGCTATCGTATTCTGCAACATTGCCTATTCTATAGGGCGTATTTAGTCGGAACATTAACATTTTATAGTGACACCGCTCGGCACCGGTTTATTGGTGATCACGTGACTAAACGAAATCTCGAACGCAGATATTAAATTTAAAACCTGTATAAATGATCGAGTTTCTAATCATTATCCACCACATTTCTAATTATATAATTACATTCAGTGTGTTGGATAAATATCAAGATGTTTACAGTATTATTTCCCAAATAAATTGTTGTCTATGCAGGGAAATGCGCTACGCAATAACGCGGTGTCACCCCGTTAATACCGCAGTATGATACCGCGGTATTCCCAATACCGTGGTACTGATGCCGCTTATTAACGCTTCAACACCGCGCATACCGCGGTGACCCCACGATGCATGCGGTCACGGTTCGCGATACCGCAGTGATTTTAAAGGACAATTTGCGCGGAAAAAAACAAAGGACACTGAAGAAATCTTCATTTATTGTGGTTATTTTATTTACTTATTATTGACGATGATGTTTTTTTGCCAATAGTGATTTGTCCATGTGTATAATACATGTGTATGCTTTTGCCAATAGTGATTTCTTTATGTGTCTGAGTCATCAAAAACTATCTCTTGAGTGGAATTTTTTTTCTCGTCTCGGTTACTTCCGGCCTCGACGGAAATCTTTCCACTTACGATTGAATCGTTGTCGTCTGAACGTTCACTAAATGCATCCCTTCAAAGAGTTCCATGAAAATCACCGCGGTATTCAAAACATTTATCGCGGTGCCCGCTATCAGACCGCGGTATCCTTACCGCCCGATACCTTAACTCCACCGCTGTGACCGTCTCGATACCGCTACCGTTTATTACAGGTATCACCGCGGTCATGACCGGGGTATCACCCCGTTTTTCTGGTCAATTACTTTGAGAATAGCGGTATGTACATGAATCTGCTATAATACCGTGGTGATATTGACTTCAAATATCTGCTATTCAAACTTTAAACATGCATATTTAGAGAATTATACAAGTAGTTCCGTACAAGTAGGGCCTACATCTATACATGTCGCATAGAAAGGATAGATGCCATGCTAACCTGTATAGTGTATGATCTTCTGCGAACGTTTAACTTAATCGAAGTTAATGCGTTTGAGAATCTAAAGCTTCCTCCAGATGGCTGTAAATGGGAATCAACAAGTTTTCCAAGAGAATGACAAGAAATTTAACACATTGCACGTGATTCGCGCTGTGTACATGCAATCTTCGTCGAACGAGTTAACTTTGTGCTATTGTTGTGTTGCCACATGACAAGTAACTGACTTCATCATCGGCGTTTTTCTTTCATGTACTAGTACTTAATGATGGCCGAATAAGATGCGGAATTAAAAATAAAACACTATTTGATAATCCTTTGCATCCGGTATGTCGCAAAGTTGTTGACACCTTTAATGTGACTCAGACAAGCTACGGGGAACGGATATGTATATCGTTATATTTATTTTTGCCAACTTTAAATTTGATGCCTGAGGGTGTACTGTTTGACAAATGAGAGATTATAGATTCAATTACATGTACGACATGTACACCTCTGGTCGGCTTCAAGTTATTTCATCAAGGTGGGAGCTATAAATTAGCACTGTTCCAATATTAGATAGTCTATTCTATATTGAAGTTATATAATGGCATTTGTTACGCACTTTGATTCACACGTAAGCATCAATCTTTGTTGGTTGTTGGAAATGGCAAAAAATCGCTCTTGTTTTGTTGCTCTATTTGTTTTTGTTATCAAACGATTGTCACTTTTACAAGATGCTTCTACACACACACAGCCATCTTGCTTGAACACATCTGAAAGAAGCTATATTGTCGTGTTACATGCATACAGCGTTTTAAAACGCACATATGCCTAAATGCAACACCTGGGAGCTCATTTGTTTCGATAATACATGGACTACATTATCATTCATTATTACCACTTTAGAGGGCGTTCTCTAGTAGATTAACAGTATTTTACCCGAACGGTAAAAAGCCATAACGCCCGGCATCAAACCGGATGCGGGCCGTTAACGATATTAACGGCCCGCATCCGGTTTGCGATTTGCTAGAAATCCAATCGAACGCAACCTTATTTCGGATTTCGGAATTTCTGTTAAAACAACTTAACAAGTTTATAGTATATTATTACGAATAAAACTGAAATTTTACTGTAGTAGATGTAAATGATGTAATAACAGACCAACAACAAGTAAGTGTTACCTAACAAGTGGAATAAATTAGATTTCTGACTGAATTTTCGTTAGATATGTCCCTATTTTCGTGGTAAATAATATAATTAGTCACGTGACAATTTGTTTGACAACGAACAGACGACACATGGTTTGAATTGTGATCGTTTTGAAAAAAAGAGTTATTACATGTATTTCATTTGACATATTGTTGCCTACTCACTCATCTATGTTCTAGTTGGGTTTCATTTCAGAAAGTGGTAATAATAGTAATAACTTTATTTTGTCGGGCGTTATGGTTTATTAACGGCCCTCCAGAAATGATTAACAGCCCTCGGGCCATTAAAGGCCCTCGACTTCGTCTCGGGCCTTTAATGAACCCTCGGGCTGTTAATCATTTCTGGAGGGCCGTTAATAAACCATAACGCCCTCCAAAATCAAGTTATTGGTATATTATTTCCACCTATAAGGGCATTCTCTAGAATATTAATGACGTTTTATCCTGCGATAAAATCCCATAACACTAACTAAATTACGTGAATATGTACGTTCATTATGGCCCTAGGGCGCTAATGGGATATGCTCGTCGTTAGCACGAGATGGCCCGACACGTCACGTGACCAAACTGTCGATGACTTTTTCGGAATTTTGTATTCTAATAAAGCTTTTTAACGAAGAAATACCCGATTGCCATGTGTTACATACTAGTAGAACACATACCTAACTAAATGGTATCCTAAGGTAAACACAGGTATATATTATTTCAATTTAAGCATTATTACGCGAGTTATTTGGTCTCAGATGCCGGTGATATTTTGCCTAATTTCGATGTATTTTGGTCACATGATTTTTGTTTTGATCACGTGATAATTGTTTGCACACAACCCAGACCATCCATGCGATTTATGTAAATTAAAAAAATATCTTATTATATATATTTTGATTAAATTGTGTTAATTCGGAGATGTTGTGAAATATTTGTTGTCGGGGTACGACACTTACATAATGATAGTGTGTGGAAATAATAGTAATAACATGATTTTTCGGGCATTATGGTTTCTTAACGGCCCTCCCGGAATGATTAACAGCCCTCGTGCCTATTAGCGGCCCTCGACTTCGTCTCGGGCCGCTTATAGGCCCTCTGGCTGTTAATCATTCCTATCGGGCCGTTAAGAAACAATAATGCCCTCAAAAATCATGTTATTGTTATATTGAAAACTAATTAGGTAAGCCTGTAATAATTTTATTTCAAAATATAACTGTGATTAACACGAATGTAATGGTACTCTTGGGCTCCAAATAAACATGCATGCACGTTTATTATTTTCTTGGGAAATTTCCCCCCTGCACAGTGCTTATTTGGGTCTGCACGTTTATTAATTTCGAGGCTATGAAAATTTAAATCAGCACAAACTGAAGATTTCTATATGATTCTGATATCAAAATGGTGAGCTTATACATGTAGCTTTATACATGTACATTTTCATGTACCTTGTATATGGCATACATGTGAACATTTAAATATTGAATAAAACACCACATGACACATAGTATGTTGATTCCTATACTTGACCTACTATAAAAATAATTTGTTTAACCAGTTATGTTGATGTTTTGCTCAGAGTTCCGGTGCACTATTATTTGGGTCTGCACTTTTATTAACTTTCAATGGAATTTCCTCCCTGCACTATTATTTGGGCCTGCACTTTTATTTGGAGCCCGAGAGTATATGTATGGATCTGTAACGTTTGGCGACAGTTCCGAGTCTACACTCCATTCTTTTTAATAAATATCGCACCCTATAGTAAGTTTATCTAACATTTCGATGTATATTGTTTTAGAACTGTTGTTCATGATTATTAATAGTGTTGGCAAATATTGCAACTAATTCCGTCGAACCCATAACGAGAGGTTTTTAAAGTGGCTTTCTTAATTAATCCTATTAACTCAGTGCTTGCTTATGGATGTCTGTACCTCCAACATGGCGTCGCGTCCCGTATCCAATCACGTGATTAAGAACGCTCTATACGGCACAGTAATGTGCACAACGAGTCCATATTTCATTCCTGGATAACACGTTTTGTTCCATTCAGAGATACCAGACCTGAGAGTGCGGATTAAAATACAAACATATGCATATAATTAGGATATCCTACAGGCACTGCATTTACATTTAAAACCATTCCAGGTTTGTAACATACATTCAAAGTCTTTCATCGTCTCTGCGGTTCTATTTATTTATTATTGTTTATTTCAGGCAAGGTATGCCCATATATGGAAATCAAACATACAATTACATATATAGAATTTGGTTCCAATGAAGGAATAAATCAGACTTATAAATAATATCTGATTGACATATAGCATTTAACAACTCGTTACCAGATGTAAAAACTCTCTCTCGAAATGCATACACACCCTTTCGTATCAACATTGCCAAGGAAAACATTCTATCTCTTACAAACATCCCACATCCCACATGACCTTTCATACCCAATAAACTTTCTGTAAGCATTGTTGAAACAAACAGTGAGTTTTTTAAAACATTTGCTGGTATAGTTAAGCCAAAGATGAGCACAATATAATGGTGATACATACATTTGGAATAAATATTTCTTAACATTAAGTGAACATCTGTAAAATTTTCTTATGAGTATATTTGAACGTTACGTGTGCAGATAGAACGATACTGGCGCATAATGTCATCATTATCAGAACAATCAACATTGAGTATGTGACCAAGATACTTATAAGAGGACACGAACTTGAGTTCAGTGTTGTTTAATATGAGTTTTGGAAATGTCCGAATGTGCAGGGATTTTGGAATGAAAGCCACCCCAACCGTCTTTTGGTTGTTATATACCAAATCAATAGCATTAGCCTCTTGTTCACATATTCTCAATAATCGACGTAGTCCTTCCAGAGATGGAGCCATAATACACATATCATCTGCATAAGACAAATGATTAATTTTCACATTACCAATCATACAACCCGCATTACTGGTGTTGAGCCTATGGCTTATCTCGTTCGTGTAAATGTTGAATAGGTGAGGACTCAATATTCTCCCTGACGAACACCACTAGTAGGCCTGAAAAAAGTTGAGTACGATTGTCCCCATCTTACATTTAAAGCTGATTCCTTTAAAGCACTAACAATTTGTTGATAAACTTCATTAATCTGAATCGAAATTCTTTCTTTCATGTCGGGAATTTTTTCGTCATCAGAATCTTCAGTTAGCACTCCGAGGTGAATTTTCTTCAATAACTGCCCAGAAAGATTAATGTATTTTTCCATTTGCTCTGCATTGGCTCGTTTCCAATTTATCTTATGTTGTACCTTGGGAAAAGTTGTGATTTCAACGAAACGACCAATGGGAAGTGGTCAGATGTCATGTAATCGTAATCTACCTCCATTGAACAGACAGCTGAGTCCATTGACTTGCTAGTTATACAATGATCCAGCCATGACACTGAACCGTGTGCTGAACTGAGAAACGTGAATGTGTTAGACGCAGGTCCAAAGAAATTGACATCCGATAATACTAAAGATGATTCTTCTCAGAATTCGAACAACTGACTCATATTACCCGTCTTCCTGATAGCACATGCATTAAAATCGCCGAAGATAAGAATATTGCTAGTATTAGCCTCTTGTATGATTGCATTGATTTTGCCAAGGTAATCAGCATATAACTCGGCGGTACTCTCTTCGTCGACTGGAAGATACACACAGAGAATTAGAATTGATGTAGATTCAGTTTTCAGGTTGAGGCCCACTATTCTCGAATCTTCGTATGTTACAAAACCAACCTTATTGCCAAATGATTTTTTCCACATTATGGCTGTCCCTCCAAATGGCCGGCCAACCATGATCTCTTTTCCACAGTCAATGGCAGACACTCCACTTGCCTCGAAATCTTTATGTATGGAACGTAATAAATGTAATTCACTTTTCAATAACCAGTGCTCCTGTAGAAGTAGTATGTCACATTTATTACACAGATCGTTGGCAATAATGGTTGAAATTTGGAAATCAGAAGTGTTTTACTTTACTTCCCTAAAATTAGGGACCATCCTAGAGGTGTTTTCTTCCTAAAATGTGTCCATTCTCCCCATTTTTGTTCTAGAGGGAAGTACGTATATACATGTATACATCTATGTAAACCACATGTAGTTTCTCATTGTTGCTCAGCAGACCAGGGACGTCACATAGCTACAAGCCTGGAAATAACTCAAATATTTTTACCTGTCAAAATGACAGACACCAATTGGCACACACCAGTGGTTAATATTTGATAATTTTGTGCCAGTGAGTTATATAAATTTTCACAAAGTACTGTATATGCTATCTATTACGGGACACTTGAGGTATTTAATATATGAATTAGTTGTGTAAAACTTGGCAAAAAACTATATACTAGTAGATCTATTAGTAGTTGATTTTTCTTAACTTTCTATGATACCACCTAACATACATATGTATTAACTGCACTCCCCAGCAGTATTGAGTCATTCTTCGAAAGAGACATCACACTCATATTCCCCCAGCCATAGTATTATAATCCCCAAACAGTGTATTTGCTGATTATAATGGTGTAATTACAGGTTTATTCAGTGGGAATTATAAATTAGCTCTTGTATTGGATAATACTTACTGGATCATAGAAGTCTGATGTTGGGCGTAATACCCACCCTCAGGCCTGAGAATAAGGTGCCTGTCATTTGCAGAATGAGGTCCCCAGATGGTGAATTAGTGACAGTATCCTGCATCGCATTTTCATGAATGTTCAGATAGGTATATGTACTATACTATAAGCAGACGACAAGCAGAGTGGCACTGTTTAAACTTTTCATGATGGGAGCTGTGCTGGTGCAGCATTAAATATCATGTGCCAGTGCATTCTCTTATATACATGTATTGTATGTGGGAGACTTGCATATATACCGGTACATGTATAAGAATGCACTGGCTTACAAGGTCAATACGTACATTATGTAAATCTTGTTAGGCCAATGCATTCTCTTATATATGCTATTTGATGTATTTGTTGAACTTATTACTATACTGGTAGCTGAACATCCATACAAATGATTATGTAAATCAGGTAACTACTCATTGGCGGGTATTTCTTTATAATTATTATGTCATAGTCTATAGATTTGCAGTTATACACGCATGATAGTCATCAGTAAATATCTCACAAAGTGATAAGCTCCATAAAGCTAAATATTCATGGACAGTTTAACATATAGATCTGTACCTGGGAATGCATTTTATTTATCTTTTTGTGGGAAGATAAACTAGTTACTATAACTCTCCATTGTTACTCAGCAGACCAGGGACGTCACATGCCTACAGTAATGCCCTAATTAATCGACTGCTTAACCACAGCAGAATTATGGGTAACTTTTCAGGATTTAGTCGGAAATATGGCTTGTTGCCATTCATCGGAAAGCTTCTAACTAACCCCAATCACTGGGGAGAAACAAGAAGGGCTTTTAGCTGATTTTCTCTTCATATAGACTACTAGCTGAAACGAGAGCCTTTATTCAGCATCTTAGCTAGGGGCCGTAAATGTTTGGGTTTTTTTTAAAGTAATTTTTTTTTTAGATTGCTCAAATTAACAAACATTTAATTTTTTTTTTTTTTTTTTTTCAACATTTTTGTTATTAAATTTTTTTAAATCAGATTTAAAAAAAAATTTATATCCTCCATCAGGGTACCCCGAGTCACCACACCAAATTAGGTTGAAATCAGTCTCTGTGGGTCTGGCAGAAAAAAACGAACAGACGGACAGACAGATCCTGCTCTTTTATATATACTAGTACATGTATGTGCATGTGTATAGATTATTCATTTGGAGATGTATTCAGGTGACAAAGGCAGATGACCTATGGTCGTTTGTTGAACTTATTATCTGAAAATTTCTTAAGGGAACTACATATACTTATACTGCTAGGTATTCATTATACAGTTACAAAGGGTTAAAGTAGTCCCAAGAGAGATTATCAATTGAAAGCCACTAATGAATCACTGTCCAACCATCCTCATGTTCTAAAAATAGTTAAATTTTCTGTCTGGTTTAGTGCATTAGAAAAATTGTAAAGAATAGTTAGGCGACACCAATTTTTAAGTCTGGTTTACGAACATGTGGGGAAAAAAAAGTAGATGCAGGAGGGGGAAAAAAAAAAATTAAAAAAAATTTGACACAACAGTATATTGGTTAAATTGTGGAGTTTCACAATAGTCTCATATATATTTTGAAGACCTCTGTTTGTATGTATGTTTGTATACATGTATGTCATTAATACAAATCTACGATTCTCGACCGATCGGGACGAAACTTGGTACGTGTATGTAGTTTGTCCAGACGGTGGACGTTGTCGTATTGGCGGGCCCGTGCGGCGCCCGCTTCGCGCATGCGCAGACGAGATCTCGGAAACGGGTGGAGCTATCGACTTGAAATTTGCTATGTGAATGTATCTTGGCCCGGATACGATTTTTATCGGGTCGCCGAGCCCGTGCGACGCCAGCTTCACGCATGCGCAGACGAGATCTCGGAAACGGGTGGAGCTATCGACTTGAAATTTGCTATGTGAATGTACATGTATCTTGCCCCGGATACGAATTTTATCGGGTCGCCGAGCCTGTGCGACGCCAGCTTCGCGCATGCGCAGACGAGATCTCGGAAACGGGTGGAGCTATCGACTTGAAATTTGGTATGTGAATGTATCTTGCCCCGGATACGAATTTTATCGGGTCGCCGAGCCCGTGCGACGCCAGCTTCGCGCATGCGCAGACCAGATCTCGGAAACGGGTGGAGCTATCGACTTGAAATTTGGTTTTTGAATAGCCCGGACAACGTCGGGCTCATCGGCTAGTCTATCTATACTATATATTTTGAGACTTCGTATATATGTGTGTGTGTGTGTGTGTGTGGGTACTTCATAGAATCCAAAACGCGTGTACATATTGAGCTCAAACTTCCTATGTAAGTGTCAAATCCCACCGACACGACCGTGGTCGCGGTTTAGAGAAGCTCAGAGCACCCGTTCTCCAATCTCAAATCACCGCAAAGGCACGGCGTGGGTTAATCAAGTGATTATTTAATGAGCGTTTGTTTTTGACGCATCTCTATAAAGAGCGTCTGTTTCCCATTCAACGTTATTACCATCTGCATAGTTATACGGGAACGCAAACGTTATCGCTCGAAATTTATTCCCTGCGAGCACGGATGGCGCGCTTTGTTTTTACAGTATATACCTTCGGTATATACCGAAATCATCCCAGATAATCACGAATATAGCATCAGATTTCTCCCCAGATATACCGTTATAAAGCTACTGGAATCTGCCAATCTACTATTAATATGTGTGTATATATGTGGGTACTTCATAGAATCGAAAACGCGTGTAGGAACGGGCATCCCCACGGCAATGTCGGCAAATATATACGTGTCCTTTATAGACTCGAACCGATTGAGCTCAAACTTGCTAAATATTTACTGGGAAATTCCAGGCAATGCCGATTGAGCTCAAACTTGCTACCTACGGGAAGTGTCATATATATGTGTGTGTCCTTTATAGACTCGAACCGATTGAGCTCAAACTTGCTAAATACGCGAAGTGTCATGGACGGGTTCATTGAAAAACAAAAACAAATCGTGTAAAATTGAAAAACAAAATTAAAAAGGCACAATTAACTCCTTGAAAAACCAAAAACAATCGGGTAAAATTTAAAAACAAAAAATTCAATTAAAAAATTAAAAAAGCACAATTAACTCATTGAAAAACAAAATAATTAACTCATTGAAAAACAAAAAATTCAATTAAAATTGTCATGTTTCTGACTATTGCCGAAATTTGCTGCAAATGCAGCACAAGTGTCTCGGAACCTGTTGCAATTGCTTTTTCGAACAAAGCCATGGGACGAATGCCGCCAGTGGCGGGCTAACCTGCTAGTCTATTATATATTTTGGAAGATCTGTCTGTCTGTCTGTGTGTTCGCGATGAACTCGAAAACGGCCCACCCGATTTCGATACTTGGTATGTGGGGGTATTTTCGGCCGGGGACGAACATAGGCATATTAATTTGTCCGTGCGACTTCACCTTGACCTTGAAATCGGGTCATTTCAAGGTCAAACGCCCGAATATCACGGGATTTCGATGAAACTTGGTATGTGGGGGTACTTTCTTATGGCGAGTCTCATAAGCATATTCATTTGCCCGTGCGACGTGACCTTGACCTTGAAATCGGGTAACTTCAAGGTCAAATCGCCAATTTTGATGGGATTTCGACGAAATTTGATACGTGGGGTTACTTTTGTCCACTGATTGTTTTGGACGGGTCCAATCGTGACTCCGACCAGACCTTGACCTTCAAAATGATCAATTCAAGGTCAAATCGGGTAAAACCGGATGGATTTCGACGGGCACGTTTGTCGGGTACTTTTGTCCGGGCAGTGTTTTTGGACTGGTCAAATCGTGACCCCACTTGACCTTGACCTTCAAAATGGACAATTCAAGGTCAAAGCCCGGACGAAGTCGGGTCACCTTCTAGTTATATATAAAATATGAATTTGAAATGTGTTTTTAATATTCAAATTTAATATAAACAGACATTTTGTCATAAAATAAATAAAAATAGAGACATGTATTAATAGGAAATTAGTGCATACTGCTCCAATCCACAAATTGTCTAGCCAGGCATATGCGAATATAATTTAAAAACCTTACCTTTTAGCTGAGTAACGTTGAACTATTATTCCCCATGCTTAATACTAGTACACTAATAATAAAAAAAAAATAAAAAAATAAAAATAAAAAATTTAATTAAAAAAAAAAAAAAAAAAAAAATTTCTTCATAGAATGGAACAAAAGTTGTCGGCGGTGTTCGTAAACCAGACTTAAATATTGGTGTCGCCTTAACGGGTAATGACAGCATCATCTTTTGTAATTCCATGCCTGGCATGTACTTGACTCAGAACTATTTTATAGTGCAGACTCTACATTAAAGGTGCTAGGTCGAGGCAGACCCATACAATTTGAAGGGAATCTTCAAAATGGGTTCATGTGGAATAATATAAAAATACATGTAAACATAGATTGATTTGTTCTTGTTTTCATTATTAATATGAATTTAAATCTTTGTTTCAATGCCAAATAATAGTGATCTTGGGAATTTTCTCCAAATTTTATAATCATATTGATTCAATGATTAGGCAACAGCTTCTGGGGTGCAGGGGGACCCGGGCCCCCCCCTCTTGGGCCTCGATGTTCCCCCCACACAGACTGGCTTGGATGGGAGCCTATTCTGCAATGATCAGTAGTCTTGTGGCCACTAGTCAGGGAGGGGAATCAGGAGAGGAACAGAATTCACCCACGCATGGATCGACCCAGTGAGAACATTCTGAGATCTGAACATGAAAATTGCTAAATTCAAACCTCTATAGTGCTAGCATCTCACTCCGGGCGACCATATTGCCTGAGCCTGGTGCGAGAAGATGTTGAAATATGAACATGAAAATTGTAATATCCTTATTTATCATCTGCATGTAGACTGGCATCAAGCTTCCCAAGTGTTGGAAATTTCCAACCTAACACCTCCTTGAGGTTGGAAAATTTCCAAATTTCAGTTAATTTTTTTCCAAATTTCAGTTAAATATTTTGACGAAATGCAGGATTATATGCAAATGTTGGTCTAAAAACAACAAATTCCTCACTGATAAATTGTTAGAAAATCAACTACGAGAACAATTTAAACCTACCGTATTGAAATTGTTGAAAACCAAAGTTGGGGGGTGGGGGAGGCGGGGACGTGTGAGCTGGGTTCGCTGATTTAATTAGAAAAAATATTGATTTAAATAAAAAATATCTTATTTAAATTAAATAAATAGTTTTTTTTATTTATTTGAATTTTGTTTTTTAAATCAACAACCCTGCACGTCATGTGAGACAAACCTCCCCTATCAACATAACCTGTTGATATGCTACTATAACTTTTCTGTTTTCCCAAATTTCATGCCCTGTAGGTTACAGTGAATTAATTCGATTGGTAGCGCCCTCCAATGGATTTTGGGTCAAGAAGCCCAAGATTAAGGAGAGAATTAAAAAAATTCTAGGCTCTGATTGGTTAATAGTAGTTTTGATATTTAAACATATAAAATACATGCAATCACTCCTCTTGAAATTTCAGATGCCAAACAAAACATTGAGAAATTGTAAAGCATGTGGTTCCTAGTTCAAACTTTTTAGGTGTGAGGTAAAAAATTGCAATATTTTTTTCATGCAATTCTGACTAGATTATAAAACCAAAAATTTAATGGTACATTCCATGCCCTACAATATGATTTTTTTCATGCAGAAACTTTGCGCCGATCTTGGTGATCATATACTCATTTATCACAATTCGTGGATACCCAGGGCTGCAGGCCATCATTATATGTTAACACTGAGGCCTATGGGGAAATAACTACTTCACTGTACATAACCTTTACTGGGAAGTAACTAGGGTTCTTTGTATGTAATTTGACATTGGAATTTTTCACAAAGTCATGTCAAGAACTTGCGGCACAATGCGGGGTATCGCAGTTAACATGTTGACATTTCGTGCAAATTAGAAGGTTCTACATCTGAGAAGTTACTCTAGACCTCTAAATAAATAACTCTCTGTAAGATAGGGTAGGTACTGGGTAGCTACTGTACCATGTCGAGAATTGCCTGTGCTAGTCCTCAGTGATGATTTAGATATGGCCAAAGTTGAAAGAAATAAACAATCATGGTTGGGGTTTCCCTACCAACACTCTTTTAACCCTTTTATGACTGGTACTTTGTCAGTGCATTCTCTTATATATGTGAGTCTACCATAGGGAGCCTCACATATATAAGAGAATGGACTGGCTTACACAAGTTCAAGGTTAATATTGTTAGGCCAATGTACAGGCCCTAAGTAATCGACTCTTTAACTACAGCAGAATTATGGGTAACTTTTCAGGATTTAGTCGGAAATATGGCTTGTTGCCATTCATCAGAAAGCTCTCGGGGAGAGCTTTCCTGATGCCATTCATCGGAAAGCTCTCGTGGAGAGCTTTCCGGTGAATGGCAACAAGCCATATTTCCAACTAAATCCTGAAAAGTTACCCATAATTCTGCTGTAGTTAAAGAGTCGATTACTTAGGGCATTACTGTATTCTCTTATATATTAATGTGTCATCTGCCAATTTGGGCATTTAGCCAGATATAGAGAAACTAAACTAAAAAAGAAATAGAATCTAATACAATCTATGTGAAGAAGTTTCTATATAAAATAATAATAAATAATAAAGAAATTTTACAGAGAAGATGAAGCCTGAGTAGAATAAGGTCCCCAGAGGGTGAATTTAGTGATGCTAGCCCGTTATGCGAGATGTGTCACTAAATTTACCCTCTGGGGACATCATTCTGCAAATGACAGGCACACTAAACCCTGGCTTGGTTCCAAGCCTTGAAATAGTGTGCCTGTCATTTGCAGAATGATGTCCCCAGAGGGTGAATTTAGTGATGTTACCCCGCATAGCGGGCTAGCATCACCAAATTCACCCTCTGGGGACCTCATTCTGCTTACACCTGAGCAGAATGAGGTTCCAGAAGGTGAATTTTGTGATGCTAGCCCGCTATGCGGGGTAGCATCACTAAATTCACCCTCTGGGGACCTCATTCTGCAAATGACACACTATTTCAAGGCTTGCCTGGTTCCCATACCTGTACTAAAATGTACTCAAATTGTGCAGTGTGAAATTAAAGGGGCTTCCCAATGTTACATTTTATCCTCCTTATGAACAAGCCTTGAAATAGCGTGTCTGTCATTTGCAGAATGAGGTTCCCAGGGGGTGAATTTGGTGATGTTAGCCCGCTATGCAGGGTAGCATCACTAAATTCACCCTCTGGGGACCTCATTCTGCAAATGACAGACACACTATTTCAAGGCTTGCTTATAAATGAATCAATTTGCCAACTGAATAGGGACTATCTTTGCAACATTTTTTCAAAAGCCCACTTTTATTGGATATAATACCTTTAGCAATTAATGGGGGTATTGGAAAAAGAAGCTTTGCTAGCAGATTATTTAGTGTGTGAAAACATCATTTGTAGAAAGTTACCGCAGTCTAAAATATTGGAAAATCGGAAGAAAGTCAGAGCATAAATCGGGAAGAAAAGCAAATCCACAAGTACAGGCTTTCTCACTGTGATGTTTATATGACTACAACACCATTTGGAACATACTAGTAAGGTGGCAATGTTAACCCTTTACCCAACAGAACGGCCCTGTGCCAATGCATTCTCTTATATATGCGAGTCGACCATAGGTCGCCTCGCATATATAAGAGAATGCATTGGCTTAACACATTAAAAATTATAAAATTGTTAAAGAATGTAAGAAAAAATGATAAAAAGTGTTAAAAAAAGATTTTTTTAGGCCAATGCATTCTCTTATATATGCGAGGCGACCTATGGTCGACTCGCATATATAAGAGAATGCATTGGCACAGGGCATAACTGTAACCATCACAATGTGGTCAATGAGCCGGTTCCAATGATATCCATATTTGTATGGTTTTATTGAGACAGACCAAAGATAATTTTGGCTGTTGCAGCTTTATTTGGCCGTTTTTGGCCGGTTTGTTGGGTAAAGGGTTAATCAGTTATGGAAGGTTGGGATGCATATAGACAATTATATGATACATTTACATTATATTTATTTACATGCAGGCAACCAATCTTATTGGCAGGTGAAGAGATAAATAAATGGTTACATGAAGTTACACTGATGTGTCGGATTAGACACAATCAATACTTATAGATACTTGGGACATGCTATGTGGATGTTGAAATACTTGTAACAATTGATATATTCCAGGTGTGAAAGCACAATTCTGTTCAAGCCTTGAAATAGGGTGTCTGTCATTTGCAGAATGAGGTCCCCAGAGGGTGAATTTAGTGATGCTACCTCGCATAGCGGGCTAGCATCACCAAATTCACCCTCTGGGAACCTCATTCTGCTGAGGTGTAAGCAGAATGAGGTCCCCAGAGGGTGAATTTTGCTAGCATCACTAAATTCACACTCTGGGGACCTCATTCTGCAAATGACAGACACCCTACATTTATTTCAAGTCTTGACTAACAACTCTGAAGTGACAACGTTGTAAAAACAGTCACAGGCCCTCTTAACACATGATGATCTATAATATACATTCATCTTCGGAAACGATTAACCCTTCCATGACTTACCGGTAGATCTCAAATCATAACTGGGGGTAGCCATTATATCTCTCTTTCATCAGCATAGTATGATTTTAACCGATTCACATGGTTAGAATTATGAGGGTTCTTAACCATGACTGGAGCTTCCTGAATTTTTGCGAAAACCCTGTGCCCTTACATTCTCTTATATATGCGAGTTTCCCATAGGGAGCCTTACATATATATAACTAAGAGAATGTTTTGGCCTAAAATATTTACCTTGACCTTGTAAGCCAGTGCATTCTCTTATATATTCGAGGTGAGGCTCCATAGGGGAGACTCGCATATTAAAGAGAATGCACTGGCATGTGATCTTTAATGCTGCAGCAGCGTAGCTCCCGTCATGAAAGGGTTAAGAACTGAAACTGTTATAAAATACATGTACAAGACTTATGAAAACAGTGTGCAAATTCAATGTGGTGGTCCTCTCCATTGTGACTTAGCTTTCCGATGAATGGCAGCAAGCCATATTTCTGACTATATCCTTGAAATTTCCCATAATTTGGGACCAAAGGGGCAGAGTGAGCAGTCCACAAGAGTGGATAATGGCACTAAACTACAGTAATGCTCTAATTAATCGACCTCTTAACCGAAGCAGAATTATGGGTAACTTTTCAGGATTTAGTCGGAAATATGGCTTGTTGCCATTCATCGGAAAGCTCTCCCCGAGAGCTTTCCGATGAATGGCAACAAATATGGCTTGTTGCCTTTCATCGGAAAGCTCTCGGGGAGAGCTTTCCGATGAATGGCAACAAGCCATATTTCCGACTAAATCCTGAAAAGTTACCCATAATTCTGCTTTGGTTAAGAGGTCGATTAATTAGAGCATTACTGTAAACTACTGCAAGGAGAATTGGCGGTCATATGTCCAGTGTCCATTCATTACAATGAGGGCACCGTGCCTCCAAGTCTTACCAAAAACTTTCAAATCCTTGCTGTGACATGCAGTTATATTGAGAGATAACTTGGTGTTACATGGTGTTACATGCAGCATTAAGTTGTTCTTCACATGCGTCTTTATAGACAAATTGTGGACTTATTGCATTGAATAAAACCAATCAGGGTGGCTCCTCAGTTAAACCACAAGACAACCAGAGATTTTGTCGTTAAAACGCAGATAATCGTCATCTGCACAGTATGAAATTAAAATCTTACAATATATAGTGTCAGGATATCTCCCCATCACCCTGGATATCTTCCCCCTATGTATGACTAAAAATAAATTTCACTCATTTGATATTGTTTGACCCTGAAATGATCCGAATTTTTTTTTGTTGAGATTCAAATTTTTAGCTTTTATTTACCGTAATATTATTTTCCAAGTGACAAACTGAGTGACAAAATTTAGTTTTTTGAGATTTAAATTTCTTTGATTTATTTAAATGTTTTTTCAAGTGTCCAGGCCTGGATAATTCCACCCCCCCCCACCCAGCACCTACATGACAAAAAATACTCTTATGGTTTTATTGTTCTTCATAAAAAAAGTTGTTTAAGTCAGAGTTTAAGGTGGGGGGGGGGGGGGGGGGGGGAATGTCCTGGCCTGGATATCTTAGCACCAGCACCTACATGTACATGGTATGTCATAGAAATGAAATTTGCTGTCTGTTAGCAGTTGCTGCAGTGTACAATCTGCAGTCAAGGAATTATAACCAAGGTAACTTTACCCCATTTAATCACAATCACAGCTAAACAGCAGTCATGGGACCATTATCTGTAGTGCATATACAGTAATGCCCTAATTAATCGATTAATTAGAGCATTACTGTAAACACATAATAACCCCAATTACATGTACTTAGGGCAGTACAGCTATTTCAGGACACATTTGCCCATAAACATTATGGTTATGATTAATGATTACACCAATAATAGTCACTGCGTGAAATTACATTTAGTTTACAAGGATGTGGCCAGAGGGTCTCCAGTGGGTTATGATTAACGATTGCGCCAATAATAGTCACTGAGTGAATTACAGTAATGCCCTAAGTAATCGACTCCTTAACCACAGCAGAATTATGGGTAACTTTTCAGGATTTAGTCGGAAATATGGGCTTTTTTTATTATATGGCTTGTTGCCATTCACCGGAAAGCTCTCAGTGAGAGCTTTCCGATGAATGGCAACAAGCCATATTTCCGAATAAATCCTGAAAAGTTACCCATAATTCCACTGTGGTTAAGGAGTCGATTATTTAGAGCATTACTGTACATGTAGTTTACATGGATGTGGCCAGAGCGTCTCCAACTGGTTATGATTAACGATTGCGCCAATAATAGTCACTGTGTGAAATTAGTTTACAGGGATGTGGCTAGAGGGTCTCGGACATGAAAATTGCAAACTCCTAGCATCTTGACAAACCTCAAGCTTTCCAATTGTTGGAAATTTCCAACCTGACACCCTGTCCTAAGGTTGGAAAATTTCCAATTAATTGCCATATCAGTGCAAAATTTTGAACAAAAGTAGAAAACCCCGAGACCAATTTCAACACATTGTTGGTTTAAAATTTCCAACTAATGTCGTGACTGGTATGAAATTTCTAACTGTTGAAAATTTTGACCTGGGGGGCAAGTCTGAGTTTAGTGTGCCTGTTATTTGCAGAATGAAGTCCCCATAGGGTGAATTTAGTGACGCTATCCCGCATAGCGGGCTATCATCACTAAATTCACCCTCTGGGGACCTCATTCTGCTTCTACTTAAAAATAAAGGCCTCATCTTCTCTGGAAAGTTTCTTTGTTATCAAATTTCTATAGAAACTTCTTCACATATTCTATTTCTTTTTTAGTTTTGTTTCTCTATATCCCCAAATTGGCAGACGACACATTGCATAATCGAGGTTCCCAATGGGTGTACATCACAATATTCACCATTTGGGAACTTCAATCTGAGACTATGTCTCCCATAGCAGATGAGGCCATACTGAATGAGGTTCCCAGAGGGTGAATTTAGTGATGCTAGCCCACTATGCGGGATAGGGTCACTAAATTCACCCTCTGGGGACCTCATTCTGCAAATGACAGGCACACTAAAATCAGGATTGCTGGGGGGGGGGGGGGGGGGGGGGCGGTTCTCACCCCTTTCAGAGGCATGGTTCCTTGGTATTCCCTTATCACTTAGATTCATTGAAATGAGTACACAATATGACTTTAACTCTTCCATGACTGGAGCTTCATGAAATTTTGCAAAAACCCTGTACCAATGAATTCTCTTATATATGCGAGTCTCCCATATAAGAGAAAGTATTGGCCTAACAATATTTGGGTGAATATCTGAAAACTACAATTTGGAGGATTGCATTGCTCGAAATTCATAGTTCAAATTCACATAAAAAAACATTTCCATGTTGAACCTGATGACTTACCATGAATTAGGATTTGCTTCGGCATGCTGGAATTTTATTCCCATTGCCATGGCAACATGACTCACTCAAGGTAGGTAGTAAAACATGTCACTCCTGTTACTAACAAACAACAATCAGCTTACACCAAGTGCAGCCATTTCACCCAACTAAAATGTATTTATTGTTATTACCTTTTGTTACTTCCAGGAAATAATTAAGCTTGAATAAGCTCATCATAGTAAATATGTTTAAAATCCCTATACTCTGGGTGAATTCGCATATTTCTTGCATAAAAGTGCAAAACTGATTACTGTGTAGGCCATGAACTCAAGAGTTCCCAGTTGATCACATATGCATAAGTGTCTACACTTTGTATCAATCCCATTATAATAATAAATGTTTTCTTTGGATGAGTATTTTTTAGCAAAATGGAAATATGCGCTGGTAACAGGAGTGACATTTTGGTAACAAGAGTGACACACCTGGTTTTTACAATGTTATAAGTTTTTTTTTTTAAATGGCTTATATTGAATTCCTATCTTCTTGATCTACATGGACAAACACTGGCCAGAAAAAGGGGTGGTGGCAATAACTGTTTGTTGCACATATCTGTCACTCCTGTTACTGTCACTCCTGTTACCAAAAAGTAACAGGAGTGACAGTAACAGGAGTGACATATATGGTAGTTTATAGAAAATTTCGAAAAATGTTCCAGGATTTGATAACTAATGACTTATGATTTGCACAAAAGACTCAATATAGTATATAAAACATATATTCCTGATAAATGGGAAATGATGGAAAGAAATGATATTGCGGTAACAGGAGTGACAAACAATTAACCTACTCTCTTCATTTGTTCAGCAATGTGCTCCGGTCTGCAGAAATGATTTCAAATCACCGCCTTTTGAACTTTTGTTGGGATTACCTATTTAATGAACTTCTCTCTGGTGGCAGGTTTCTCAAGAAGGCTACTCTACACCCTAGTGTAATGCATTGTTATACTCTTGGTAACAGGAGTGATACAAAAATTGGTAACAGGTGCAATGTGCACGGTCTATATTTTAAGTTTGAAAGAAGAAAGTCCATCTTCCAGCTATAGTTGTTATGTTCATGTTTCATGGACTCAAATAAGATTGAATATGTTGAATTTATCTTATATTTTGAGGAAAAAAATGATCTATATAGTGTTGAATGTTGAAAAGTAACATTCAGCAATTTCATGACATGGCCCCAAGTTGGCTCTGTAAAAATCCAACAGCTCAAAATTGATCCAGGTTTTTGCCTGAAATTCATTATAAATATGATGTCACCTGGAAAAAATATTATTTGATTTACTCCCGTTGCACACAATTCTGTAATTATAGGGCCAATGGTAGTAACATCAAATTGTACAGTTTTCAGATATTGACCCATTTACATGTTATAAGATGACAGGAATTGAATGATAACACATTTATAGACTGGTGTACATGTAAATGCACACAAGCTTTCGGCCTTCTGTTAAGCCTTTATGAAGTGAAATGTACATGTTTATTTACATGTACCTTGACCTTGTAAGCCAGTGCATTCTCTTAAATATGCAAGGCTCCCTATAAGAGAATGCACTGGCACAGGATATTTAATGCTGCACCAGCCCAGCTCCCGTCTTGAAAGGATTAAATTGTCAAACATATCTTCTATTTGCAGTGAAATATCCAGAAGTTAAAAAGTTAATGGGAGTGGACAAAAATCTGAAGTATGCTGTTATTGGACTTGTCTTCACACAACTAGTCATGACGTCTTTCATTTGCAGTGCATCATGGGTAACTGTTATCGTGCTGGCATACTGCTTCGGAGGAGTGATCAATCATTCATTGTCGTTAGCTATTCATGAAATTGCTCATAATTTAGCTTTCGGACACTCTCGGCCACTTGCCAACCGTATTCTCGGATTTGTGGCGAATTTGCCGATCGGAATCCCAGTCTCAATCTCTTTCAAGAAATATCACCTCGAGCATCACCGTTACCAAGGCGATGAGGAGAAAGACGTTGATATTCCATCATTGATCGAAGCCAAATTTTTCAACAGAACATTGACGAAACTATTTTGGGTCATTCTTCAGCCATTCTTTTATGCATTTCGGCCGCTTTTTGTGCGGCCAAAACCTGTGGAATTATTGGAAATAATCAACTTTGTTTTACAACTATCATTTGATGCTTTGATCTTCTACTTTTTCGGCATCAAGGCCATCGTTTATTTAATAAGTGGAACACTTTTAGCGATGGGCTTGCACCCTATGGCTGGACATTTCATCTCGGAGCATTACATGTTCGTAAAAGGAGCGGAGACATATTCTTATTATGGATCGTTGAATTTCTTCGCTTTTAATGTGGGATACCACAACGAACACCATGACTTTCCTAATATACCTGGCTCAAGACTACCAGAGGTAAGAAAATAGAAATATTTAACCCTTCCATGGCTGGAGCTTCCTGAAATTTTGCGAAAACCCTGTGCCAATGCATTCTCTTATATATGCGAGTCTCCCATAGGGAGCCTCGCATATATAAGAGAATGCATTGGCCTAACAATAATTCAATATTTACATGTACCTTGTCCTTGTCGAGAGGAGAGTGGTTCGCGCCCGAGATGGTAGAAAAGATCGAGTGATCTTCTCCTTCACCCCACGTTTTGTTATTTTGAGGATATCTGAACGTAGATATTGTCATGCCCAAACGCAGCAAAAGTTGAATTGAATTGTTGTATGTTTAATGTGTGACCATCTATCTCACACCACCCACGTGACTGCTGTACCTATGTAATTAAGAGCCGGAACTAATTTAACAAATCGTCATCATGTTTTGTGTGAACTAAAACAGATCAAAACAATGGCGACCAACCAGTTACGCTTCACATTTCAAGTAAATAAATACGGACGAATTCGTGGACGCTAATACAAATGGAGATAAGCCTCAACTGTTAATCACGAAAAACCTTCAATATAACCTCACTTGCAGACACAGAGTTGCATATATAACATGAAATATAAACGACTAATTTGCGAACATATTCCATCAAACGGAAGACCCCAAGCGAAACTGGCACCACTGGCACATTTCGTAACAGGTAATAGCCGCTTCACAAATTACGAACGAAATAATTCCACATTCGAACAGTTGTCATCGTTGCAATAAATCGTCGAACGCATCTAACTAACATTTGTCTGTCATATATTCACATGTTTCTTTTTCTAATGGTACCGATATGGTCATTTCCGATGACAAACACTATTAGTCCAGTTGTATATACTTCATATCAATACGCGCGTTTCTCGGAATTTATGCAGGTGTGACGTATCCATGTCGTTTTCACAAGAACGTGTCGGTTTCACTCTAACGTATTAACCCTGCGCGCACGGGTAATGCGCATTGTTTTTACAGTATATACCTTTGGTATATACCGAAATCATCCCAGTTAATCACGAATATCGCATCAGATTTCTCCCCAGATATACCGTTACGAAGCTACTGGAATGTGCCAAAGATTGGTATAAAACAAAAAATCGGAATGAGGGTCTTGGGTTGGGAGAAAAATGATCCACCATGACCTGGGTGTGGGATGGAAAAATCTCACCCTCGGGGCCAGATATTTGGTCCAGACACTCGGCAAGCCTTGTGTCCGGCCCAAATATCTGGCCCCTCGGGTGAGATTTTTCCATCCCACACCCCAGGTCATGGTGGATAATATTAATCTCACTTATATCCATCCGCGCTAAAATTAAAAGTGATTCGGTACTAGATGAGTTAACATTAACTGGAGTTGAAAAAATTGTAATACGACATGATCAATTAAATTTTTTTGTTAAACATACTTGATATTAGACACCTTATCCGTCAACCAATCTGTCTAAAAAATGGAACTATTTTATATGCACAACCTCATTACCATCGCTGTGCTTGGGTATACAAATTTGCACTTTTTACTCTTTTGAGTTGAGCCATGGACGAACTGAGCGGGGCATATAATAAACAGAACATCTACACTTTTTTGTTAGATATGGTAATTATCTCATGAGTGATGACAAAAACAAATGAATTTCCACTCATGGCAGAGCCACTTGTCTCTGCCACTTGTGGAAATACATTTTTCTTGGTCTTCACTCATGAGATAATTCCCATATCCAACCAAAAAGTGTAGATATCCTCTATTTTTATTTAGATATTTATTGGTAGTCCCTTATTCAGTAAAGATATTTATTACACGATCCTACCCTTATTCCATTCAATAAACCCATTCTATAAATTGTGATATTAAGCGTTCGTTTAATAACAGGAAATAGTGCCAGGTGACCTTTGACTTCCGGTTTGCCGTCTTTTAACATTCTGTACGCTACGTCTCAAAATACTATGACTTCCAATATTTTTCCAAAAACTATCATGAATGAAGAATTTGAAAAGTTATGTTATTAAATATACGCCATTAAAAGCGCCAAATAGTCTTTATTTATCTGGGACTATTTCTTTACGCGGGCAAACAACGAATAGTTACGTGAAACGTAATCGCATGTCTTATAGAAGCCGATGTTAGTTTCTCGTTCCATTTGTTGATTTAAGTAAAATGTATGTTTTGTCGATGTTTTGGATCATGTAATAAATAGAATCTACAACTCGTCCCCAGTTTATAGCGGAAATTACAGGTCTGGACCTCGCCAAAGGCTCGGTCCAGACCTAATTTACAGGGTCGTTTTGTAAATTCCGCTATAAACTGGGGACTCATTGTAGATCCTCTATATATTGAACGAGGACTGATGGCCATAACATTTACCAATAATTTTAAATTCGCATATTTGTGATAAATGTTCTTAGCATACAAGCCTGAATATACTGTGTCTGACATTTGCAGAATGAGGTCCCCAGAGGTTGAATTTAGTGATGTTATACCACATAGCAACCTAGCATCAACAAATTCACCCTCTGTGGACCTCATTCTGCTTAGGCCCCCCATCTGCTATGGGAGAACTAGGATCAGATTGAAGTTCCCCAGTTGAAGTTAGTGATGTTCACCCATTAGTTGCCTCAATTATGCATTTTATCTGAACTGCAAATTAAGGGAGATAGAAACTAAACAGAAGGGAAAAATTAACCAAAACAATGTTAATTTGAGAATATATATACTTCCCAGAAGATGAGGCCTAAGCAGAATGAGGTCCACAGAGGGTGAATTTGGTGACACGAGCCTGCTGTGCAGGGTAGCTTAACTAAATTCACCCCTCTGTGGGACCTCATTCAGCATATATTAGACACTATATCCAGGCTTGTTTCGATACAGTAATGAAGACATGATAACTTCAACCTCGGCATCTAAATGAACACTCGGCCATCAAACTAGCGATATCTTCTCACTGAGAGCTTTCCGATGAATGGCAACAAACATATTTCCGACTAAATCCTGAAAAATTACCCATAATTCTGCTGTGGTTAAGGAGTCGATTATTTAGGGCATCACTGTACTTGATTGTGAAATGACCCATTCTTGTCTCTTAATAGCTCAGGTATTTCATTTACTTTCCAGGTGAAAAAGATTGCTCCAGAATATTATGACAACTTGCCGTCGCACACATCATGGGTCAATGTCATTTGGAGATTTATAACAGACAGCAGTGTTGGACCATATTCTCGTATTCGAAGGCATGCTCAGACAACTTAAAACCATTTGGACAATTCTCTAATAAGAGACTATAGATTCTTCCCAGAAGATGAAGCCTCTGGGGACCTCATTCTGCAAATGTCAGACACAATAAAAATCCAGACTTGACAACAAACCTGCAAATAGTGTGCCTGTCATTTGCAGAATGAGATCCCCAGTGGGTGAATTTAGTGAGCATTATCCCGCAAAGCAGGCTGGCAGTACCAAATTCACACTCTGGGGACCTCATTCTGCTTAGGCTGCCAGGGCCTGATCCAGGTTTCATTTGGGGACACCTCAGGAGCCGGGGAGAGTATGAGAGGGGTGCCCCCCCCCTTATTGGGGCGGTCCGGGGTATGATTCCAACTGTTAAACTTAAATCTTTTTGTAAACTTAAATGTCTTATGTCAATATATATAAATACATAAATGCTGTGTATGTTGTTATAATATGAATTGGGACCTGAATTTTTAAAAAAAATAAATTTTTTTGTTTTGCCTTCAATTTGTTTGGGCGCCCAAACCCGGTATACGGGAGTCGAAAACGGGCTGGGTCAGGCCCTGGCCACAACTGCTATGGGTGTTCTAGGATCAGATTGAATTTCCCCAGTTTAAGTTGGTGATGTTCACCCATTGGTCACCTTGATTATGCATTTTATCTTCTGAATATTAGAGGATATAAAAACTTCCCAGGAGTAAAAAAGTTAATACTTACACCTCAGAAGAATGAGGTCCCCAGAGGGATAATTTGGTGATGCTAGCCCGCTATGCGGGGTAGCATCACTAAATTCACCCTCTGGGGACCTCATTCTGCAAATGACAGAAACACTATTTCAAGGCTTGGACAGTACGTCACCAATCAAGTCTCTAGTCCAAAGGGAATTTTTATTTCAAAGTTGTTTAAAAATAGAAATTTATATTTATACATGTAACTGACATTTACAAGGAACATACAGTAATGCTCTAAGTAATCGACTTCTTAACCACAGCAGAATTATGGATAACTTTTCAGGATTTAGTCGGAAATAATGCTTGTTGCCATTCATCGGAAAGCTCTCCCCGAGAGCTTTCCGATGAATGGCAACAAGCCATATTTCCGACTAAATCCTGAAAAGTTACCCATAATTCTGCTGTGGTTAAGAAGTCGATTACTTAGAGCATTACTGTAGGTACCGAGTGTGTTCCGATTTTGAACATCAAACACACCTCAACCATTTAATTTATTTTCGTAAAATGCTTGTAAACTTATTCAATAATTCCTGCAACAAATACCTTAATATCAAGGTCAAACACTGCATGAGTTCCAGACAGCAGTTATCCGAACGTCTGAAGCGTTGGTTTAGATATTACATTAGTGACGTACATGTAGGTTCCTGGCCATGAACAGTCAAGCTACGATATTGCTTATGTGATAGGGTTGCTTATGCGATAAGGTGTTGGTATACAGTAATGCTCTAATTAATCGACTTCTTAACCACAGGAGAGTTATGGGTAACTTTTCAGGATTTAGTCGGAAATATGGCTTGTTGCCATTCATCAGAAAGCTCTCGGCGAGAGCTTTCCGATGAATGGCAACAAGCCGTATTTCCGACTAAATCCTGAAAAGTTACCCATAATTATCCTGTGGTTAAGAAGTCGATTAATTAGAGCATTACTGTAGATAGACTTGCCATGATGACAGTTTTTTTTATTTGCCCACTTCCTATCCGCTGAAGGAAAAAAAAAATCCTGGACCCTAGCTAGTTCACAGTACCCCCTATTAAAATGGCCTGTTCTTCATCCACAACTCTGATCTGTGGGCTAAATACAACTTTTTGTACTGTGCCAAATGTCCACCATGGAGGTGGCTTCTTGGTTCTGTATTGGAATGCGTAATTAGAAATGAGAACTGATTTGTGCAATTAAATGGTGCCCACATGAAGGGGAGATGTTTTCAAACATGGTTAGAGAATAGAGTTACTCATGGCTATAAAACTACATTGATATCCTAACATGTGCACTTGTTTATATACAGTAATTCCCTAAATAACCGACTCCTTAACAACAGCAGAATTGTGGGTAATTTTTCAGGATGTAGTAGTAAATATGACTTGTTGCCATTCAACAAGCCATATTTCCGACTAAATCCTGAAAATTTACCAATAATTCTTCTGTGGTTAAGGAGTCGATTATTTAGGGCATTACTGTAGAACATTCGGAAAATCCTTTATACATGTAGGCCCGAATAACCTGGGGATTACCCCAATTTCATATGGCCAGTCGTGTGTGACTCTATTACCAAACAACAACAAAATTGTAAAGAAATGCATGATTTAGCCAATAAGAAATTGCACGGGTAAACTGTGATCTTGTATGGGCTTTATATTGACTGGCACCACGTGACATATGTGCATTATGTGGGTCACATCAATCTGTTTTTATATTGACTGGCCCCAACTGACACATGTGAATCACATCAATCTGTATATACTTCCATCAGCAAACTGGCTGTTTTATTTTTATTTATAATATTCTATATTTATTGTTCTTGACACTGGTGAGTATATGTGAACATATGTGAACTAGGGCTGCAACAATTCATCGTGAATTCAATGCATCGTGATAAACTTATACACGAAACGCCATATTGTATCATGTCATGTGTATCTCGATACAGTACTAGTAACTAAACTAACGATGTAGGATTTTTAAGGTGGAAGTCAAACAGAATGCATAGCTCAACATTTCTGGCAACCTATTAATTTGTATTTTTATCAAGAACTGACCTGTTTTGAAATATGCATGGATATTCAAGCACATGTACATAGGTCATTATACTTCAGGGAATGTATTGGGTGATATCAATAATGATGCAGCTATGGGCATAAAATTTAAGGGATACATTTAAATTTCTGTACTACCAGTATAAAATAAGACTGCAGAGACCACAAAAAAAATTTCTCTATTGAATCTTCCACTCAGTCTTTACATTTACATGTTGCCATTTGTAACTTGCCTTTCTAACTTGCTGCGGTGGAACATATCACGATACGTATCGTATCGCCGTCAGTGTATCATGATAGGTATTGTATCGTTGAAAACCGTATCGTTGCAGCCCTAATGTGAACAGATTTTAGGTTTATATTGTTGTCAGATACAGTAATGCCCTAAATAATTGACTCCTTAACCACAGCGGAATTATGGGTAACTTTTCAGGATTTAGTCAGAAATATGGCTTGTTGCCATTCATCGGAAAGCTCTCAGTGAGAGCTTTCTGATGAATGGCAACAAGCCATATTTCCGACTAAATCCTGAAAAGTTACCCATAATTCTGCTGTGGTTAAAGGAGTCGATTACTTAGGGCATTACTGTACACTCTGCTGTTGTTAAAGAGTATTATTTAGGGTATTACTATATATGTACAGGGCCAGGAAGTTGGAAGGAACCTATGTCATAATTTGCTCGACAATGCCGGAAAAATGTCTCGTATCAAGTGGGCATTCATTGTTTTCTTCACCTACATGTATACTGGTATAGATAACTCAACCAAAAATGATATAAAATGAGCTACAGATATGTATAAATTTTTGCTTGCCCACTTTGAATCCCATCTGACGGTCTCCATATAAATAAGAGTTTTGAGAAAACACATGTATATGTGTTGGAAGTGACTTCAATCAGCATTTTTGAGGTTGTGAAATTTGAACGCCAAAGGTTCCTGGTCTTGATGTACTAGGGTAACATTGCAAATACTCTGCCAGACTACTAGTTCAAGTACAAGTTACTGGATTTGAATATGAATGCCTGTTTGATCTGCTTTAAATTTGAGTTTTCTATGTTATAACCGTTTCATGTTGGGAGCTTTGCTGGTGCAGAATTACAGATCATGTGCCAGTGCATTCTCTTATATATACAAGTCTCCCAGTGGAGCTTTAGTCAATACTCCTCATCCTTCCATCCATCTAGCTGTTCGTCCATCCATCCACACATCAACAATTCTTTAAACATCCACTCCAGAACCATAAGACCGAATGGGTTCATATTTGGTGTGGATGTTCCCTAGGTGACTCACATTCAGATCTGTTAAAATGAGGTCACCCAGTCAAATATTTGCCAACATTTTTTTACTCCTGGCTCAATTTTTTGTTGTTGAAAATTTAATTTATAATTTTAAAATTAAATTTGGAAAAACTAACCACATTATAACATCTGCCAGGGTACATCGACTCATCCCACCAAATTTGGTTCAAATTGGTCTTGGTTCTGGGACAAAAATCACGAACAGTAGTTGTTACCCTTGCCAATTGAATGGTCAAAGTAAGTCCATATACCCCTGTTACAAATGTTGTTATTTCACATTCCTAATGCCATATTTGAGAAGTCATCTCTTTCACTAACAATATAAAGCTTGTCTGCCTGCAATTTTCTCTATTAAAATGTCTCCTGTGTATGAAATGAGATCTTAACTTATCTGACAGCATTTGATAATCAAATAACAGATGTTTATTTGTGTCATTCATTTCAATTTAAATTAGATTAATTCCCATGTGCTGTGTTCTATGCAGTTGTACAGGCAAGTGTTACACTGTTATGTCGATCAAACAAAATAGTGTATTTACAGCGGCACTGTTTTTACACATTATTTACAAATTACTAAACGGGTTTTCCCACGCAGTATATATTGCAGTCTCTTTGAAAAGCCAACGAAAATCCTAACGGCCAGGAACCTACATGTAATGCCCTAAATAATCAACCGCAAGAACGATGAGATTCATAAACCGATATGACAAATCACACATTTCCGATTGCGAAAGGAGCAGGAATTATTTCGCCCACATATCTAGTTTATTAATACAGCATTTGTAAATTAGTTGAGGACTACAGTAATGACCTAAATAATCGACTCCTTAACCGCAGCAGAATTATGGGTAACTTTTCAGGATTTAGTCGGAAATATGGCTTGTTGCCATTCATTCTCTCACAGAGCTTTCCAATGAATGGCAACAAGCCATATTTCCGACTAAATCCTGAAAAATTACCCATAATTCTGCTGTGGTTAAGGAGTTGACTATTTAGGGCATTACTGTACGTCTCATATCATTTAAAATCAGTTTCTGCATTGATGGGATTCCCTCCATTTCATTGGAGAGTGGTGCAGACTACACCCGATTTCATTGGTTAATTGGCATAACAGATCACTTCATAGATCAGAGGTCAATGACGTGTTGACAATTTTCCCACGCATTGTCAAACACAACTATTGTTGGAAAACTGAATACAGGTCATATATCCATAATTCATTGTACTCATCGCAATATAGGAGACCTCATCTTCAAGTTTTTATCAGTCAACGATATTCATGACTGATCATTCGTTTGCATTGTATTTATAACTATTTCTAAATACTACGATTCTCACAAACATTTACTATGCCAGGAATGCACTCCGTATTTGGAAACACTGGTTTATTACGTCATGTTGGGAATGCTGCGTCGTCATAGAAATGAAATATAAAGCACAAATCTAGAGACGTAGATCCATTAGGATTTTGTTGGCTTTTCAAAGAGAGTGTACAGTAATGCCCTAAGTAATCGACTCCTTTAACCACAGCAGAATTATAGGAAACTTTTCAGGATTTAGCCGAGAGCTTTCCGATGAATAGCAAAAAGCCATATTTCCGACTAAATCCGGAAAAGTTACCCATAATTCTGCTGTGGTTAAAGGAGTCAATTACTTGGGGCATTACTGTATATATTAAACTCAATTATTCAGTTGGATGGATGTTCAGGAAATATGAGCAGACTGCAGACAATAGAAAGTGCAGAAGGAATCCTATTCATTGATGGGAAATGTGGAGATAATAAGTTCAACAAAGGACCTATGGTCGTTTATTGAACTTATTATCTGAACTTTCCCTAAGATATAACTTGTAATTATTGGCATTTTTACTAAACTTGACGAAGTCAGGTTTGAGCTATTGCCATGGGTTGGTCGTCCATGTGTGTATCTGTCAACAATTTCCTTTGGCACATCCTACAGGCCTCATCCCTCATCCAATCGTCACAAAACTTCATATTGATTCTGTTAAAAAAGATGGCCACCAGCATCCATCTTGGATTTTACTTTATTTATACATTGTATCCAGAGAAGGATCCAGAGATGTTTTGATACCTGTTACAGGTTTGGGCGCCCAAACTCTGGAGACCCAAATGTCCCCAAATTCCAAGTTGATAGTATTTATTCAAGTTGGATTTTCCATATTTTCCAGTGTATTTTCAAGGAATTTTTCAACCTGCAGATGATATAGTCTATTATGTAGAGGCTTTATTTGCACAATCAAGTGTCCAGTACTGAATTTTTTAACATCCAAATTTATATGGGGACATACTCAAATACAGAACAGGTGTCCCCAACAATTCTCTGGATCCTTCCCTGATTGTATCTCTTAATGTTGACATCTAGTATTACCTAGACATTTCAACTTTTCCGTATTTCTAATTGCTCCATTGACTGTAACACATTAAATTACCCCCCCCTCTAAGTTGAGCTACTGTTTCATTGACACTTTCATTGTTCTATGGCATTGCTTTAGAATTGCATTGAATTATATTCTAGATTCTGCGGCATTGCCTTTTGCTGTAGCTAATTTTAAGGGGTACATGTAATATTTTTTGCTCATAAATATACAGACTCATTTGTTCAGTTTGTTGATTAAAGATTTTGAAAATAAATTTATTAAACACATGAGTATGTTTTAATTCCATAGTAAATGCTTCATGATATTTGCCGAGGGAACAATCTGAAAGAAGACACCATTTCATGTATTCAATCGCTAGGGATTCCTCCTATCATTTTCTTTAATTTTAAGCAGGAGAAGCTGCCAAGGCATGGATTCCCATTCGTTCATTTCAGGGGCTGTTCATATAATAAGTTTAACTCTGGCTGTTTATTGAACCTATTAGCTGAGCATCCTGCAAATGAATGATTGGGAATCAAGTAATGACTCATCAGTGAGTACACTTTATCGAATAGTTAAATATGTAGTCACAGATCCAGCCTAAATTTCATGAAACCAATCTTGGCTTTGCTTTAGATTATATATTGTATAAATAACAAGTTTGCACGGTTACGTAGCGTTTTTCCGAAGGTCCGATTCTCCGAAGGTCAGATTCTTCGACGCCCCGATTCTCCGAAAGCCCAAACTCCGAAGTCCCGATTCTCCGAAATCCCATAACTCCGAAGACCCCATAACTCCGAAAGCCCATAACTCCGAAGGCCTATAACTCCGAACGCTCATAACTCCGAAGGTCTATAACTCCGAAGGGCCGATTCTCCGAAGGTCCGATTCTCCGAAGATCATGTTTTATCGCTTATTAAATAGTGTACAGTCCAGTGGCGGGGTCAATGGGGCCCTAGGGAAGACCGCCCCCAAAAAACATGTCAAATGTCATGTAAACGTCAGGAAATCCCTCCTAGGCATTCAAATATTCACAGTGTTCCTGCCCAGGGGTGCCCGGACCAACGATTGGGGGCGACCCCTCCCATGTATGCGCTCCCCAAATCAGGCCTTCGTGATATGCTTTCGGCATATCATATGCATGATATATCCCCCACATATCCCCCACATATGCTAATTAATGTGCACCCCTGAATGGGAACCCTGGCTCTGCCACTGGTGTGCACCGGGTATATTATAACGAAACGCTGCAAGAATGTCAGAGTAGCCTAACATGCGCATGGGGGGCGACAAGTTCTTCCCCGTTCACCCCTGTACATTTTACTCTGGCATCTCATGGGCCAACGTAACGTTATAGTATCTGGTGTATAGTCAGTTGCGGGCCAGGATTCCCATTTAGGTGGGGGCAGAAGGAAAAGTTTGAATATTTTGATGCCCCATGAACGATTTCCGGGCGTTTACATGACATTGGACATGTTTTGGTAGGGGCCCATATTGTCTGAAATAGCAAGTAGAGGTTTAATGGGGGCAGTGGGAATTTTGGGACCCCTTGGCTTCGCCACTGGACTGTACACTATTTAGTAAACGATAATACCCCGATAAAACAAAATCTTCGGAGAATCGGACCTTCGGAGAATCGGCCCTTCGGAGTTATAGGTCTTCGGAGTTATAGGTCTTCGGAGAATCGGCCCTTCGGAGTTATGGGCTTTCGGAGAATCGGATCTTCGGAGTTATGGGCCGTCGGAGAATCGGGTCTTCGGAGTTGTGGGCCGTCGGAAAAACGGGTCTTCGGAGTTGTGGGCCGTCGGAGAATCGGGTCTTCGGAGTTGTGGGCCTTCGTAGTAATAGGTCTTCGGAAAACCGGTCTGACACCGTTTGCACGACCTTTTATAATTTTTCAGGATTTAGTCGGAAATATGGCTTGTTGCCATTCATCGGAAAGCTCTCAGTGAGAGCTTTCTGATGAATGGCAACAAGCCATATTTCCAACTAAATCCTGAAAAATTACCCATAATTTTGCTGTGGTTAAGGAGTTGATTTATATATATAACTAGAAGGTGACCCGACTTCGTCCGGGCTTTGACCTTGAATTGTCCATTTTAAAGGTCAAGGTCAAATGGGGTCACGATTTGACCAGTTCAAAACCCTGCCCGGACAAAAGTACCCGACAAACGTTCCCGTCAAAATCCATCCGGTTTTACCCGATTTGACCTTGAATTGATCATTTTGAAGGTCAAGGTTTTAGGTCGGGGACACGACTCGACCCGTCCAAAACACACAGTGGACAACAGTAACCCCATGTATCAAATTTCGTCTAAATCCCATCAAAATTGGCGATTTGACCTTGATTGACCCGATTTCAAGGTCACGTCGCACGGGAAAATGAATATGCTTATGAGACTCCCCGTACGAATGTACCACCACATACCAAGTTTCATCAAAATCCCGTGATATTCGGGCGTTTGACCTTGAAATGACCCGATGTCAAGGTCACGTTGCACGGGCAAATTAATAGGCCTACAGTATGCCCGTTCACGGCCGAAAATACCCCCACATACCAAGTTTCATCGAAATCGGGTTGGCCGTTTTCGAGTTCATCGCGAACACACAGACAGACAGATCTTCCAAAATATATAATAGATATTTAGGGCATTACTGTAGTTATGTTGCTAACCCTTATACTGTCTCCATTGCAGTCGTTGCGTAGGAATTACATATGTGGTCAAATGTTGTGTACAATAGAGAAACGATATACATGTAGTAATAATATCCCCAAATCGGTCTATGAAAAGAGTCCATTATATATTATAACAGCGTAAATTGCATTTATAAATTATCACATGTATAACAGCCGGATGTGGGGACCAAACATGTTGATAACATTCTGTATCAGAAATAAAATGGGTGATCGCCACCCCTAATTTCCCATGTGTGACAGCTTTCGCTGCCCCTGCGTCAATTTCATTCTTAGATGTTAATAAACCCAACTAGTTGTTTATCACCCCTGGTCAAGTGGTCCTGCCAATTTGATATGATCTTGGTGGGTTCTGCTGATTTACCTGATGTTGGTGGGGCAAAATGATTCTGTTGAGAACAAGTTCCATTATTTTTCAATTCAAAGAAAAAGCCATTGTGTACAGCATTCAAGAACATATCTATAGTGTATATATTTAAACATAATACTAGGGGATTGTCTGCCAAAAATGATGGGCGACAAACATGACATGCAGGAACATGTGAAGAATTAGTTTAAGCTCATAATAAATGCTCTTTATTGGTAATTATTAGTGCCTCTTTAACCCTTTCAGTGCCAAGTCCAATTTTTGTATCAACCCATATACCCTGTGCCAATGCATTCTCTTATATATGCGAGTCGACCATAGGTCGCCTCGCATATATATTAGAATGCATTGGCCTAACAAATTTTCATCATTTGTTATTATTTTTTACAATTTTAATAATTGTTTCTTATATTCTACTCTCATTCAGTGCCAGACTTATTTTGTAGGTTTAGTGCCAGGGAATCTTACGTTTTTCATGGGCATCAAATTTATTACTATGAATACTTGGTGATAGTTTTGAGTTATAACATACCCCTAAGGTTTTATCCGGTTTGTTTTTAAATTCGCTATAGCATGCTTAAGCATACCCAAAAAATATATATATATATAAAAAATATATATATATATATAAACACAAAAAAAATATTATTTTTTTAGGGCCGATTTTACAGACCGTAAATTAGGGCCGATGAGATCGACCCCTGGCACTGAAAAGGTTAAGTAATTTGAGGACAACTTCACCTATCCTGTGTCATGTTACCCCTGTGCAAAAATTCTCCCACATATTTTTCTAAGCTGATAATAAGCACTCTTTATTAATCATAAAATTTATCAGTTCCCCTTTAAGTCATCTGAGGTCAAAGGCACCTATCCCATGATATTCCCCTGGTCATGTGACCAATGTGTACCATTTTTCCTACATACATGTATATTCAAAGCTGGCTCATATATGCCCCTTTACGTTGCTTGCTGTCAAAAATAGATGGCTGACTATATGACATGCAGGAAAATATCGTCGCCGCTGATCAATAAAAAGAAAGCCGTCAAACTGTGCTAGTGTGCTTGGAGTTTGTCTGGAATTTATGACGGATGCCGCTGAAACCACATTCGTCTTTTGAGAAGGTAACTCATTGTATCAGTAAAAATATTGCATTGATAACCTTTGGGAAACTTGTTAAATCTCAGGCCGTCTTGTACCGATTGGCCTGAAAATTTGCGTGTCGTATTCTAAGTCAAAATTTGGGCACAATCGGACATGGCAACATGCAGGGACCAGCCCGAAAGCTTTCCGATGAATGGCAACAAGCCATATTTCCGACTGAATCCTGAAAAGTTACCTATAATTCTGCTGTGGTTAAGGAGTCGATTACTTAGAGCATTACTGTATATGACATACTACTAGATCATAGAAGTGTGATGTTCGGGTGAAAATTGAACTTCGGACATAATGACTTCTCCCTGACAACAATGTCCACTTCTCCCTAATCAAATTCAAAACTTCTAGGCTGGTCCCCAGCGACATGGGACGTAACAACCTGTGACCAGGTTCACTCTCTGGCTTAGGCCTCATTGTCTCATAAGTATCCTTATTATCAAATTAACACATTTTTTAGTTTCTTTAGAAACTTCTTTAGAAAGTGTCTTTCTTTTTTGTTTTAGTTTATATATATCCCCAAATTGGCAGATGACACAATGCATAATCGAGGTGCCCAAATGTGCACACATCACCATCTGTGTCAAAATCTAGCAATGCAGAATGAGGTTCCCCCAGAGGATTAATTTGGTGAAGCTAGCCACTGTCTTCACTATATTTACCATATGGGAACCTCATGCCCGTACTCCCAGTTCTCGGGAGCATACTTTATGTTATATCCATGACAGCAGTTAAATAAAATATCAGCAAACTGTGCCTACAGTAATGCTCTAAGTAATCGACTTTTTAACCACAGCAGAATTATGGGTAACTTTTCAGGATTTAGTACAAAATATGGCTTGTTGCCATTCATCGGAAAGCTCTCAGGGAGAGCTTTCCGATGAATGGCAACAAGCCATATTTCCGACTAAATCCTGAAAAGTTACCCATAATTCTGCTGTGGTTAAGAAGTCGATTACTTAGAGCATTACTGTACCTTGTGCTGACATTGAGCATGCTGCACTTAAGTTCACTACTCATATAAATATTGAGCACTCAAGTTTCCAGCGGTCCCCACAGGTCATATAGCGACTCTAAAAGCTTACCAGTCATACTTCATACTGCATCGAGTTTGCCAAGCACTTATAGCGATAACACCAAACTCCAGGCAGAGTTATCTCCCATCGCTCCGCTGAGATACCACTGCCATAATGACATTAATCGGTAAGGAATTCTTACGTGTTTTTAGTTCTTATGTTTTAGGATTAAAATTGTCTATGTCTGGCTCAGTTCATATTGTTCTTATCAATACCGAAAGAATTACCATTATTGCAAACTTTAAAAAAAATTTGGTGGTCAAAACAAGATAATAGGTGACTAAATACAGTTCCGCGATGATATGTAATGAAAGTGTCAATGACACTGTAGCTCAACTTGGAAAGGGAATAATTTAATGTATTACAGTCAATGGAGCGATTAGGAATGTGGAAAGTTGAATGTCTAATACTAGTTTATAGACATGAAGAGAAAAGTAAAATCCAAGATGGCTGCTGACGGCCATGTCTTCGGCCAAATGACCCCAAAATGATTGTATCCCATCCACATGTCATCGTTAACATCCATGACAAATTTTATGACGAACAGACTAAAGGTACGACCTGTAGCCCATGCTAAAGAATTTAGTCATACAAAGAGTAAAATCCAAGATGGCTGCTGGCGGCCATGTTTTTTGGACAAATGACCCCAAAATGACTCGTACCCATCCACATGTCATTGTTAACATCCAGGACAAATTTTATGATGATCAGACTAAAAGTACGACCTGTAGCCCGTGCTAAATGATTTAGTCATACAAAGAGTAAAATCCAAGATGGCTGCTGGCGGCCATGTTTTTTGGCCGAATGACCTCAAAATGACTCGTTCCAATCTACATGTCATTGCTAACATCCATGACAAATTTTATGATGATCAGACTAAAGGTACGACCTGTCGCCCGTGCTAAAGGATTTAGTCATACAAAGAGCAAAATCCAAGATGGCTGCTGCGGTCATGTTTTTTGGCCGAATGACCCCAAAATTAATCGTTCCCATCTACATGTCAATATTAACATCCATGATAAATTTTATGATGATCAGACGAACAGTACGACCTGGAGCCTGTGCTAATGGATTGAATTTTGAAATCAAAGATGGCCACTTGCGGCCATGTTTTTCATCCAAATGACCCAAAAAATGACTCGTTCCCATCTACATTCAAATTTCAACAGCCACGAAAAATTTCATGATGATCAGACTCAAGGTACGACCTGTAGTCCGTGCTAAAGGATTTAGTCATACAAAGAGTAAAAAACAAGATGGCTTCTGGTGGCCATGTTTTTTGGCCGAATGACCCCAAAATGACCCGTTCCCATCTACATGTCATTGTTATCATCCATGACAAATTTTATGATGATCAGACTAAAGGTACGACCTGTAGCCTGTGCTAAAGGATCTAGTCATACAAAGAGTAAAATCCAAGATGGCTGCTGGCGGCCATGTTTTTTGGCCGAATGACCTCAAAATGACTCGTTCCCATCTACATGTCATTGTTATCATCCATGACAAATTTCATGATGATCAGACTAAAGGTACGACCTGTAGCCTGTGCTAATGGATTGAATTTTGAAATCAAAGATGGCCATGTTTTTCATCCGAATCACCCCAAAATGACTCGTTCCCATCTACATTACAATTTCAACAGCCATAACAAAATTTATGATGATCAGACTAAAAGTACGACCTGTAGCCCGTGCTAAATGATTTAGTCATACAAAGAGTAAAATCCAAGATGGCTTCTGGTGGCCATGTTTTTTGGCCGAATGACCCCAAAATGACTCGTTCTCATCTACATGTCATTATTAACATTCATGACAAATTTTATGATGATCAGACTAAAAGTACGACCTGTAGCCCGTGCTAAATGATTTAGTCATACAAAGAGTAAAATCCAAGATGGCTGAAGGCGGCCATGTTTTTCGGCCAAATGACCCCAAAATGACTCGTTCCCATCTACATGTCATTATTAACATCCATGACAAATTTTATGATGATCAGACTAAATGTACGACCTGTAGCCTGTGCTAAAGAATTTAGTCATACAAAGAGTAAAATCCAAGATGGCTGCTGGCGGCCATGTTTTTTGGCCGAAGGACCCCAAAATTACTTGTTCCCATCTACATGTCATTGTTAACATCCATGACAAATTTAATGATGATCAGACGAACAGTACGACCTGTGGCCTGTGCTAATGGATTAAATTTTGAAATCAAAGATGGCTGCTGGTGGCCATGTTTTTTGTCCGAATGACCCCAAAACGACTCGTTCCCATCTACATTCTAATTTCAACAGCCATTACAAATTTCATGATGATCAGACTAAAGGTACGACCTGTAGCCCGTGCTAAAGGATTTAGTCATACAAAGAGTAAAATCCAAGATGGCTGCTGGCGGCCATGTTTTTTGCCCGAATGACCCAAAAAAGACTCGTTCCCATCTACATGTCATTGTTAACATCCATGACAAATTTCATGACAATAAGACGAACGGTACAGCCTGTAGCCCGTGCTAATGGATTGAATTTTGAAATCCAAGATGGCCACTGGTGGCCATGTTTTTTTTCCGAATGACCCCAAAATGACTCGTTCCCATCTACATGTCAATGTCAACATCCATGACAAATTTCATAATAATCGGACCAAAGGTACGAACTGTAGCCCGTGCTAAAGGAAATTGTTGACGCATCACGCACACACACACGCACACACGCATACACGCACACACGGACGACGGATACCAAGCCATGGCAATAGCTCAAACTTTACAAAGTAAAGTTGAGCTAAAAATAGATTTATCGTCTGCAAAGTACACTCATTGTGGCAGTGATATATCGCAGCGATAGCGTAGAGGGCGCTGTATGGAGTTTGCGATAACACCTCTGTCAAAATAGCAATTCAATTTCCGTCTGCTATTAAATTAATCTAATAATATCACCGAGTTAATGAGCGAAACATGAAACTTTAATTTATGGTATAAAACAATGGGGTGCATCAGTTGTCTCTGGAACATTCATTCACATGCCAATGCAATAGGAGATATAATACTACGAAGTAGAAAAAATAGTCCCACGCAAATTTGAAAATTATTTGGATAACACATTATTTATGGACCGGATTGAACACGATTCTGGTATTATGTGATCAGTCTGTGTTGTCGGAGACAAAATTTTTATTGAACACATATTTTCTCTAATTTACAAGAATCTTGTAAATTCTGGTATTTGGACAGCATCGAAAGTCTGATAAAGTGATTGAGATTAGCGACGCTATGAGAGCTCGCTTTCTATATAGCATTGCTAACCTCTCACATTATCGGTAAGAGACACCGCTGGTAGAGATTGGGAGTTTGCTAGAATTTAACTATCAAAGTCAGTTATTGCAGAAAGTATCCTGGATGGGATGACGAGATTCTATATACATTAATGCCCTAAATAATCAACTCTTTAACCACGGCAGAATTATGGGTGATTTTTCAGGATTTAGACTGAAATATGGCTTGTTGCCATTCGTCGGAAAGCTCTCACCGAGAGCTTTCCAATGAATGGCAACAAGCCATATTTCCGACTAAATCCTGATAAGTTACCCATAATTCTGCTGTGGTAAAGTAGTTGATTATTTAGGGCATTACTGTAACTTGTAACATGACTGTATTACTATAATTTTGTTATGTTTGCACTATAAGTGGATTTGCATTATGAACACATTGGATGCAAGACTGGTTAGTTGAAATCGCCGCTATGTGATGTCGCGGGCGAGCCATGTATTCTCATTGAATCTACTATTGTTGAGTGTAAATATAAGGAGCGGATGTTGCGTTCAGTATATGGGTGCATATTGTTCTGGCATTTTACGTGGAAAGCGTTAGATCAACTTGCATCCATACTCAATGAACACAAGGAAATCAACATCAATTTAAATTCTTAAGTGGAGATGCAGTTGGCAGGAATATAGTCACATGATTTTATTGCACCAAACCTACACGATAATAGATATCACCCCAATATCTAGCAAAATGTGTAAACAATAGTAAGAGGTGAACACCAATATGCTTAACCCTTTCATGACAGGAGCTGCGCTGGTGCAGCATTAAAGATCCTGTGCCAGAGCATTATCATATATGCGAATATATAAGAGAATGCACTGGCTAACACAGTCGAGGTAAATATTGTTAGGCCAAAGCATTCTCTTATGCGAGGCTCCCTATGGGAGAATGCATTGGCACAGGGTTTTTGCAAAATTTCAGGAAGCTCCAGCCATGGAAGGGTTAATTGGCTTCAATCTAAATAAGACTTTAATAAATATCGTTGACTGATAGATACCCAAATATGATGTCTCCCGGATTGCGATAAGAATAACAAGTTATGACTATGTCACCTGTATTCTTTATTACACAATTTGTTGTGTTGCAATATGTGTGGGAAAATTGTGAAAATTGTTAGACCTCCGATCTCACAATTTAAATATAGCCAACCACGAATCAGTGTATATCATTGTTATTGGCTTTTTGTATAGATTGGATTCTGCTTTACAATGAGCTATAAAGGCGAAACAAATGAAAGAGCGCCCAGCAGTCTGAGACATGACCAAATGGAATGGAGGGAATCCCATCATTACAGAAATGAAATCTGAATCAAAGTTCCGGAGACGTATATCTGATAAGATTGTCAGCGGCTTTTATAAGAGACTGTTTGCCAAGTTACTTCCATTTAAGTACATTTCTCTCGAATCTATAGATTTCTATGAAGGGAGTAAACAAAACAAAAATACAGTGGAGCCAATTATGTGCAAATAAGCATCATGCAGGGTGGAAATTTTGACGAAATTATAAATAAATATGTATTCACATTTATTTGGAACACTTGAGTCAGTACCCATTTGATTAACCACAACACCTGGAGGAGGTATCAATCTATATATTTATTTCAATCGGTTATAATTATATTTTGATTAAACACAAACAAATCTTACCAATAAGAGACCGCTGCTCATAACATCTAGAGGATCTTTAATGAGTCGTAATTCGATACGAAATTTATTAACCCTTTACCCAACAAACCGGCCAAATAAAGCTTCAACAGTCTAAAATATCTTCGGTCTGTCTCAATAGAACCATACAAATATGGATATCATTGGAATCGGCTCCTTGACCACATTGTGATAGTTACAGTTATGCCCTGTGCCAATGCATTCTCTTATATATGCGAGTCGACCATAGGTCGCCTCGCATATATAAGAGAATGCATTGGCCTAAAAAAAAATCTTTTTTTAACACTTTTTACCATTTTTTCTTACATTCTTTAACAATTTTATAATTTTTAATGTGTTAAGCCAATGCATTCTCTTATATATGCGAGGCGACCTATGGTCGACTCGCATATATAAGAGAATGCATTGGCACAGGGCCCTTCTGTTGGGTAAAGGGTTAATCATTTTTTTTATAGAATTGTGATGCATTTGAGATCCTTTTTATCACATTTTAGCAAGGAAAAATGATCTTGAAATGACTGGGGTTAAAATAAATTAACATCGATTTCCTTATCACTACCAAAGAGCAAGAAAAATTATAGTTCCATTTTAAATGTGTCTTTTCATACATTGTATTGACAAAATTGTTCAACCACATTATCACCCATGTTCATTTCAAAGTCAACACTAGTCTAAGTAACACAACACAAATCGAATATCATAATTATATTCTAATTAACATAATAATAGAGTTCCAGCATTGACATCATTGCACTAAGCTCTCATGTCACTGCATGTGCTGATAATACATGTGTGTCTTACTAAAATATGAGGCCGGGTTTAGGGCCCGGCTAATTATGTGATAAATATATATAATGTTAACAAGAATATAAGGTGTGTGAAAATAACAATATTGAAAAAAATTATCTGCATATAGATTTGAACACCTCACTTGATTGTGTAGCACCAATTCATGAATATATTTCACAGCTATTCATTTTCAGTGTGACCTGAAGATGATAACATAATTAGCACCAATTAATTTTTTATTATTAAACTACTGGCACATCTTCTGTAGAAAGTCTGACTATGAAACCCTGTAAACTGTATATATTTAAACATGAATACTGCTATATCATATAATAATGTGACTAAGTAAAGAAGCACTAGAACCAACAACAGCAAAACAGAAAATGATTAAAGGGGGACTCTACGTACACTAAATCTGACTATTTGTGGGACCATCTCGTTTTATACTTAACAAAAAACATGGTAATTATAATGAAAATGAGTTCAAGAATCGAGTCATAAACTCGTTTTCATTATAATTAACATGTTGTTTTCATTGTTCATAGTGCACATGAGTGTATTTTGCACTAATCCAGGACTCAAATTCATTCATTTATTGCATATAATATATTATGTTGAGTATAAAAGGAGTATTAACCCTTTACCCAACAGAACGGCCCTGTGCCAATGCATTCTCTTATATATGCGAGTCGACCATAGGTCGCCTCGCATATATAAGAGAATGCATTGGCTTAACACATTAAAAATTATAAAATTGTTAAAGAATGTAAGAAAAAATGGTAAAAAGTGTTAAAAACAGATTTTTTTTAGGCCAATGCATTCTCTTATATATGCGAGGCGACCTATGGTCGACTCGCATATATAAGAGAATGCATTGGCACAGGGCATAACTGTAACTATCACAATGTGGTCAAGGAGCCGGTTCCAATGATATCCATATTTGTATGGTTCTATTGAGACAGACCGAAGATATTTTAGGCTGTTGAAGCTTTATTTGGCCGGTTTTGGCCGGTTTATTTGTTGGGTAAAGGGTTAATGACCAAATTAGGATATAATCCCCCTTTAATATTAAATGTATATTTATATAAAAAAAAACAATTGTCAGGCAACAACAGGCAACAATACATATTTTCACTTCACATCGTTTCTATTAACCCTCCAATTACTGAATAGATTCTCCCATTCAGGCATAACATTATACATTGGAATGGCCCATTCTTTATTAGTAGGGACATTCAGACACTATACACAACAGGAGTAAGATTAAGGTTGTTTAGCTAACAGGCCTCAAAATATGGTGCCGGACATTTGCAGAATGAGGTACCCAGAGGGTGAATTTAGTGATGCTACCTTGCACAGCTGGCTAGCATCACCAAATTCATCCTCTAGGGACCTCATTCTGAATGGTCTCATCTGTTATGGGAGACCTAGCTAGACACGGATTAAAAGTTCACAGATTGCAATGTGCCCCCATTGGGCACCTCGATTATGCATTGTGTCATCTGCCAGTTATCGGGTATAGAGAAAATAAACTAAAAAAGAAACTTTCTAAAGACGTTTCTAAAGAAACTAAAAATCTTATTAATTTTATAATTAATATACTTTCCAGAGGAAATGGGACCTAAGCAGAATGAGGTTCCCAGAGGGGAAATTTAGTGATTCCAGCCAGCTGTGTGGGGTAGTGTCACTGTATTCACCCTCTGGAGACCTCATTCCGCAAATGTCTGGCACTATATTAAGAGGCCTGTCAGCTAAGATGTTCAACGAACAGCCTGAATTCAATGAACATAATAAAACTCTTTTGATACCACCCAGCACCGCAACAGGACAACCCAGAGCCACGAAATTAGAATAAGCTGGATTTTTTCGCAATTATGCGCATTTGGAACAAGCTAATAAATATTATTGAGCAGTACTGCTGTCATATGTTATGTCATCTCTATTTAGAATATGGGCGTGTCGTTTACTGTGGTAACCATTCTTATTTGGCACGTGATTTTGAAATTTTGATTAAATTGCCCTATTAGTAATCAACTCTTTAAACACAGCAGAATTATGGGTAACTTTTCAGGATTTAGTCGGAAATATGGCTTGTTGGTATTCATCAGAAAGCTCTCGGGGAGAGCTTTCCGATGAATGGCAACAAGCCATATTTCCGAATAAATCCTGAAAAGTTACCCATAATTCTGCTGTGTTTAAGGATTCGATTACTAGGGCATTACTGTATACATGTTCTGCCTGACCATTCCCCAATTATGAAGTAACATACATAATTTTGATTTTGGGCATACGATTTTTGATCCGTTAAACTGCGCGACGCTAACAACTTCAAGAGACTGCCGGTATGGCTTGTGTGAATATTAATTGATTTTGCAGGAAGCTATTGACACATCCTTCGATGCACAAGTAATTCATAGGCGTAATTCCTCCCGTTTGAAATAATTTAAGCCATGGGAGACTCTAGACCGAGATGTTGATGGTAATGAAACCTTCGTCTAGTTTGAACGAGACTGTTCAAAAGCGAGCATAATTTCAGTCTTCCAACCACAGTGCAGCTTAAAGCTGAACATCGCCACAAATAAATCAATGGGAATCAACGAGCTAACTACTCATCAGTAAATGTTCAATTAGGAAGGGTTAAAACATTTGATATCAAGGTTTGAAAAAATGGTATGCAAGCCTTGAAATAGTGTGCCTGTCATTTGCAGAATGAGGTCCCCAGAGGGTGAATTTAGTGATGCTACCCTGCATAGCGGGCTAGCATCACCAAATTCACCCTCTGGGGACCTCATTCTGCAAATGACAGACACCCTATTTCAAGACTTGATGGTATGCAAATATGCTGTAATCCTAGACAGGTAAGTACACAATTCAAGTACTTTAACACAAAATATTTACATAGCCCGTCTGATCGTTCTCAAGTGTTCAGTCATCGATAATTTCCTGGGATGAGTTATTGGACCATACCAGGATATAGTGTGTCTGTCATTTGCAGAATGAGGTCCCCAGATGGTGAATTTTAAGTGACACTATCTTGCACAGCAGGCTAGCATCAGCAAATTTGCCCTTTGAGAACCTCAACTTCTATGGGAGACCTAAGACCAGATTGAAGTTCCCCAGTTGAAGTTGGTGATGTTCACCTTTCAGTCACCTCGATTATGTATTTTATCTTCTGCAAATTAGGGGATATTGAAACGGAAATTTGACAAATTGTCATGGCTTTTTATATCTTTATTTTTAACTGCAAAAATTAAGCTAAGATTCAGTTTGATTGTCTATGAATTAATTAACTGTGTCTGCAAAATTTACAAACTTGAAATATTTGAAAATATTTTTTTTTAAAACCCCCAAAAAAATAAATCATTTGGGGGTTTAACCCGTCCATGACTGGAGCTTAGTGAGATTTTGCGAAAACTCTGTCCCAATGCATTCTCTTATATATGCGAATCTTCCATAGGGAGCCTCGCATATATAAGAGAATACATTGGCCTAACAATATTTACATTGACCTTGTAAGCCAGTGTATTATCTTATATATGCGAGGCTCCCTAAGGCACAGGGTCTTTAATGCTGCACCAGCGCGGCTCCCATCATGAAAGGGTTAATGAGTCAGTATCCTAAGTTAAATGCATTCTCTTATATATGCGAGGCTCCCTATGGCAGAATGCACTGGCACAGGGTCTTTAAAGATACATAATCCGAATTAATGCTCCCAAATTACTATTTTTTGGTAAAAAATATTTAATTTGAGTCGAGGAACCCACCCATCAAAGCTCAGAGTCATCAGGTATCGATTTTTGAAATCTGTTATTTTTCACCACCTGGATAGCAAACATTCGATGAGCCGACCGACATACTCTCGATACCAAATTGCGTTGAAAAAAATGTTGATATATAACATGCTTGGAAAATTATACTTGAGTTGACAGTGCTTAGCATTATATTTGGGTAATTAATCAAATCTGATAACTAAAGCGTCTTTTGAAGAAATATTGTTGTTGTTGAAATCTGATGGTATGGGGACCATCAAATCGGATTGTGTACCTTTAATGCTGCACCAGCGCAGCTCCCGTCATGAAAGGGTTAAAATAGGTTCAGTAGGGAAACCCCCAACGAGAAATTTCTTTGGCCTAACACCATTCATCAAAGCCAAACATGTAAAGATTTCACTGTGAAAAGTTTCAAAAGTAACTAATTCCTTATGCACATCTAAAGAAAATGTTCAATAGTGCTAGCATCACCAAATTCATCCTCTAGGGACCTCATTCTGAATGGTCTCATCTGTTATGGGAGACCTAGCTAGACACGGATTAAAAGTTCACAGATTGCAATGTGCCCTCATTGGGCACCTCGATTATGCATTGTGTCATCTGCCAGTTATCGGGTATAGAGAAAATAAACTAAAAAAGAAACTTTCTAAAGACGTTTCTAAAGAAACTAAAAATCTTATTAATTTTATAATTAATATACTTTCCAGAGGAAATGAGACCTAAGCAGAATGAGGTTCCCAGAGGGGAAATTTTAGTGATTCCAGCCAGCTGTGTGGGGTAGTGTCACTGAATTCACCCTCTGGAGACCTCATTCCACAAATGTCCGGCACTATATTAAGAGGCCTGTCAGCTAAGATGTTCAACGAACAGCCTGAATTGACTGCAATGAACATAATAAAACTCTTTTGATACCACCCAGCACCGCAACAGGACAACCCAGAGCCACGAAATTAGAATAAGCTGGATTTTTCGCAATTATGCGCATTTGGAACAAGCTAATAAATATTATTGAGCAGTACTGCTGTCATATGTTATGTCATCTCTATTTAGAATATGGGCGTGTCGTTTACTGTGGTAACCATTCTTATTTGGCACGTGATTTTGAAATTTTGATTAAATTGCCCTATTAGTAATCAACTCTTTAAACACAGCAGAATTATGGGTAACTTTTCAGGATTTAGTCGGAAATATGGCTTGTTGGTATTCATCAGAAAGCTCTCGGGGAGAGCTTTCCGATGAATGGCAACAAGCCATATTTCCGAATAAATCCTGAAAAGTTACCCATAATTCTGCTGTGTTTAAGGATTCGATTACTAGGGCATTACTGTATACATGTTCTGCCTGACCATTCCCCAATTATGAAGTAACATACATTATTTTGATTTTGGGCATACGATTTTTGATCCGTTAAACTGCGCGACGCTAACAACTTCAAGAGACTGCCGGTATGGCTTGTGTGAATAAGTGAATATAATTGATTTTGCAGGAAGCTATTGACACATCCTTCGATGCACAAGTAATTCATAGGCGTAATTCCTCCCGTTTGAAATAATTTAAGCCATGGGAGACTCTAGACTGAGATGTTGATGGTAATGAAACCTTCGTCTAGTTTGAACGAGACTGTTCAAAAGCGAGCATAATTTCAGTCTTCCAACCACCGTGCAGCTTAAAGCTGAACATCGCCACAAATAAATCAATGGGAATCAACGAGCTAACTACTCATCAGTAAATGTTCAATTAGGAAGGGTTAAAACATTTGATATCAAGGTTTGAAAAAATGGTATGCAAGCCTTGAAATAGTGTGCCTGTCATTTGCAGAATGAGGTCCCCAGAGGGTGAATTTAGTGATGCTACCCCGCCACCCATCAAAGCTCAGAGTTATCAGGTATCGATTTTTTAAATCTGTTATTTTGCACCACCTGGATAGCAAATATTCTATGAGCCGACCGACATACTCTCGATAACAAATTGCGTTGAAAAAAATGTTGATAAATAACACGCTTGGAAAATTATACTTGAGTTGACAGTGTCTTTTGAAGAAATATAGTTGTTGTTGGAATCTGATGGTATGGGGACCATCAAATCGGATTGTGTACCTTTAATGCTGCACCAGCGCAGCTCCTGTCATGAAAGGGTTAAAATCGGTTCAGTAGGGAAACACCCAACGAGAAATTTCTTTGTCCTAACACCATTCATCGAAGCCAAACATGTAAAGATTTCATTGTGAAAGTGTCAAAAGTAACTACTTCCTTGTGCACATCTAACGAAAATGTTCAATAGTAATGTTTTAGCTGAAGACTTCTTGAGTGTTTATTTTAGCCAGGACGACATCTTGAATGATGAAGAAATCTTCGACCAAAATCATTTGACAGATATGCATCGATGTTCTAGTGGGTGTTTCTAAATAGCTAGGACAATGGTACTCAGGAAAACTAAAGGCAAGGCCGAGGATTTGAATAATATGTAAAATTCTGTATCCTGTTCATACAAAGTTGTTAAGCCTTCCACAAGCCTTGAAATAGCGTGTCTGTCATTTGCAGAATGAGGTCCCCAGAGGGTGAATTTAGTGATGCTACCCCGCATAGCGGGCTAGCATCACCAAATTCACACTCTGGGAACCTCATACTGCTGAGATGTAAGCAGAATGAGGTCCCCAGAGGGTGAATTTGGTGATGCTAGCCCACTATGCGGGGTAGCATCACTAAATTCACCCTCTGGGGTCATCATTCTGCAAATGACAGACACGCTATTTCAAGGCTTGCCCTTCCATGACTGGAGTTTCCTGAAATTTTGTTAAACCCCATACAGGGAGCCTCGCACATATAAGAGTATTCATTGACCTAACAATATTTACCATGTGCTTGTAAGCCAATGCATTCTCTTATATATGCGAGGCTCCCTATGGAAGACTCGCATATATAAGAGAATGTACTAGCAGAGGATATTTAATGCTGCACCCATGCGGGATAGCGTCACTAAATTCACCCTCTGGGGACCTCATTCTGCAAATGACAGGCACACTGAACTCAGGCTTTGTGGGAAATGTTCCTAATGGTATAACTCTTCGAGGAGGATAGAGTAATTAACGGGGTATATATTACGAGGTTCTATCGATGCTTAGAATATGATTAATAATATATTACTCTATGTTATTCACTTGTGAGGTCACACTCCAGGCACTACCATATGCTCGTCTTTAAATTCACGATCGATGTGTAAATTTTAAACTGAGCGAAAAATAGTACAACTTCTGAGTTTATGCTGTACCCCAGGGAAAATAAGAGAGTTATGTTAATGAATTACATACATTACGGAAGATTGGACATAATAGACAATAATATTCACATACAGGCAACCAATCTCCATTGTTCACGTGGAGACAAGCCTGAGTTTAGTGTGCTTGTCATTTGCAGAATGAGGGTCCCCAGAGGGTGAATTTAGTGATGCTATCCCATATAGCGGGCTAGCATCACCAAATTCACCCTTTTGGGGACCTCATTCTGCATGGCCTCATCTGCTATGGAAGACATATAGACTCAGATTGAAGTTCCCAAATGGTGAATATTGTGATGTACACCCATTGGGAACATTGATTATTCAATGTGTCGTCTGCCAATTGGGGATATAGAGAAACTTAACTAAAATAGAAATAGAATCTATGTGAAGAAGTTTCTATAGAAATTTTATAATAAAGAAACTGTCCAGAGAATATGAGGCCTAAGCAGAATGAGGTCCCCAGAGGGTGAATTTGGTGATGCTAGCCCGTTATGGGCGATAGCGTCACTAAATTCACCCTCTGGGGACCTCATTCTGCAAATGCAGACACGCTATAATCAGGCTTGCATGTAAAGTGATAAATCATGTAAAATCTTCAATGCTGCAATTGTGAAAATACAATCATTTACAGGCTGAAGGTGCATGAATGCACATTACCATATCCACAACAATGGACTGGCACCGTGGGCATACAGTATGGGTTTATTATGTCAACCCAACTATTTAACAATTTTGATGCCAAACGTGCTTATTATCTAAACATTTCCCACCAAAGAATTCTTCTGCGCTTCTATTATCATTTTGTCTGGCTGACATCTGCTCATATATATTCAGCATCCCTCCAAGTGAATAATAGACCATTCCAATATATACTTTTATAACTGAATGGGAGAATCCACTCAGTATAGAAAGGGTTAATATGTAATCAATCAACAATTGCTGAATAACAAATTATCAAAAGTCACACTTCATACTTATCAAAACAATGAAGATCAGCTGCTAGAACAGTGCACAGTTGCATTATCACTTTATAATACAGTAATGCCCTAAGTAATCGACTCCTTAAACACAGCAGAATTATGGGTAATTTTTCAGGATTTAGTCGGAAATATGGCTTGTTGCCATTCATCGGAAAGCTCTCCCTGAGAGCTTTCCGATGAATGGCAACAAGCCATATTTCCGACTAAATCCTGAAAAATTACCCATAATTCTGCTGTGTGTAAGGAGTCGATTACTTAGGGCATTACTGTATGTCCAACACAAAATCAATCCTCTATTTTGTGCTCGTTTATATTTTTGTTTTAGTATTGGCTTTCTTGATTATCCCTAGTCCAAGTCTGCTCGTACTAAAACCAGCTCAGATATTGTGATAGCGAGATGCTAGTTTTAGTACGAGAACGTGCCTATAGGCTTTATATGACATGAGTTACGCATTAGTGACCAGCTCACAAAACACCCCAATTAAATACAATCAAATATCACAATTGCGACAATAAACAGGTTTATTCTGCGGAAGACATGATATTTGTTCTGAACACCACATCAATGGTCAATTGAAAGCGATAATTTGATGTGAATAAAAGACAATTACGACAGTGTTTACATATTTTTACAAGTATGCAAACTCAGTTGACCTCACGAAGTGACATCGGCTTATTCCAGTTAAATATTCTAGCAATCATATAGTAAACATAAACAAAACCACATGATCATAAATTGAATTAATTCTATCACTTATGCCCGGTAATTTGTAAATTAAAAATTGCATATATATCGCGAGACGTTCCCTTTAAGAAATGTTCAACTATTAAGTAATATGACCACTTTCAATACAAATAAACACATAATACTGGTGGAATATATTAACAGCATACGATGTTGAGTAAGATGTATTCGTTTGTTTTGGGCGCATTCGATTGATGACATAGAAGTCGAACTTAGCCGAGTACTTTACGGAAAACACTTTCTCTTTCAGTTAAAACGTAAACAAACCAATGTTATTCCTAATAAACCGGAATATTCTATGTGTAATTTAACGTGAATGTTAGATCATTATACACCATTATGACCATAAGATGTCAACTCTTTCCGGTATATATAGCATCAACTATTGATTTGTCAGGTAAAATCAAGTAAAATAGACTACAATTCCCGCCACCAACCCTGGGCGCAACTCATGTCATATAAAGCCTATAGGGACGTTTTCTTACTAAAACTAGCATCTCGCTATCACAATATATTAGCTGGTTTTAGTACGAGCAGACTTGGACTAGATGATCCCATATTTTGGGATTTCAATTTGGCCAAAGATTCTGAATTACAGCCAAATAAAATCTGAAATTGGCCATAGGGGATTATCATAAGGGATTATCATATCCATCAGTTTGCTTGTAGAGTGATGGGAGCTAATTTGTTGAATGCCTCAGTTTCTTGTGGTGATAGATTGTTCTTCGATCCCATCAGTTTGTGTCTAATGTAACAAACCCTCAATTTGTTCCAGAGGGAGAGTGATAGAAGATATCTGTTGATTCCCTGTTTTATATAGTGACAATGGATCGAATATCAAATCCCTCAGTTTGTGTCAAAAGTAACGGGTGGGCCTTTTTTTAGAATCCCAGTTTATGTGACAATAAGCTGAATGTAAAATTGCTCAGTTTGCATCCAAAGTAACGGGTGGTCATTTTTTTTAGAATCCCTGTTTATGTGACAATAGGCTGACTGTAAAATCGCTCTAAGTTTGTGTCCAAAGTAACAGGTGGTCCGTTTTTTTAGAATCCCTGTTTATGTGACAATAGGCTTATTGTAAAATTGCTCAGTTTGTGCCCAAAGTAACGGGTGGTCCGTTTTTTTATAATCCCTGTTTATGTGACAATAGACTAATTGTCAAATCCCTCAGTTTGTTTGTAACGTGATAGGAGGTGGTTGTGGCATGGCATTCAACGGGATGCCTCTTCTTGGTTCATATGGCGTGGCTCTCTTCGCCATCTTTATGCAGTCTATGATTGGACACACAGAGAGACAGAGGTTGCAACCTGGCAAATGAAAACAAAATAATGCAGAGATTATAATAATATTTATGTATCTGATTTGGCAATACATATGGCAGTTGTTAACCCTTTCACAATGGTAGCAGCGCTAGTGCAGCATTAAAGATCCTGTGCCAATGCATTCTCTTATATATGTGAGTCTCCCATAGGGAACCTCGCATATATAAGAGAATGCACTGACTTACAGTCAAGGTAAATATTGTTAGACAAATGTATTCTCTTATATATGCAAGGCTTCCTATGGGTGACTCACATGCATAAGAGAATGCATTGGCACAGGGTTTTCACAAAATTTTAGGGTGCTCCTGTCATGGAAGGATTAACTTCTTACTGTTACATCCTTGGATAGCGTCCCTAGCTTTTAACAGGGACCCGCCTAGAAGGCGACTTGGGAGATAACTTCTCCATAAATTGTGCCACTTCTCCCCATTTTAGTCCTAGGGAGAAGTAACAATATGCATTATATGTCCCTACAGCATATTTAAAGTGTATTTCCTGATTATAATGGTGTATTAACTCATTGTACGTATTATTAATTAGTTTTTATTTTTATAGTTTAAAAATTCTAGACTGGTCCCTGGATTCAATAAACGGAAATAAAGGATCTCACATGAGTTTCTATTTTATACAGAATTTATCAACCGAGTTCACTAAATTCGATTTGAGCCGAGGTTTACCGAGACTCAAATAGAAGTTAGTGGACGAGGTTGATAAATTACGTATAAAATAGGACGAGTGTGAGGTACCCTTTATCACATGATCAAATAAACGCGAAGTATTCATCGAAAACAACAATCATAAACTGCAGCGATTGCAAGTCATTTAAGAAAGGAGTGGTGTCATCACATGCACTGATATTAAATGTGTGTCTTACCGATAAATATGAAACTGCTTTTATGGGCAAATTATGTGATAAAGGCTATTCTGCCATACGAAAATTGGCACCTATTTTGATGTCAACTATATCTTCGCATTATTTTCGAAGGGGATACTTCTATCTAGCCCTATATATAGGCCTACCCATTCTACCTGATCAGATGTTTTATTGGGGTGGGGGTATTGGGACGGTATATACCATCTCTACTAAATGGCGGCGTTGTCCCTATTTTGAATGAATATATATTTTGTCAGAATACAATAACCATATTTTACCAACCACATTTGCCTATACAACGGCCCTATAGATAGGCTTACCACATAATAGACACAGCTAGCTAGTCGGGTATAGCAACTGTGTCCTAGAAGCTATTCTATCATAAAGACAGAACATAGCAAACATGAATGTTGATAACATAGAAATTCAACTTTATGATGTCGAGGAGTTCGAATTGTCCGTTGTGCAAGAATAAACGGCACAAGTGGTGTGATACCATGTGATTTGATCAACGCGCTTCATGCGTACCTATAGGGCATACCGGTACGTCGTAGTGCATTATCTTTAAAAAACGAGTGGCAGAAAGTTTACGACAGACTAGCTGACTAGTCGTCTGCCCTACAAAGGCTACAATACGGCAAAATAGCCATATCTCGGGTTATGGCTATTCTACCATATACGGCAGAATAGCCTCGTTGGCTATTCTGCCATATATGGTATAATAGCCAGCAAGGCTATTCTACTGCATATGGCAGCTATATGCGGGGTGAGAGCTATTCTGCCTATATGGCAGAATAGCCTTGGCCTTCAATAAAACTAAAGACGTATATACTCAAAAATGGAATTTCAGGTTGACATTTTTCACTGATAATTAATTATAAGTAATATTAAAGCTAGGTATCCTAAAATAGTTTAAAGTTATCAGCCGAGTCACAAACTGTTCATAAATATCATGATTTGTCATGATGGGTTTAAACTGTGTAATTATATTAGGAAACATACTATAAAATAAAGATATATATAATTGTTTGTTTCATAGGTGTGACAATTACCTGTGCAGTCTGCAGTGACGAATGGCAAGTGTGTGTCCGGATCAAACTTGATAGCCTGGTAACCAGAATCATTGCATGTCATGTAACACTTCCCACAGTTAATGCACATTTCCTAAAAATAATAAAATCTCATACATTTTCATGCTGGTTGACCTCTGTGCAAAATTTAGAAGAAGAAAAAACACTCATAAATTACTAAAAAAGTTTTCAAAATACTTTAAGTCGGAAAAGTGTAATAATTTTCTCAAAATGGATGTGAGAAATCCCATAATGATACATGACCAATGCTGATGGATGCCATGATGCAAAACAATGGAAAATAAAAGATATAAGATAAGCCAAATTATTCACATTGAAAGAGTTGATAAAGGTGAATAACTCTATAAACAAGTGTCTAATCGACAATCAAGTCTGAATTTGGTGTGTCTGACATTGGAGAATGAGGTTCCCAGAGGGTGAATATAGTAATGCCACCCCACTAGGCCTCATCTTCTGCGAAGTATCTATAGTCTCAAATTAACATTGTTTTTAGTTACTTTTCCTGATCGAGGTGATTAATGGGTGAACATCACCAACTTCAACTGGGGAACTTCAATCTGATCCTGGGTCTCCCATAGCAGTTGAGGTCGAAGTAGAATGAGGTCCCAGAGGGTGAATTTGATGATGCTAGCCCGTCATATGGGATAGCATCATTAAATTCACCCTCTGGGGTCCTCATTCTTCAAATGTCAGACACTAACTTCAGGCTTGGCAACAATGTAGATCCCCCACACTTATGTTGTGACTGACATAATGAACTCCGGAAGAAAAAATGTAAAATTTGAACTTTAATGAGAGTATTTGTAATATAATGATATCATGAGAGTATTTGTAATATAATTTCCACTCACTTCATCAATAACTGCCACAACTTGTTGTGTGTTATCCAGATCTCCGTATGATGTGATCTGTGGCAGCGACAAGCCAATTATATCCTGCAATAAGGGTTCAAAGTTGTTATCATGTAATACTTAAATTCCATTCAGTTTTAAGACAATAACAAAACAATAACAAACAAAAAACTCAATTCTGCATCACAAATCACTTATTTATCTCGAAACAATAGGATGCAGCTCTTAAAGCCCAGGCATCCAAATTTGAGGCGAATGACTGTTCAGTTCGCCTGGAGGTTATCTAAAATTAAAATGCCGTGAACGAAAAACAGGTCATGCCAAAGTTTTATGTCGGTCTCGCGATAACTGTTTCTCACCTTAATTTGAGACATTCAACATTATTACGGTATTTCCATGAGTTGTCGGATGCCCATATGTAGTTGATAATACCAGTTATAGTGATTATAACAGTTTATGTAACACTTCTGCTAAACTAGGGTACAGGTTACCTAAGCACAAACCAGGCGAACGAAAAATAGGTTACACATAATTTTGAAACGTGCAGGCCTGAAGCCCCGCAAAGCATTTGCGATGTCAATATCAAGTTATTGGAACTTCGCTGCTGAAATAAAAACTTGCACGAATGATATCGTCTTGGTATATCACCTGAAATCATACCTATTTCTTGAGGTGTCCAAATTTTACTCATTACGGCATTTACCAGAATATTACTAGTAATGCAAAGTGTTACAACTAAATGTATTCTTGTGTTTTAATACCAAGAAATTAATATCAGATGACTTATATAAGTGCCACCACTACTGCTGAATTCACTGTAATAATGAAATATGCAGTGCACCACAACTGATTGTGATCAATGCTATTTGTATTTTAGAGTTGTTGTTCGTTACTTAAAACACAACACTGGCTTCCCTCTTAATGTAATGTGTGTAAACAATGGCTTCAGCATGCGGAATCTCATCACTGGAGGGTAATATTTATAATAATAAAAAAATTCTTCTATTTTTTCATGTTCTTCTTGGTTTAAACGGACATAGCTTGTTCGAAACTCAAAATTATGTAAAAATAATTTTTAAGAGGTACATGTATCTCAAAACATACATACGCAGGAGATTTCCGAACAAATATGCCGATATAGTGCTGAAAATATGTGTTTTGTTTAATGCTGGAATCAACAGGCTTTATTAAAGGCCAAGGCTCTGTTTACGATTCTGCGAATCTTAAATCAACACCGAGATCAAACCTGAGAATATGAGGTCCCCAGAGGGTTAATTCCCCTTTTGGAGACCTCATTTGGCAAAGTTTTTAAGTAGCTTTAGAAGTCACAAAGATATTTACCTTGACCTTGTAAACTTATGGGAGATTCGCATATATAAGCGAATGCACTGGCACATGATCTTTAATGCTGCACTAGCAGTTTTCTTTTGATAATGTTATATTCTGTTTGGGCGGAATTTATATAGGACAGTGTGCATGTTAACCATCCTATTTGCTATATGTTTTGAAACATTAACTAATTTGCACATAAATATAAAGCTTCAGCCCTTTACAAACCTTGACAGAAGGCACTGGCTTGGAAGGCACACTGGGAGTTCCTTTAAACTCTGAAGTCACCGTAAACAGATCAATGGTTTCCTTAGATTTTGAAATAATTTCTTCTCTCTGTTTTTGATATGGACCAAACGATGGCAATTTCTGGAAATGAAATTAATATTACTTATTCAAATACATGGATGGACAATCATTCCATAATCATATCTTCCTCTCCTTCTGTGATCGAATATTCAACCAAATCAAAAATTTGAATTCAGACTTTAATTTGACCCATTTCGATCAATACCAAGTTTGGTGGTGATTAGGCATCCATAAACTGGAGTTATCAACTGGAAACCAAGAAAAATGTTATTGATAAAGTCGAAAAAATGTCCATAATTTTGATAAAAAAAATTATCAGACCAAATCACAATTCAAACTCATTCTGTGTTGTACAGTCATAAACATTATTTCATTAAAGGGCAGATAAACGATGAACAGATAGAAGGATTGAAAAACCATTTCCACTATTTTCACAAGTGTAAAACCATACATTTTGCAATAATTTCCCTTCAATTAACAGAAGAGGAGGGATAACTCTATCTGTAATACCACAGTATATGTGTTTCGTGTTGAAAAACAAATACATTCAAGTTCCCTTCATATAATGAGTGATAACTCTATCTGTAAATGTAATATGACCAGCAGTCCCACATTGAAAACACTACAGTACATAAATAATAATAATAATGGTGCTTATATAGTACTAATCTCCCTAACATAAGGGACCCTAAGCGCTTAACATTATTACCGCAGCTGTTGAGTAATGCCGAGTCTGATGCCTGCTGCAATTTTACAGGCTCTTCACAAGAGCGGCTTAATTAAGCTTTCCCTACAAACCTGATACATATTTCTCATCTAGGTACGACAAAGTGAGCACAGTATAAGAGACCTTACCCAAGCAGGGTTCGCACTGCCCCAAAATTTTCATGTGCCAAATGTTGTGCCATTTACCATTTTTGTTGTGCCACGTCATATGTTGGTGTGCCAAAACTTTATTGTTACGATTGGTTTTTAAAGACATATCATGGACTTGTTCGGGTGCGTGAAATTGATAAGTTAGTACTCAGATGCTATGCCAACCTGGGGAATGTAGCATTCTACTAACATTGCCGAAATCGACCATACCACTCCATAGAAAACATCGTCTGAACTATGCCCAATTGTAAATATTTACATCTCGATTCAGGACACAACTATCGGCGATAATCTAACACAAATGATTTTGCCATCAAGAGTCATTGCATTTAATTAATATAATTATAAGAATGACGGTGTGTATCGTCAATTTGGATTAATATTCAATAACAAATAACTACTTTGAGCAAGATTATTCTCAATTTCTATTTTATCAGCCTACTGGAGTGTTTCACATCATTTTAATGTTAAACAGTAATGATTCAATACAATATATACATACAACAGACTGAACAATGCAAACATGATTAACTAGCAGATGAGATACATATCAAACAGTATTGAAAATCCAACGAGATTTAACACATGACCCGTCTTAAATGCTTCACTAAAGTCAAATTTGTCTATAGATTGTCCTTCAAATAAAATGTTCATCAACGCATTGAGATGCGGTACTGATAATCTGTTTCTTAGTTTAGTTTTTATCAAATTCTGCATTGAAAATGCCCTTTCACAATCCACTGTGGACACAGGGTACAGTCTATAGTATATGTGAGAATTGAGTTACTGTTGGGTAGAGTTGCTCTTTCTTTATGGCGTATTGGTTCAGATCGAGAAAAGAGCAGATAATATCAAAACACGGCTATGAGCAACATGATCTGTCGTGGATGTCGTTGAGGGTCAATCCACATCGGGCGCGATTTTCTGCCGTTTTCTGTCGTCCTTAGCAGTTCAAAGCGTGCGATTTTTATATTCACATCGAACGCGACTAGATATCTTCGTCGCACGCGATGGTTTGGGTAGATAATCGATTTAATGCACTTTTTACAGGCAGGTCACAAATACAATGTATATGGACATTTTAATCAGAATTTGCTAAACATATACATGTAAGAGTTTTTCAAACTCATTTAATTGTCAACCTAAATTCTCATAGCAATTGCGTTTAATTGAATTTAATTCTATAATTCCAGTTTGTGAGTTTGATCGGGGATGGGGATGCAAATTGTGGGCAAAGTGACTTCACAAGCTTGGGATGGATTGGGACAAAAAATTGACCAGACGATCCTGTTATTACGTCGATCTCTTGCCAGGCATTTTCTCTTCTCCTCCACCACCTTTGTTATCGTGACGACGAAAGAATGTATGTCATCTTCAGATAGGATGAATATGCCCATATAAATATTCTATTTGACAGCGACCCAATTATCCCGCTGGTTTGCCACCAAGCAAGAAATCGACGAAGCATAAAATCACTGCTGTGATCGCCTCGTGGTCAGCGATTCAGTCGCTTGCGGTGTAAGTATAAAAATCGCGCGCTTAGAACTGATACGGACGACAGAAAACGGTCGTTATAATTGCGCGCTCGCTTCCGATGTGGATTGACCTTAAATCTTTATTATGTCAGAAACAGAAGCCTCTTCTATTAAGATGCAGTTATTCTGATAGCATTTATATTGATGGGTCTAGTATTTATCCTCTGTGTTTCGATGTGTCCTTCTGATGAAGCAGCCCTTCTACAGTTTTCTTGTTCGGTGATTAATTTATTGTTCTGTGATAAAACACTCTTAGAGAGGCGAGAGTTATTAATGATTAACTGCTTTCCTATCAACATTAAAAGTCGTTCAAACAGCGATTGTCAAAACATATAGATCAATGTTACAGAAACTGATAGCATTTGGCAACTGCTAAAAGAATTTGGCCAAAATTATTTTCATTTGGCAAAAGTCAAGTTATGGCTAACACGTACCCTGCTAGAACGTCACGATAACACGAAAGAGCCCAGTGCAAAGGTCATTTATATACCCCAATATTTTATGTGCCCTTATAACACCATTTATGCACACACTCTTAAGCCCTGATGACCAAGAGCCCTGATGACCGAGGTGACAGAGGACATAGTTATCTTTTAGCCAATCAGATTGCGTGTAACAACCGGATGTGGGGACGACTATGTTTATTCCATGTCAAGGAGATATTTTGTGAGTTATAATACTCTACCTTTCCAATGATATCAGATAACTGGACAGGTTTGCCTTGCTGATGTTTGGGGGTCGGAGGTGACTGCCCATCCCACTCCTTCAGACTTTCTATACTCTTCAGGTAAAGTAGAGTTTTAAGTCCGGTAATATAGTCGTCTATCACAGTGTAATCCTGGTTGTGTATAGCACTGCAAACCTGTGAATGATGATATAGTCGTATTAACCCTTTCATGATGGGAGCTGCGCTGGTGCAGCATTAAAGATCCTGTGCCAGTGCATTCTCTTATATATGCGAGTCCCTCAAAGGGAACCTCGCATATATAAGAGAATGCACTGGCTTATAAGGACAAGGTAAATATTGTTATGCCAATGTATTCTCTTATATATTCGAGGTTCCCTATGGGAGACTTGCATATATAAGAGAATGCATTGTCACAGGGTTTTCGTAAAATTTCACGAAGCTCCAATCATGGAAGGGTTAACATACATGACTTGTTCGAACCTCAAATTTGTAAACATATTTTGGTAAGAGGTATCTCAAAACATATCTACACAGAAAATTTTTGAACAAATTCGTTGATAAACACTTAAAATACGTGCTTTGTTATTTTTATATTTCGATAAATTTGAGATCGTTTCATTTGTTCCGGTTCAATTTGTTTAGTCAACGGTTTCATAAAAATTGCCTGCTTTAGACCATAGGAAGAATATCTAGAGCTGCCGTCACTCTGAAATGTTAGTGGTACTACATAATTTTGATGATTTAAACAAGGAGAAAGCAGTGTGTGAAGTTTTAAAATAGTTTTCTGTTAAGATAGTGCAAATAACATTTCCGAACATTCCGTTTCCGATTCCAGAATTCCGATGAATACAAATATCACAGTTTTTCATCCGGGCCCGAACATTGTGTTTTTAAGTTGTATTTTTTATTACTTCAATGCGTCTTTCTGGGACATATAATATTCGTAAAAATTTAAGGTGCTTCCAGGTATTTATCGACCTATTTCAATACCAGGAAAAATTCATAAGCGAATATAATCAGCCTATCAGGTGTATTGGATTTTGAAGCGTGTCTTTAATTCTTCATTTACTGAATGGATTTCCCCACTCAGTTCTAAAATATAAACATCTAAAAATGTACGTTCCCCCTCATATAATAGCCTGTATTGTACTAAATTTTTTAAACAAATTGAGAACATGCAGCTCATTAGGAGAGATAATTTACCCAAGTGCTCTCACCTTCTTTTTAGTGTCACTTGATTGGAAATTTCCAAAAATCACACTTTAATTTTGATGCTCAACAGCATCGCATTGCATGGGTTAACTGGGTAAACAGTGTTGCTTTAGTGTCACCGACTTATTATTGCATGTGATTGCATGTGATTGCATGTGATTGCTTTGAACTTGACCGGTAGTCATACTGTGGGAATTTAATGGCATAATTTTGAACCACACCAAATCTGTAGTGATGTTCCGATAATCGGAATCGGAATCGGCCATCGGCCGATAATAGCCCATCGGAAATTAATCGTACCTCGCAGTTGAACATCGGCTTTTACCGATTGTCAAAATAAATAAAAACGTTCTAGTATCTAAGCGCAATGTGCACGCTTTAATAAACATACGCAATACAACTGTAGTATTGAATATAAAACGCAGTTGTAACAGCCTAAAAAGAAGCCATTGGCATCATCAAAGCAGTCTGATGTGATGATGTATTATAAGAATGGCAATACACATGCCCGACATCCCGTGTAATATAAAGTTATTGGTTCAATCGCGTTGACACGAAATAGATTCAAAGAAAGCTTTAATTAAAAAGCTGACCTGATTACAGTGAGGCTTCCTCTAGAGCACGTGTCATGTGACGTCACATGCTATGTCAATAACTTGAAGCACACACTGAATGAATTAATACAGTTGTTATCAGAACTGTCTTCAATAACGATCAACGTTAGTAGGGGCATAATTAGCTTTTTCGTCTGTACAACGTATGCTATGAAATACGCTTTGCTCCACGTTGAACTTGCGAAACAAAAATTGAGCAGGCGGAACTATAAAAGCTTCCGAGTTGTTAAAAGATAAAAGGTGTGACCAATGGAAACTTGGGAAATCTCAGACAAATATGACAGCAATTATTATCCATCAATCAAAATTTAGTTAATAATCATCGCCATTCCATACATTGTTGCAACTTACAAGTATTCAATCAAGACTTTTACTCCGCATGCAAGTGTTCCACACATGGTCATAACGTTACTCTGAGTCGGCACCTTTGATCTCTTTGTCAAAACAACTACCGGTATACATCAAAGGAAGCACACAACCGACGTTGGCAGAAATACTGTCACGACAGTGTGTATATATTTCTTTGATGTATTTAGCTTTGAAACTATGCGGGATATGGAGTGCATTGGGTGTATATAAGTCCATTATAGGAACAAACGCACAATATATATAAACATCGGAATCGGAAACGGAAATCGGCCGATTGTGCCTCCAGTTATCGGAAATCGGTCCGATAAGCTTTTTCATTATCGGAACATCACTACAAATCTGATCCACTGCATTCACTCGAAATGGCCATGTGCTGGCTCCGTATGATGGACCAATCAGGGCTTCCTGTTGGAGTCTTGAGTGTTCGTTATATAGTTTTATTCTATATCATAAAGTATATCATAACGTATTTCCTATCAGGCGTTCATACTCAATCTCTCCTAGCTCACCACGTGTATTCTCTTTTATACCACACATGCAGTCCCTCTTTTATACCACACATACTCGCAGCATGCACTGTCTACGGCCACGCGTACATCAGGTATACTCAACATCTTCCCTCTTTTATAAGTACGGCAATGAAACGGTTACATTCATTCTCTGACATTACCTGGCATAACTTGACCTAACTCCCACGCAGCTTACACACAGCTTACACACCACTCATATCCTTGCACGTTATACTGTCCTATATAATGTTGCATGCATGTTATATTTCACAAGTTCAAAACAATTAAGATTACATTTTTGACAAGAATTGTGATTGTTAAGCGTTTTCAATGAGTCTGTTTGGCGCCTGTATGCGTCGACCTGAACGAGTGGCATAATTGTTCCCAGATAAGTCGGTTATCGGCTGCGGATCGCTGACTGGCACATCCTGTTTTTGATTAGGGATGACATTATTAGGTTCAGTTCCATGAATATCGGTCGGTATGACCTGAATGTGTCTTCGATTTCGGCGAAAAGTTCCACGTGGTGATCCACTATGTAACTATGCGTAGGTGTGTCAGCTTCTTGAATTGTCCCTGTTTTAGATCAGATTCCTTGTCGGTGTGAATTCACACACGATCTCCAGGTTTTAGATCTGGTAACAGAACTGTTGAGTTTTTCTGTCAAATGACTGCTTATAAGTCTGCTTATGTTTCTCATCCCTCGTTTGAACAGTTTTGAGTGGAGGCCACTTTGGTTCCAAAGTCTCTGGTAAATAAGGTAGATTTCTCCTTATGTTTCGCCCTAGCATTAGTTCACTAGGCGAATAGCCAGTCGATTGTACTCTTGTCGTTCGATATGCGGAGAGAGCTTTGAATGGATCTGGCGTCTTTAGAATGCTTTTCGCAATTTTAACCCCAGCCTCGGCGAAACCATTTCCCTGTGGATAATGGGGCGATGACGTCATCAACTGACAGTTTCTTGCCGAAGCGAACTCTTTGAACTGTTGTGAGGTGAAATATGAAGCATTGTCCGTGAATAGGGTTACTGGATCACCCCAGCGAGAAAACATATTTATTAACTGTCCAATAACTTGGCTGCTCGAGTCACTTGTCAGCGTCGATATTTCAATGAATCGAGAGTAAAAGTCTGTTACTATTAAATAGTGTTTGTTTCCTACGTAACACACATCTGCTGCTATTTTAAACCACGGTCCAGGTGGAAGATCAGAGGTGATTAGTGGCTCCTTGCATTGTGCTGGTTTATGTATCTGGCACATGGCGCATCTCTCGACATGCTCTTTAATGTTTAATATCCGCATTTATATGAGGCCACCACACACATTGTGCGGCACGTTCCTTGCACTTGAGAATTCCTTGATGCCCCGTGTGAATGTTGTTAATGACTTCCGATCTTATCCCTTCTGGAATTACGATTCTTTTGCGGTATAGCACAAGTCCTCCTGCATGTGATAGTTCTCCGCGCACTGAGAAGAATCCACGAAGATTTTCAGGCACAGATTTCGCACTATCTGGCCATCCGTCGCGCACTAGAGTAATCACTCTTTGCATCTCAACGTCATTTTGCTCTGAGTCTTTTATTCGTGACAACAATAAGTCTTTCACTTGCAAGTGTTCTTGAACTGATTCAACGTACATATTCACGTCACTCTCACACTCGTCAATCTCACTTCTGTCTTCCCTTAAGATTGGCGCTCGAGAGGGTGTCTGATACCATCATGTCTTTGCCCTGAACGTACTCAGCTTTGACGTTAAAGCATTGTAGGCGCATGAGAAGCCTTTGGCATCGCAAGGGAGCCTTGTCGATGTCATACTTATTAATTAAAGGTACCAACGGCCTATGATCAGTGAGCAAAGTAAACGAATCCAAACCAACGAAGTACCTTGACATTTTTTCGCATGTCCAAACTCCCGCCAGTAACTCCTTCTCAATTTGAGCCCATTTGCATTCAGAATTTGTTAGTGTCCTCGAGCAATAGGCCACCGGAGCTAACTCTGACCCAATTTTGAGAAACAGGGCCCCACCAAGACCATAACTGGACGAGTCCGCACTTGTTTGGTCTGGTCATAGTAGGCTAATGTCGGAGCAGTTGTTAATTTGGTCTTAACTACTTCGAACGCTTTCTCCTGTTCAGGTCCCCAAAACCATGCCTGTTCCTTCCTAAGAAGGTCCGTAATAGGGCTGAGGATTTTCGATAAGTTAGGCACATACCTTTCTAGGTAATTGACCATACCTAGTAACCTCTGCAATTCCTTTACGTTCTCTGGCACCTTGAGGTCTGAAACGGCTTTAACCCGCTTGGGGTTTGGCTGATTCCGGCCTTACTAATGATGTGTCCAAAGTACTCAAGCCTTGACTTATTAAACTCACATTTATCTTTGTTGAGTCGTAGACCTGATGACTCAATTCGATCCAGCACCTTGGCTAACCTGAAATCGTGCTCAGCCTGATCCTTATCGTAAATGATACAATCGTCGATCAGGCAATCGACTCCTTCCAGTCCTTGGAGCAGCTCAACCATCTTACGTTGATATATTTCCGAGCGGAAGATATTCCGTATGGAACACGCTGAAAACAATATCTAGCGAACGGAGTGATGAAACATGTCAGCTTGGCACTGGCAGGGTCAAGAGGAATCTGGTAAAAACCTCCAGAAGCATCGAGCTTGCTGAAATTATTCATACCTGTGAATTTCGGCGATATGTCATCGAGATTCGGCATTATGAATCTCTCCCGCTTCACCGATTGGTTAAGCTGTTTAAGGTCTACACATATACGTACCTTTCCCGATGGTTTCAGCACAGGCACCATCGGAGCGCACCAATCTGTCGGCTCCGTCACCTCGACTATTATCCCATCAGATACAAGGCGATCTAACTCATCCTTTGTCTTGCTGAAAAGTTGAAAAGGAGCCCTACGGGGTGTGGTTATGCTATAAGGTTTAGCATCAGGCTGTAATTCGATCCGAACAGGAGAGCAATTCACTAGCCCACTAGTACCAAACACCTCTTGGCGAATTTCCTCGACCCTTTTCACCAAGGCCATTGCAGTGGCAGCGCCTCTGCCCAGAAGATTGTTCTGGTGGTTACCCAACACAACAAATATCCGAAAAGCGTAACGTTTACCCTCCCGGAAAGTTTCAGCAATATATTGACCCTTACAACTTACATTACCCCCAGGGCTATTTAAGACGGTGTGTACTGGTTTGAGTTTGGGTCTGCGTTTTAGTTTGAAGTAGGTAGGCTCAGACATGACGGTCGCATCCGTGTCAATTTTAAAACATACATTCGACTCACATATTTTGAGACAAGTATTCCAAGGTTCACTCTCCTTCGAATCACAATCAATAGTTCCAAGGAAATATTCAGAATCAATAGTTCCAAGGAAATATTCAGATGAACATGCTGAATTGGATTTGTCTCTTCCCGCGTAACTTCGCTGACGAAGTTCTTTTTCTTATTTCGGCAACATATTGCGAAATGGTTGTATTTCAGACACGCTCGGCACTGTTTACCATTCGCTGGGCACGTCTCTTCCTTCCTGTGAAACCGATTGCATTGCTCGCAACGGCGATTTGTCTTGGGCTTCGAACTTGAATGATTCTTCCCTTTATGCCACTGTTTCTGTGACTGTCTGTAGCTCTTATTACGGATCTCATCAAAACTTGCATTATTTTGTTGAAGATTCTTAATTTGTCCCTTAACCAGCTCATTTTGTCTGGTTGTCAACACCGCACTATCCAGTGTTAAATCCGGTTGAAGTTGAAGTTTCTCTGACAGTTCTGTGTCGAGAATGCCAATAACTATCCTGTCTCGGATCTGCTCTGGTTTAGTCGCTTTAAAGTCACAAGTTTTTGCCAGTTCGTATAAACTACGGATATATGCTTCAACAGATTCGCCCGTTTGCTGTTTTCTATTGTGGAACCTAGCCCTTTCGTGTATAACATTCCTTTTTGGCACGAAATGTTCGTCGAACTTTTTGAACACAACGTCAAATTTATTTTCGTCATCCCCCGCTAGTCCAAACGACTTGAACACGTTCTCCGCCTCCGCCCCATCGCATAAATAAGTGAGGAGACCTGAACTGTCCCGTCCTCCTTGTCTAGCTTTGAAGCAGTCCGGTAGCGTAAGAAGCGCTGTTTCCACTCCGTCCATTTTGACGGTGATGCAAAGTCGAATTCCTCTGGTGGGTTAAACGTCGGCATAATTCCTGGTGTTCAAAATTGTCGGTCAGTTTACTTCTGACACCATGTTGGAGTCTTGAGTTTTCGTTATATAGTTTTATTCTATATCATAAAGTATATCATAACGTATTTCCCATCAGGCGTTCGTACTCAATCTCTCCTAGCTCACCACGTGTATTCTCTTTTATACTACACATGCAGTCCCTCTGTCAATCACATACTCGCGGCATGCACTTCTATGCCCATGCGTACATCAGGTATACTCAACACTTCCCAATAAAATTCTTCCAGTTTCGTCTACAGTTGATTCTTAACCCTTCCATGACTGGAGCTTCCTGAAATTTTGTGAAATCCCTGTGCCAATGTATTCTTTGATATATGCAAGTCTCCCACATGGGAGCCTCACATACATAAGACCATAAGAGAATATATTGCCCTAACAATATTTACCTCGACCTTGTAAGCCAGTGTATTATCTTATATATGCGAGGCTCCCTATGGCACAGGGTCTTTAATGCTGCACCAGCGCGGCTCCCATCATGAAAGGGTTAATGAGTCAGTATCCTAAGTTACTGCTGAAAGTACCCACACAAATCTCTTCCAAATGAGAAGCAAACACTTGGCACAGAATCTTTAATGCTGCACCAGCACAGCTCCCTGTCATGAAAGGATTAACACTGTTGGTCTCTATAGGTGCAGATATGACAGCTAAGTCCTTCAAAATCAACATTCACATAAATTTCTCAGTGCATTCTCTTATATATATGCGAGTCTCCAAAAGGGAGACTCGCATTAGAGAATGCATTGGCACAGGGTTTTTTCCGCAAAATTTTAGGAAGCTCCTGTCAAGGAAGGACTAATGAACATTGACCTGTTACAGTGTATACCAGTGACCCAGTGTCAGGATAAAGCGGACAAAGCGAGTTGACTGCCGTAATTCTAGGACAACACTCGATGTACATGAACTGTGACGCAGTCAGCTGACGAGGAGAACATTATCATTTTGAGCTCTCAACCAGATATCAGTCAGATGCGGACGCATTTTAGACATAGATGTTCTGTCATGCACACACCAACAGAAATTTAAGGTGCAAACAATGAGCATTTGTGGAAGATGGTGGATTATCTAGTACCTTCAAAATTATTTACAATATGGACCTTGTATTATGGTATTATGGGACTGCTATTGTGAGGGAGTTAACTCTGAATCCTCTATCTCACTTTGTAGTATAAAGTAATGATTAATGAGCATGTGGCCTAAAACTCCCAAATTTAACCCTTCTCCAAGATATTTTTTCACACTTGTAGCGGGCCCCAGATCCATTCCCAAAATACCCAGGACAACACTAGAATGAAGTGCAAATAACAGATAAAATGATAAATACCTGCAGAACAGACGCTCCTGCGTGGAGAAACTGCAGCCCAGCCTCGGCAGAGTCAATTCCCCCTGTAGCTAAGATCGGGAACCCTGGTATCTCCCTGGCGATGGCCGAGACTGCTCGCAGTGCTATTGGCCGAATGGCGTTACCGGAAACTCCACCGTATGTCGTCCTAGCCTCATTTCCAACATTCGGCCATGGCTGGCCACTCCCCTTCAATCCCATCAGCCCTGACACAGTGTTAGTCGCTGTCACACCATCAGCTTTGCCTATAGTGGAAAATATAATGAATATAATGAACATTGACCTGTTACAGTGTATACCAGTGACCCAATTAAAAAATTATAAAATTGTTAAAGAATATATTAAACGAGAGGCCGATCACGATCGGCAGATGTTTAACCCATACCTTGGCGATAGCGATCTTTTTATGAGTGCAAGAATTTCAACAATTCACAGGGTACTATTATTTATTAGTTTCATAGTGGAATCAGACATATTGAGCAACTTGCTCATTTAAACACAATAGGAAGATGGATATGACATTCGATTTCAACCTATTCGGTCACTCCAACAGAGATACATGTTTTTGTGATAGATTGATAAAGATAATTATACCCAAACACAGTCAGACAGATGCACCATAGCTGTTAAAGATATAATTGTTACAATATTAACATCATAATAACTCTATTTATTTAATTCTTACAATGGAACCTGAGTCATAACAGATTATGTTGTTGTGTTAGCTGCATAGTAAAAGTTATGGGATGATTGAGATTAGAGACCAACAAACACCTGAATATCTATATAAGTGAGGGGTGTATAGACCTTGATATTAAATATGATTGATAATGGTTGGATATAAAATATTTTAATACAGAATTATCAGATAACTAAAGGAGAGATATGAGAAGGGTCAAATTGAAAATATTAGAGTCATAACATTGGATCGCGTACAGTATACATGTACCTATGGTTAATTTTATTCTAAGCTGATCATTGGAAAGATACAATGTCGGTAACAGCAGAAATATTATTAAATATTGGGTTAATATTCTCAAAACCATTCAATCAATACCAAAATCTATACGCATGAGGAATGTATCACAATCAACCTGAATGAGATTATAAAAGTGATTGGGTGAAAAATATTTGACCAAAAAGTCAGCTTCAAGAATACCAGAACCATTATTATTATCCTGCAGCCCAAATGCAATAGAGGGAATTTCAAAATAAGATATATCCTCAAATGATGAATATTCAATTGGTGGCTTATAATTAATAGAAATTCTTAGTGAACCTGGCCTAAGGCGAAAGAGATAATTTAAAATCTGCGTATCAGATATTATGTGTCTATGGAATAGGTTAATTTTAATCCTGAAATACATGCAAGTGAAAAGTGGATCACGATCAACCTGGACATAGAATAGGAGAATGAACATATGATGTGTGGAGAGTGTTAATCATTTTCAATGACATCATATGATGGAACTAATGTGTGGATAAATTGTTTTCTCAAGATAAGACAACAGTGTCTCTGTAAACAACAATTCTCTAAACAGCCATGCTCCAGAACATCCTTCACATGGACAATGGACTATTTGTATTAATGCCATGAACATGTTTCAACAGGTTGGGTTAAATTACTATTGCACACAAACTGGAGTAAAGTATCATCAATCACTTAAATTTGACAGCTCTGTGAGCAGCAGTGGTTTAGCAAAGAGTATCCAGTGTCATTTTCTGATCCCAATAAAGCAGATTACTGTGTAAAGTTGTTTGTCTTAAATTCTGACAGGGCATATACAATAGGTAGTAAATTACTTGAATTATAAAGGGCCATAACTCTGTTAAAATATATCGGATCAAACCCAAATTTGAACTTGATCTGTATTTCGGGGTGAGGACCACATGTACCAAATTTGGTGTAGATCAGATGAAAAATGTTTTGAGTTCTAAGTAAAAATAAGTTTGAAAAGGGTTAATTAAACGATACCAAAAACCATACAGATAAAGAACGTGCTAAGAAAAACCTTGGTAAGAAATATGAGGCATATCAGAAGAAAACAGTTTGACTTAGATGGATCAGATAGCATTTGTGTGCAGGGTTAATTATTTTCTAAACCGATCAACCGATCGATACCAAAAACTATACAGGTGAGGGGTGTGTCATTATAAACCTACATATCAAATATGAAAACAATCGGACAAAAATAATTTGGTTACAGCATCGGATAGCTCATGCCTATGTGCGGATGCAAAGTGTTAATAATTTCTAAACCGATCAACCGATCGATACCAAAAACTATACAGGTGAGGAGTGTGTCATCATAAACATGGGAGTAAAAAATAACTCTAATTCCCATAATACAGATTTACTGCTCTCAGAGCTAAACTGATACCACTGGTAATTAATTGTAGACTGCTATGGTTATCTGTTCAATTCTTAGTTGAAAAAGGGCCATAACTCTGGTATAAAATGTTGGATATAACCCATATTCAAACTCGATCTGTATTTTGAGTTGAGAAACTCGCATACCAAATTTGGTTCCGATAAGATAAAAAAAAATTTGAGTTATGGCAGCATGCATGAATTCTAAGTCGAAAAAGGGCCATAACTCCATTGAAAAATATCGGATCAAACCCATATTCGAACTCGATCTGTATTTTGGTCCGAGAAACTTGCATACCAAATTTGATTCTGATCAGATAAATTTTTTTTGAGTTATGGTAGCATGCATGAATTCTAAGTCGAAAAAGGGCCATAACTCCGTGAAAAAAACTTGGATCGAACCCATATTCGAACTCGATCTGTATTTGGTGCTGACAAATTCATATACAAAATTTGGTTCCGATCAGATATAAAATGTTCGAGTTATCGCACCATGCGTAAAGTGTCTACAGACAGACAGACAGACAGACAGACAGACAGACAGACAGACAGACAGACGGACGGACGGACGGACTAACGACGAGTGGTCAATCCGGGCAACGACACTATGTTTACCATACTATGGTATGGGTAAACATAAAAATGATAAAAAATTGTTAGGCCAATGCATTCTCTTACTAGTATATGTGCGAGGCGACATATGGTCGACTCGCATAAATAAGAGAATGCATTGGCACAGAATTTTTGCAAAAAATCAGGTGGCATAACTCTACCGAAATCAAGACTGCAACTAGTATGTCTGTCATTTGTAAAATGAGGTTCCCAGAGGGTGAATTTAGTGACACTGTCCCATAAGGTGGGCTAGCATCACCAAATTCACCCAGTGGGAACCTCATTCTTCTTAGGCCTCAACTTCTATGGGAGACCTAGGATAAGATAAATTCCCCAGTTGAAGTTGGTGATGTCCACCCGTTAGTCACCTCGATTATATATTTTATCGTCTGCAAATTAGGGGATATAGAAACCTCCCAGAAGGGAAAAGTAACTTAAGATAATGTTAATTTGAGACTATAGATTCTTCCCAAAATATGAGGCCTAAGCAGAATGAGGTCTCCAGAGGGTGAATTTGGTGATGCTAGCCAACTGTGTGGGATAGCATCACTAAATTAACCCTCGGGGGACCTCATTCTTCAAATGACAGACACACTATTTGCAGGCTTGACCCAAATTCGAAGTTGACCAGGACTAATTGATATCCATTGATGTGAGATGTAGCATTAAGTAAGTCAGTTAAATATTACCTTCATAAGCAGCATTCGCTATGCAAGCAATACTGGTGACATTTGGCGTCAATTTGGCAAAGAATGGGAGCTTGACAGCTTCACGTACCCACCGGCATATGTTTCTCACCAATTCAGCATCCTGGATATAGAATCAGAAATACATGTACATGTTACTGTGATAAGCTAAAGCTTTCCAAAGTTAAATGATTAATTTTTCAGGGGGGGGGGGGTCAAACTTTTGTTTTTGGTGCATGTATGAGGGTGTGGGTAGGCGGTCAAGGGGCCCCAAAAGCTTTTTTTTTATGAAAGAGGGGGTACCCATAAGTGAGACAACACCAAATTGTATGTGTCATATACCTTGTGTTATAAATTTTTGTTTTTAAATAAATATGTTTAAGACCATCCAAAATTAAACATGTTTCCCAGGCACTGCTGTATTGTAATAAATGGCCCGCATTGGACGTTTTATGTTGATTGTTCATATTATGACCCAAAAAAAAGTATGAAAACAAAATTTAGAAATTTTTGTTTTAAATTTTGGCACCGGAATGTTTTTATCAACGTGTCCATACATATTGAGCATTAATTGCAAAATACATGAACCCTTAACATATCTCTGTAATATGTGAAGAGTGACTATCATGTATTTTCATAATGGCATAGAATATGAAGTAGATGACTACATTGAAGAAACTGATTAGCTGATCCTCATCGTCTGGCGTACTAATTGTGACTCCAAAACAATTGAAAGGCACTGGATGAAATTTAGGATCACATGTTATAATGGAGAGGTGTCAATTTATAGACAACAATAACAACTGTGACTAGTCAGGGGCATTATAACATTATAGGTATTCCCTGTGTCATATACTAGACAATGGAAGGTATCATACTCCATGCTTACTATTGGCAATAAAATTTAAAAATAACAGCCTCCCTCCCTCACTGATTTTAAAAATGAAAGTGTCAATGAACTGTAGTTCAACTTGGGAAGGAGTTTTCTTTTGCTGAGCAATGAACAGAATGATAAAGAAGAAGGAAAGTAAACTAGAGGTCGCCCCAAAGGTCGATATGAAGTTTGATGATGATGTTGTCTGTAGGGTGCACCAAAGGATTTAGTCATACAAAGAAGATATTCCAAGATGGCAGCGGGTGGCCATATTTTTCAACAAATTTTGATCAAAATAGGAGGCTCCCATCTAAAGGTCATCCCAAATATCCATATGAAGTTTGGTGATGATCAGATGAGGGATGTTGTCTGTAGGGTGTGCAAAAGGATTTAGTCGTGCAAAGAGTAAAATCCAAGATGCCTGCCAGTAGCCATGTTTTTCATTGAAAATTTTTCAAATTTGATAGCTCCAATCTAGAGGCGATTCTAAACATCTCTGTAAATTTTCAAGTCAATTCTTCAATAAATGCGGGCTGCAGGGTGTGCCAATGGATTCAAAATTGAAATCCAAAATGGCGGCTGGTGGCCATGTTTTTTAACAAATTTCGGAAAAAATCAATAGATCCCATCTAGAGGTCACCCCAAAGATCTGTATGAAGTTTGGTGATGATCGGATGAGGGATGCGGCCTGTAGGGTGAGCCAAAGGAAATTGTTGATGAATGCATGGACGGACTGTGAGAGATTTCCGATGAATGGCAACAAGCCATATTTCCGACTAAATCCTGAAAAATTACCCATAATTCTGCTGTGGTTAAGGAGTCAATTATTTAGGGCATTACTGTATTAAATGTTGTTATCATAAGCATAGTTCATGCATGTATACAAATTAGGTTACATTTTCAACAATTTCATACTTGCAATGTTATTATGCCGGAAGCTATATTCAAGGGACTCTTTGTTTTAACCCTTTCTATACTAAATAATCATTGACAAGTAAATTTAGAAAATTTCAGATAGTAAGTTCAACAAACAACCATATGTCATTTGTTGAACGTATTATCTGCACAATTCCACTAAAGAATATGAATACTTCTCCACTTTTATTATCTTTTTGTCATGATGTTGCCTGCTCATTTAATCTGCCCTAATAATAGACATTTCCAATATTTACTTTTATAAATTGGTGCCAGAATCTATTTAGTACAGAGAGGGTTAAGTACATGCCCATGCTTAAAACATTAGTATTAGGTACCTTAACGGATTTGTTCAGCCAGCGTTTTTCCTGAAAATAAATCCACATCACTGCATTGTGATCCCCAGAAAATAAATCCACATCACAGCATTGTGATCCCCAGAAAATAAATCCACATCACAGCATTGTGATCCCCAGAAAATAAATCCACATCACAGCATTGTGGTCCCCCAGAAAATATATCCACATCACTGCATTGTGGTCTCCAGATAATAAATCCACATCACAGCATTGTAGTCCCCAGATAATAAATCCAGATCACAGCATTGTGATCCCCAGAAAATAAATCCACATCACAGCATTGTGGTCCCCCAGAAAATATATCCACATCACTGCATTGTGGTCTCCAGATAATAAATCCACATCACAGCATTGTAGTCCCCAGATAATATATCCACATCACTGCATTGTGGTCCCCAGAAAATATATCCACATCACTGCATTGTGGTCTCCAGATAATAAATCCACATCACAGCATTGTAGTCCCCAGATAATATATCCACATCACTGCATTGTGGTCCCCAGAAAATATATCCACATCACTGCATTGTGCATTGTGGTTCCCAGAAAATAAATCCACATCACTGGATTTTGGTCCCCAGAAAATATATCCACATCACTGCATTGTGGTCCCCAGAAAATATATCCACATCATTGCATTGTGGTCCCCAGATAATAAATCCACATCACTGCATTGTGGTCCCCAGAAAATATATCCACTTCACAGCATTGTGGTCCCCAGATAATAAATCCACATCACAGCATTGTGGTCCCCAGAAAATAAATCCACATCACAGCATTGTGGTCCCCAGAAAATATATCCACATCACAGCATTGTGGTCCCCAGAAAATATATCCACATCATTGCATTGTGGTCCCCAGAAAATATATCCACTTCACAGCATTGTGGTCCCCAGATAATAAATCCACATCACAGCATTGTGGTCCCCAGAAAATAAATCCACATCATTGCATTATGGTCCCCAGAAAATATATCCACAGCATTGTGGTCCCCAGAAAATAAATCCACAGCATTGTGGTCCCCAGAAAATATATCCACAGCATTGTGGTCCCCAGAAAATATATCCACATCACAGCATTATGGTCCCCAGAAAATATATCCACATCACAGCATTATGGTCCCCAGAAAATAAATCCACATCACAGCATTGTGGTCCCCAGATAATAAATCCACATCACTGCATTATGGTCCCCAGAAAATATATCCACATCATTGCATTGTGGTCCCCAGATAATAAATCCACATCACTGCATTATGGTCCCCAGAAAATATATCCACATCATTGCATTATGGTCCCCAGAAAATAAATCCACATCATAGCATTATGGTCCCCAGAAAATATATCCACATCACAGCATTATGGTCCCCAGAAAATAAATCCACATCATTGCATTGTGGTCCCCAGATAATAAATCCACATCACTGCATTATGGTCCCCAGAAAATATATCCACATCATTGCATTATGGTCCCCAGAAAATAAATCCACATCATAGCATTATGGTCCCCAGAAAATAAATCCACATCACAGCATTGTGATACCCAGATAAAAAATACACATCACAGCATTGTGGTCCCCAGAAAATATATCCACATCACTGCATTATGGTCCCCAGAAAATAAATCCACATCATAGCATTATGGTTCCCCAGAAAATAAATCCACATCATAGCATTATGGTCCCCAGATAATAAATCCACATCATAGCATTATGGTCCCCAGATAATATATCCACATCACTGCATTGTGGTCCCCAGATAATAAATCCACATCACAGCATTATGGTCCCCAGATAATAAATCCACATCACAGCATTATGGTCCCCAGATAATAAATCCACATCACAGCATTGTGGTCCCCAGATAATAAATCCACATCACAGCATTATGGTCCCCAGATAATAAATCCACATCACAGCATTGTGGTCCCCAGATAATAAATCCACATCACTGCATTGTGGTCCCAGATAATAAATCCACATCATAGCATTATGGTCCCCAGATAATATATCCACATCACTGCATTGTGGTCCCCAGATAATAAATCCACATCACAGCATTATGGTCCCCAGATAATAAATCCACATCACAGCATTATGGTCCCCAGATAATAAATCCACATCACAGCATTGTGGTCCCCAGATAATAAATCCACATCACAGCATTATGGTCCCCAGATAATAAATCCACATCACAGCATTGTGGTCCCCAGATAATAAATCCACATCACTGCATTGTGGTCCCAGATAATAAATCCACATCACAGCATTGTGGTCCCCAGATAATAAATACACATCACAGCATTATGGTACCCAGAAAATATATCCACATCACTGCATTGTGGTCCCCAGAAAATATATCCATATCACTGCATTATGGTCCCCAGAAAATATATCCACATCACAGCATTGTGGTCCCCAGATAATAAATCCACATCACAGCATTGTGGTCCCCAGAAAATATATCCACATCACTGCATTGTGGTCCCCAGAAAATATATCCACATCACTGCATTGTGGGCCCCAGATAATAAATACACATCACTGCATTGTGGGCCCCAGATAATAAATCCACATCACAGCATTGTGGTCCCCAGAAAATATATCCACATCACTGCATTGTGGTCCCCAGATAATAAATCCACATCACTGCATTGTGATCCCCAGATAATAAATCCACATCACTGCATTGTGATCCCCAGAAAATATATCCACATCACAGCATTGTGATCCCCAGAAAATAAATCCACATCACAGCATTGTGATCCCCAGATAATATATCCACATCACAGCATTGTGATCCCCAGAAAATATATCCACATCACAGCATTGTGATCCCCAGAAAATATATCCACATCACAGCATTGTGATCCCCAGAAAATATATCCACATCACAGCATTGTGGTCCCCAGAAAATAAATCCACATCACAGCATTATGGTCCCCAGAAAATATATCCACATCATTACATTGTGATCCCCAGAAAATATATCCACTTCATTGCATTGTGATCCCCAGAAAATATATCCACATCACAGCATTGTGGTCCCCAGATAATATATCCACATCACAGCATTGTGGTCCCCAGATAATATATCCACATCACTGCATTGTGATCCCCAGATAATAAATACACTTCACAGCATTGTGATCCCCAGAAAATATATCCACATCACAGCATTGTGATCCCCAGAAAATATATCCACATCACAGCATTGTGATCCCCAGATAATAAATCCACATCACAGCATTGTGGTCCCCAGATAATAAATACACATCACTGCATTGTGGGCCCCAGATAATAAATCCACATCACAGCATTGTGATCCCCAGAAAATATATCCACATCACAGCATTGTGATCCCCAGAAAATATATCCACATCACAGCATTGTGATCCCCAGAAAATATATCCACATCACAGCATTGTGATCCCCAGAAAATAAATCCACATCACAGCATTATGGTCCCCAGAAAATATATCCACATCATTACATTGTGATCCCCAGAAAATATATCCACTTCACAGCATTGTGGTCCCCAGATAATAAATACACATCACTGCATTGTGGTCTCCAGAAAATATATCCACATCATTACATTGTGATCCCCAGAAAATATATCCACTTCACAGCATTGTGGTCCCCAGATAATAAATACACATCACTGCATTGTGGTCTCCAGAAAATATATCCACATCATTACATTGTGATCCCCAGAAAATATATCCACATCACAGCATTGTGGTCCCCAGATAATATATCCACATCACAGCATTGTGGTCTCCAGAAAATATATCCACATCACTGCATTGTGGTCCCCAGAAAATATATCCACATCACAGCATTGTGGTCCCCAGATAATATATCCACATCACAGCATTGTGGTCTCCAGAAAATATATCCACATCACTGCATTGTGGTCCCCAGAAAATATATCCACATCACAGCATTGTGGTCTCCAGAAAATATATCCACATCATTACATTGTGGTCCCCAGATAATAAATCCACATCACTGCATTGTGATCCCCAGATAATATATCCACATCACTGCATTGTGGTCCCCAGATAATATATCCACATCACTGCATTGTGGTCCCCAGAAAATAAATCCACATCACTGCATTGTGATCCCCAGATAATATATCCACATCACAGCATTGTGGTCCCCAGATAATAAATCCACATCACTGCATTGTGGTCTCCAGAAAATATATCCACATCACTGCATTGTGGTCCCCAGAAAATATATCCACATCACAGCATTGTGGTCCCCAGATAATATATCCACATCACAGCATTGTGGTCTCCAGAAAATATATCCACATCACTGCATTGTGGTCCCCAGAAAATAAATCCACATCACTGCATTGTGATCCCCAGATAATATATCCACATCACTGCATTGTGGTCCCCAGATAATAAATCCACATCACTGCATTGTGATCCCCAGATAATATATCCACATCACTGCATTGTGGTCCCCAGATAATATATCCACATCACTGCATTGTGGTCCCCAGAAAATAAATCCACATCACTGCATTGTGATCCCCAGATAATATATCCACATCATTGCATTGTGGTCCCCAGATAATATATCCACATCACAGCATTGTGGTCCCCAGATAATATATCCACATCATTACATTGTGGTCCCCAGATAATATATCCACATCACTGCATTGTGGTCCCCAGATAATAAATCCACATCACTGCATTGTGATCCCCAGATAATATATCCACATCATTACATTGTGATCCCCAGATAATAAATCCACATCACAGCATTGTGGTCCCCAGATAATAAATCCACATCACTGCATTGTGATCCCCAGATAATATATCCACATCATTACATTGTGATCCCCAGATAATATATCCACATCACTGCATTGTGATCCCCAGATAATATATCCACATCATTACATTGTGGTCCCCAGATAATAAATCCACATCACAGCATTGTGGTCCCCAGAAAATATATCCACATCATTACATTGTGGTCCCCAGATAATATATCCACATCATTACATTGTGGTCCCCAAATAATATATCCACATCACAGCATTGTGGTCCCCAGATAATAGCCTGTCTTGTGGGAAAGCATCACTAAATTCACCCTCTGAGGACCTCATTCTGTGAATGACAGTATAAACATTAGAATATCGTCTAAAATTACCTGACCACAGGCCATACCCATTCCTCGTTCACCCATACCATGAGGACAAGACAAGTTCAGCTCGAGGGCGTCTGCTCCAGCTTTCTGAAATCAGGAAAAATCTGTCGGAATTAGAGTATGCCAGAATAGTAGAAACAAGAGCATCGCTAGGGCATGGCAAAACATGCCTGTGGTAATTTCAACAATGGGCCATAACTGGAGGGCGGAAACCTAATTCAAATTTGACATAATACATAATAACATTATACATAATAATAACATAATACATCCCATGTGTTTTTTTCAAAACGAGCATATAAAAATAGAAAAGTATCCAAATTGAGAACATGGAACAAACAAGAGCTTTGCCAATGGAACAAAGTAGGCAGGATGTTGTATTCTGAATTAAAAAACGTGGATTACGTTCTTCCCCTTGTGGTTCATGAATTTACCAATGACCTGTCACGTCCAATCAAAGATGACAGAGATACAGGAAGAGATGTTTTCTCACTCTAAGGACCATAACTTCAGAAGAAATGCATGGACAAAATATTTTTCATGTGGGACTGACTTCGAAGACCTATGTTCTCGACTGGCGGCTATTCGATTCGATCTTCGAATCGATCTCAACATCAGCTCCCAAATTTTATATCGGATTTCGAATCTGCCGAAAAGTGCTGATTCGCAGGGCCCTAATATAACTATATATATACTGCATCAATTAATTAAATTCTTATTTAGAAATCAGCTGAGCTTACCTCTGACATTTGTGCTAGCTCCATCCAGTCCTCTTTACTATATCCACACATGATGCTCGCTATAACAATCTGAAAGATACACACATCCTGGTAAAATCATGTTTTACCAAAAATGCAAGTAATATTGTATCCACACAACTTTTATTACAAATCTGAGTGTTTAAAATTAAGGATAAATGTGATGAACAGCAGCCCTATTTGGTACATTACCGTACATTGCCCACATTTAGTGTCTTTGGAGAATATGGGATTAAAATTAATATTTAAAATATAAATACCAAACAGGCTAGGGTTAAGTTAATTACAATAGTTTGTTTTATTTGTATAAGCTGTAGGTAAGGAGGGAGGTGTATGTATGGGAACAGGCATTGATATATTTTTGTTTGTAAGATAACTGAAAATATCAGTTAAAGCTACAAGATAGTTTTTTTAAGGGACCAAAGGGCCACTCACAGTTGGTAGAAGTGCAAAAAAAATATACCCACCGCCAACGCCGCCCGTATCTTTAACTAATGGATATTCCAAATTGTTATAATTGACCTTCTTGGGCCACAGTAATGATATACAACGTAACATTACACAAGTTGGAAAACATAAAACCATCGTTCCGAATTCCCAAACTTCAAATAAATTGTTGCCGACATTGGGAACTTCTGGTAACTTGTCTTAGTATGTTAACTTAAGAGAATACAAAATAAACAGTCTATATAAATTTCGAAGAAATTTGTGTGTTAATTTCCAATACTGTTTAGTGTCCTGATTTTTTATCAGATGTAGTCTTGAAAAGTACATTCGGAGCAACACCAAGTGACTTGTCAAACTAGTAGCCATTGTGATGTACATTATGTCTATGTTGCATAACTTGCATTATATAACGGAAGCTCGAAATGTAGGGGTAACATATTCTAACTCTACACTGACATTCACAAGTTCACAACTTGCATGAAACGATATCATCTCATGGAAATTAGAATGCTGACATCAGCAGAAATTGCACGTGTATCACAGTCTATTTGCGACAAACATCGCCCATTCAAGCAACTGCGTGGGGGTACAGTCTGTGCACGTGTCACTAACAATAGCCTGATATTGCTGGCGCAACATCGCCGCAATTGACAATTTCACAAACATTGTAAAAGTCTTGTTTCCCACGAACGGTTGTGACTCGTGAACTTGTGTAGTGAAATAATGGCTGCGCATGGGCCACAAAACAAAACCTGAAGGCCTCAATTCTACTCACACTTTGTGTAGAATTTGCAGATATATAACATATAGATTGCATTGTGCGCCGTGCATGGACAAATTAAACAAAAAGTATGTGCCATATTGGTGTCCCCTGATGTAAGATATACCAAGTGTTAACAATTCACTCCGTTCCCGGTTCCTAAAAGTCATATTCCCGGGAAACAGGAATGAGTATGGGACCCGGGAACTGGGAAATTCCCGTTCCCGGGATTAAACCCTAGTTTTGACTAAACTTCAGTGCCTTATTTTAATAATCAGTCTTTGATCGGTAATTCAACTATAAACAGTAAAGTTTGCATAACAATGGTTTCAATATGTAAAATTTGTTACTGGATACTTACTAATAATGAAATTAAGAACAAATTTGATCTATTTTTACACATACTTTTTGATGATAGTTATTATACAGGCTATTTAATTTGGCATGAAACCACTTTGAAAGCCTTGGGTCCCTTTAACCCTTTGAGTGCCAGGTCAATTTTTGTATTAACCCATATACCCTATGCCAATGCATTCTCTTATATATGCGAGTCGACCATAGGTCGCCTCGCATATATAAGAGAATATATTGGTCTAACATTTTTTTATTTTTTTTTTTACAATTTTTTACAATTTTAATAATTTATTCTTATATTCTTTAACAGACCCTGGCACTCAAAGGGTTAACACTCACATTGTTTGGGAAGTCCTGCTTGAGTTCGGTGACACTCTTGCACCAGTAAGCCGCTGTCTTCTCACTAATTAGTTCAATGTTGAGGTAAGATCCCTGTCCTGGACCATACAGGTGTCCCGATGTCGTACCACGGACAATTCTCGGTGATACGTTTGTCACAAGGTCCTACAAGAACATTTATAAGAGAATGAAAGGTACATACCAGGCTCAACAATGCCTAACTAGCTTTTCATCAGAATTAAATCATAATAAAGGTTGTTAAATATCATCGGTAGTCAAATCATGGATTACACTAATATGACACATGGATGTGGAATAAATACAGAACACGAATTACATCATAATCTAGACTCTTTCATTGAACTCACTGCGGGCAGCACAAATTATTTGATAAAAGATTCTTGAAAATTTCAAATTTCTATATGTTCAAGTCAATTTAACACTTTACTAAATGCTCATTGATGAGTAGTTCCTTTAGGAAATTTTCAGATAATAAGTACAACAAATGACCATTGTTGAACTTATTATCTTAACTTTTCCCACTAGTTAATAGAAATTAATCAGCACTTTTATTATCTTTTGGTCTGTCTGTCATCTGCTTTTATTACCTGAACATCCCTTCAAATGAATAATGGACTATTCCAATGTATATTTTTATAACTTAGTGGGAGAATCCATATAGTATAGAAGGGGTGAAAGCAGACCTACCTTGTCCAGGGAGAATGTTTTAGTTAGCGCAAATCCCCATCCTGCCTCGAAGGCTCGCCGAATCATTGCACTGCTGGTCGTCGGTGTGGCACTGGCCAATCCAAACGGATTCGGAAACTTCAACCCACAAAACTCGACGCTCAAATCGACGGTGTCTATAGCTGTGAAGAACTTCGGCAGAGTTGGCACTGGCTCAACTGTCTGGTTTTTCAGTGACTGGAATTGATGAGCAACAAGTTATCATATATGACAAGAAACGTGAGCAGAATTTATTAAGTTATGGGGCTCAGACCTTAACCTCTTCGCTGCTATGACGTTCATAACTAAAGTGCATGTTGTGTGCTATATAGTACCTATGGACCTATTTCAGCACACTAGTAGTAGGCCATTATTCATAACTGAAACTCACAGATTGGTTCATTGGAATAACTGTATCTCGAAGTTTTAAACAGTGATGATGTTCCACGATTGTGAACGATAATAGCTTTTCAACTGAGTCAGTTTTTGGTTCTTGTGATATTCTTGTTATATTTTTTCACTGGAAAATGGCAATAACATCAACAGCCCAGCACACGACGTCATAACGTCATTTAGCAGCAAAGATGTTAAAATCAATAAAATTATGTGAATCAAATAGAGTAATTCTACAGCAAAACAGCTGCTTTTAAGAGAAACAAACTGAGTATCATGGTTCTGATTATCAGAAGATTTTAAACCCTGGGCGTTTTGTTATTGCCCCATGTAAAATGTTTTGGGACAAATCGGAACAAGCGTTACAGAACAAAATGTTGTACAACGGTGTCTGTAGTAGGGATCTGCGAATCGGGGATTTTGCATCGAATCGAATCTCGATATCGAATCTCCTTCCTGATATCGACATCGAATCGAATCTTGAATCGAAGCAGCTGGTGATAAACATTGTCTACCATTGTATCTTTCGGTGTCTCGTGACAAAAACTGCAAAATTCACTAGATACTATATAGCAAAGCTAATCTCCTTAAACATCCGTTGGAACTTGTGGTTTTTTTTTTTAGGAAAAATCATAACATAGGCAAGTCACTCTCAGTCTCATGTAGGGTTTGGGATATGTTGCATTGAATTTCTATCTAGCTGTGTCATGGCGAACATGACACAAGAATTGACAGTTCAATCAACGTATCATAAACCCCATGGAATGGAAGTCACATGTCTACATTATTTAATAAACATATAATAAAGATTTGACACACGTGGACATGGGTACACCGTTCAGCTATATGATTGTTGTAGTCCGATACCAATGGTATTTATTTGTTAAACTGTTCACCTCATAATAGATCAAACACCTACATCACATATTCACAGTAGGTGTATTCACGGAGGGGGTCCCAGACAACAGACACATGTTACAAGTGTTAAATGTAATGAACAAGATTCAACGGATCGAAACTCGATTTCTCGGGAAACAGAAAATGAAAGTAGGAAATTTATAGGAATTATGCTGGCAGTGTCGCAGATAACTGGCCGCACATGATAACGCCCATTTAAGAACGTAATAGACAGATTGTTCTAAGGTTTCTCACCGTTTCTGTTCATTCCAATCCCCACCTGAAGCCGCCCTCATTTTCTGCTGAGCAATGAATTATTATGTTGTTTCATTTTGTTTTTCTTATTTCACTGTTGTACCTGATCACGTGTTTTGAATTTTGACTATTGGTTTTTGGGTCTGGTCTTATATAGGTTTTCCTGTTGACCGGACCCGGTGCTCTGTTATTGATATGACACTTATGCACAAATAAACTTTATTTACAAAAAAAAAATTCCAATCAATGTTTTGTCGCTCATAACGGCGGCTGACATTGAATTTTATTCATATAATCTGAATTGGATATATGAAGTTCTAAACATAAGGTAATCAATTGAGTTCCGTATCTAGCGATCACGCATCGTGTAGACAATTTACATAGTGTCGATGCAGATTACAAATATATGCGGCGATTGATCACCGTCAAGGGTTGCGATCAAAGCACATAATTTGCATAAGCACGTCTATTGTGAACAATACATTCAAAATTACCTACTTTGGCTAACTTGGCAACCTTGTGCTTCAATTTTTGTGAGCTCAGGTCATTTGGCATGTGTTATTAAGACGCAAAAAAAAACGAGACTACACCAAAGTAAGACCGATTCGAAAATATCCGAATCAGCGGGCCGATTTGGTGTCGAATCGGGTGCCCGACATCGAATCGAATCTCGAATATTCGCAGGTCCCTAGTCTATAGCTGCGAAGAACTTCGGCAGAGTTGGCCCTGACTCAACTGTCTGGTTTTTCAGTGACTGATGAGCAAAAAGTTATCATTATGACAAGAAACGTGAGCAGAGAGTTATGGGGTTATGTTATTCCACCATGTAAATTCAGGTCTCACAGGTGGAATAGGTTGAATTCTTTAAAGGTATAGCGCTGAGTTGAGTATAACTATAGGGACATTTAATAGTTAAGAGGTTTAACCCTTTACCCAACAAACCGGCCAAATAAAGCTTCAACAGCCTAAAATATCTTCGGTCTGTCTCAATAGAACCATACAAATATGGATATCATTGGAACCGGCTCCTTGACCACATTGTGATAGTTACAGTTATGCCCTGTGCCAATGCATTCTCTTATATATGCGAGGCGAGTTGAAAATGGGGTATGGACCATTTTCGAGAACGGTAAGGATTTCGACCGATTTGACGGCATGGGTGGGTGGCCCGCCCCAAATACCACCTAGAAACACCCCGACCCCCCCACCCATCACCCCCGGGGGGTGCCATCCCGAGGGGGTGAAAATGGGGTATGGACCATTTTCGAGAATGGTAAGGATTTCGACCGATTTGACGGCATGGGTGGGGGGGCCCGCCCCAAATACCACCTAGAAACACCCCGACCCCCCACCCATCACCCCCGGGGGGTGCCACCCCGAGGGGGTGAAAATGGGGTATGGACCATTTTCGAGAACGGTAAGGATTTCAACCGATTTGACGGCATGGGTGGGTGGCCCGCCCCAAATACCACCTAGAAACACCCCGACCCCCCACCCATCACTCCCGGGGGGTGCCGCCCCGAGGGGGTGAAAATGGGGTATGGACCATTTTCGAGAACAGTAAGGATTTCGACCGATTTGACGGCATGGGTGGGTGGCCCGCCCCAAATACCACCTAGAAACACCCCGACCCCCCCCCCCCCCATCACCCCCGGGGGGTGCCATCCCGAGGGGGTGAAAATGGGGTATGGACCATTTTCGAGAACGGTAAGGATTTCGACCGATTTGACGGCATGGGTGGGGGGCCCGCCCCAAATACCACCTAGAAACACCCCGACCCCCCACCCATCACCCCCGGGGGGGTGCCACCCCGAGGGGGTGAAAATGGGGTATGGACCATTTTCGAGAACGGTAAGGATTTCGACCGATTTGACGGCATGGGTGGGTGGCCCGCCCCAAATACCACCTAGAAACACCCCAACCCCCCACCCCCCGGGGGGGTGCCACCCCGAGGGGGTGAAAATGGGGTATGGACCATTTTCGAGAATGGTAAGGCTTTCGACCGATTTGATGGCATGGGTGGGTGGCCCGCCCCAAATACCACCTAGAAACACCCCGACCCCCCCACCCATCACCCCCGGGGGGTGCCACCCCGAGAGGGTGAAAATGGGGTATGGACCATTTTCGAGAACGGTAAGGATTTCGACCAATTTGACGGCATGGGTGGGTGGCCCGCCCCAAATACCACCTAGAAACACCCCGACCCCCCCCACCATCACCCCCGGGGGTGAAAATGGGGTATGGACCATTTTCGAGAACGGTAAGGATTTCGACCGATTTGACGGCATGGGTGGGTGGCCCGCCCCAAATACCACCTAGAAACACCCCGACCCCCCACCCATCACCCCCGGGGGGTGCCACCCCGAGGGGGTGAAAATGGGGTATGGACCATTTTCGAGAACGGTAAGGATTTCGACCGATTTGACGGCATGGGTGGGTGGCCCGCCCCAAATACCACCTAGAAACACCCTGACCCGCATGGTCGACTCGCATATATAAGAGAATGCATTGGCACAGGGCCGTTCTGTTGGGTAAAGGGTTAAGAAGTAAATATAAATATTGGCAAATTAGTGTGGTGTAGAAAAGCTCCTGAAGTTGGCTTACCTGCAGATATTTATGCATGTGCCATGAGGCTATTTTCCCGTCATTGACAGATTCGACAGTAGTAGCAGCGACCCCGGCAAGGTCACCACCACAGAATACCCATGGTTCACTAGTTTTCATTGTCATCGTATCCACCTCAGGTAGGCCCCATTTATTGAATTTAATGGGCTTCATTGCATCAACAACTGAAAATATTCAGGATTTGGGTATGGTACCTTCATATAACAAATGATTCAGACTCAGTATTTTAATACAATCTTGCCTATACATCTTTGCTAGACTCGTTATGATTCAACAGAGGTCAGTGTCCCCATGAAAATGTCAACGTCGTTTCGTGGTACAATTACAGAATGTCCCAAAAAAATCAAATATGCTTCAAAAAATAATATCACCATCTCAAAGCTTAACGTTTCTATAATGTATGGATTCTCCGATTCACTTATAAAAGTATATGATGGAATGGTCTATTATTCATTTGGAGGGGTTTTGAGCAGATGACAGATAATACAAGTGCAGAAGAAGTCCTATTTATTGGTGGGAAATGATGGGATAATCAGTTCAACAAATGACCATCGTCAATGAGTATTAAATATAGAAAGGGTTAACCGTTTCATGATGGGAGATGCGCTGGTGCAGCATTAAAGATCATGTTCCAGTGCCAGGGAGCCTCGCATATATAAGAGAATGCACTGGCTTACAGGGTCAAGGTAAATATTGTTAGGCCAATGCATTCTCTATATATGGGAGACTTGCATATATAAGATATTGCATTGGCACAGGGTTTTCGCAAAAATTCAGGAAGCTCCAGTGTTAAGATCCCTCATAATTCTAACCACATGTGAATTGGTTATAATCTTACTATACTGATGAAAGAGACATGTAATTTTAGATGTAACAGAAGTTAGTCACACAACACTGAAAATCTTAGAGAAAAAATCAAGAAAAGTAGATGCTGTTTAAGATTTCTATGACTGGAGCTTCCTGAAATTTTGTGAAAACCCAATGCCAATGCATTCTCTTATATATGCTAGTCTCCCATAGGCAGCCTTATATAAGAGAATATATTGGCCTAACAATAATTACCTTTAACATGTAAGCCAGTGCATTCTCTTATATATGTGAGGGGAGACTTGCATATATAAGAGAATGCACTGGCGCAAGATCTTTAACCCTTTGAGTGCCAGGTCGATTTTTGTATCAACCTATATACCCTGTGCCAATGCATTCTCTTATATATGCGAGTCGACCATAGGTCGCCTCGCAAATATAAGAGAATGCATTGGCCTAACAATTTTTTTTTTTTTTTTTTTTTTTTTACAATTTTTTACAATTTTAATAATTTATTCTTATATTCTTTAACAGACTTATTTTGTAGGTTTAGGGCCGATGAGATCGACCCCTGACACTCAAAGGGTTAATGTTGCACCAGCGCAGCTCCCATCAAGAAAGGGTTAATAGTGACATAAATTTTTATGTTACAGTTACAAGAGATCAGCTTTCTGGTGGAAAATTTCTGCATATGGGTAACTATAATTTTGATAAAATCATATGAAGTCGAATTACAAAAGAAACGAATAAATTGGCGTATATAGTCTAATTTGATCACAGAACATTTGCTGAATGAGGGCCCCAGAGGGTGAATTTAGTGATGATACCACAAACAGTGGGCTAGCATCACCAAATTCAGCCTCTGGGAACCTCGCTCTGCTTAGACCTCAACTGCTATGGGAGAACTAGGATCTTTTGCAGGCTTGTCGCAGAAACTTATTGTAGGACTCCGCTTCGCATCATCCTGTGATCAGTTTCTTTGTGGTCAAATTCTAATAAACACACTGCCAATTCACCATGTATTTATTTATTAATTATTCAAGAATATATGTTACCCTTGGAACCTATTTTCTAAGCTGATATTACTTACATTTCTTGAATTATACATGAAACTACTAAGTGTTTTTTTTTTTTTGGCACAAAGTTTTGGAATGCTGAAAATGTTGTCGCCATGACACTGTCTGCAAGATGTGATAAGAAAGAATCTTTCTTTTACTGACCTTCTGTTTCAGAAAGTGTCGAGCCGAAAGCTGAGACGATGAAATCAGCCCTGAGCCTCATGGTCTGTTCTTCATCCTCCACCCACTCTCCATCATCTCGCAGCTCAGTCTTATTAAACTCCATCGCAGATATTCTGTCGTCTTTTAAGATAATTTTCTTTGGAGACATGAACGGTAAGAATTCGCACATCTCTAATTTGGCCACTTCCATCTGTAACCAAGATGACACTAGAGGTGAGACTGTCCCGAAGGGACTTATGAAAACCACCCACAGCGCAATTGGGGCGACATTAATGTAGCCATATTAACCCTGTGCCAGTGCATTCTCTTATAAATGCAAGCCTCAGATATATAAGAGAATGCACTGGCTTACAAGGACAATGTAAATATTGTAGGGGCCAATGTATTTTATCATATACATGTGAGGCTCCATCTGAGAGACTCATATATAAAAGAGAATAGCACAGGGTTTTTGCAAAATTGCAGAAAGCTCCAGTGATGGCCGGAAGAGTTAACATATTTGTTTTAAAACACAAGGAATACAAGCTCAGACAAAATTGTGCATGTTGCAAAAATTTTTTAAAAGGGGGATAAGTCCACTAATACAAAAATTAGACGGACCTCATAATTGGAGGTGCACAGGTTCCCATGGTACTAAATATCTGTGCCAAGTTATCAAAATTTACAGACAATTGTAGGAACACAAGATAGGACAAAGTTACATCCACGGATGGACAGACAGACGGAAAAGCCTATTCCTTTTTAAAATGTAAGTATTAATGGATTAGCAAAAAGTGAAGAGATATAGTAGAGATATAAACATGAGTCCTGGTATAAAAATCTGGTGAATATGGAAAATCAGATAAAGACTACTTAGTTTCCTTTGTTTTTTCAGGGTTAGTTCATGTCTTAGTGTACTTTTAAAGCTTATGAGAGTCTAATGCAGTATGGACCTTACCGACTGAGGACATCTATCTTTGATTAAATGACATGTCAGAAACCCTATGGTTGTTTGTTGCTTATTACATGAACAATTCCTAAAGCCCCTTCCACAAAGCTTTTAATCAGCGATATGCGTGACCACTGCATTTTCTGTGGCAACAGCGTTTTTTTTTTTTTAAATGACTGCATGCTGAAGCGATGCACAATCACAGTCCAAAACTGACATTGAAAGAGAATGGTTGTGCTTCCAGTGTCTTCGTTTTATACCGTCATTACAGATAGCAGAATTACTGAACAAAACCACACTGCACCGCTGGATTAGGACACCGATATAATCCTGCAGCAGTGTTTTCTGCAATGTCGCATACATTGCATGCCGTGTGCAAGCACTCATTGCCTCTAGTGTGCCGCATGCTGCATGCTGCGCCACAAACGCTGTGTGGAAAGGACTTCAGGGAACTACTTGTCAATGAGTATTTAGTATAGAAAGGGTTAAATATCAAATGGTCTGTGAAAATGTTCACCTCCTCGGGCACAGCCCTGATGTTGGAGAAGCCCTTACGGAACACTATGTACACTCGCTTCGCTCCACATCTGAGAGCAGAGGTCGCGCAATCCATAGCTGTGTCTCCGCATCCGAGAACGATCACATGACCAAAGAGTTCTGGTAACCTTGATTTACAGCCACACATTCCTGTAAGAACATTGGATTCAGAATACAAGCCTGATTATAAGTGTTAAGTCAATCCTTTCATGAGGTTCATGATGGGAGCTGGGCTGGTGCAGCATTACTGTGCCAATGCATTCTCTTATACACTGTATATATGAGTGTCCCATAGGGAGCCTCACATATCAAGGTCAAGGTAAATATTGTTATTCTCTTATATATGTTTACTTGTTTAAAAGCAAAGTTATTAATATTGCAATATTGTATTCTCTTATATACGTTCACTTGTTTAAAAGCAAAATTATTAAAATTACTACAGGATACTCAAATATATAAGAGAATGCATTGGCACAGGGTTTTCGCAAAATTTCAGGAAGCTCCGGTGGTCATGGATGGGTTAAAGGCATCGAATCACAAACTGTTCATAAACTGCTTTGGTATGATTCCTTTAACCTACAGTAATGCCCTAAATAATCAACTCCTTAACCAAAGCAGAATTATGGGTAATTTTTCAGGATTTAGTCGGAAATAAGGCTTGTTGCCATTCATTGGAAAGCTCTCACTGAGAGCTTTCCGATGAATGGCAAGAAGCCATATTTCCGACTAAATCTTGAAAAATTACCCATAATTCTGCTGTAGTTAAGGATTCGATTATTTAGGGCATTACTGTATGTAATTACATTAGAATACCAAGATTATTACTTTAATATAAGTTATAAAATCAGAGGTTCAGTTAATATGAGTTGTTGGAACTTATTAGCTGACTCTTAGATAGTATTACCCGCCTCCCACAAGCTCCCCTGCACATACAGTATTACCCGCCTCCCACAAGCTCCCCTGCACATACAGTATTACCCGCCTCCCACAAGCTCCCCTGCACATACAGTATTACCCGCCTCCCACAAGCTCCCCTGCACATACAGTATTACCCGCCTCCCACAAGCTCCCCTGCACATACAGTATTACCCGCCTCCCACAAGCTCCCCTGCACATACAGTATTACCCGCCTCCCACAAGCTCCCCTGCACATACAGTATTACCCGCCTCCCACAAGCTCCCCTGCACATACAGTATTACCCGCCTCCCACAAGCTCCCCTGCACATACAGTATTACCCGCCTCCCACAAGCTCCCCTGCACATACAGTATTACCCGCCTCCCACAAGCTCCCCTGCACATACAGTATTACCCGCCTCCCACAAGCTCCCCTGCACATACAGTATTACCCGCCTCCCACAAGCTCCCCTGCACATACAGTATTACCCGCCTCCCACAAGCTCCCCTGCACATACAGTATTACCCGCCTCCCACAAGCTCCCCTGCACATATAGTATTTGATTTTGTTTACATTTTAGAGACCCTTTAACCTCTCATGATGGGAGCTGCACCGGTGTGAAGTAGTAAAGATCCTGTACCAGTGCATTCTATTATATATACTTGCATAAATAAGTGAATACATTGGCTTCAAGGTCAAGTTAAATATTGTTAGGCCAATGTATTCACTTATTTATGCAGGGCTCCCTATGGGAGACTCGCATATATAAGAGAATGCATTGGCACAGGGTATTCACAAAATTTCAGGAAGCTCTAGTCATTGAAGAGTAAACTGAATAATAAGCTATTTAGTTTTTATGGATAAATCAACAAGAACATTGAGAAGTGCCACCAAGGAAAGAGAAATTTTAAAATAAGATATCATCCGGAAAAAAAGATAATCGGCAAAGTTTAAGTCGACAAAGGACCATAACTCCGGTAAAAATTAGCAGACATCAACCATATTCAAACTTGATATGTGCCCCTAATATATGAGCACAAACCAAAAGTTATTAAATTTCATTAATTATTACAGAAGATATCATCCGGAAACCATCTGGGGCTGACAGACAGACATCACTGATTTCTAGAGTACCCCCAATTTGTTTTTCAAGGGAAAAAAATACCTGATTTGCTTGCTTCTGCCACAGCTGGTAAGTATTTCTTGGATGTAAGAAATCCTTGCTTTTCTGTCAGCCCTTCAAATAGTGGGATGATTTTAGGGTCCGGAACTCCTGAAAGAAGAAAGAATGACAACTCTATTAGAATTTGACAGGCAATAAATTGTCAATAAATGCAGCTTCTAATGTAGACTTTCGTATACTGACTGATGGCTGAAAATATATCTTGTAAATTATACTTTACTCATTTGCAGTATATACACTACACAAGGCAAAAAAAATCTGCCACTTCTCTTAGACCACATGTGTTGGACATTCTCATAAAAATCTGCAAATAAAGACACATATCCACCCATTTAACCATTTCTTTACTAAATGGATTCTCCCATTCAGTTATAAAAGTATTATACATTTTGAGGGATGCTCAGGTAATAAAAGCAGACTTTCTGAATATCCATTGGTACGTTTGCAAAAAAGACGTCTTTTTGCAAACTCCATGCTGGGTTTATCTCCCTTGATGACTCAAATAAAGACTGCTGACTGGCAATATTAACAATATTAAGCGATATTAACATATATATTAATATTAAAGTGAGCAGAGCCACATGTTGCCCTGATAAAGCACACAATATATCTAACAAAGTTTGTGTAATTTCATTCATTAAAGGGTTACTATACACTAAATCCGGCCCTTTTTGGGATCATCTACTTTCATACTCAACAGAATATATGCAACAAATGAATGAATTTGAGCCATTGATGGGAGCAAAATACAATCATTTACTCTATGAACGATGCAAACAAGATGGTAATTATAATGAAAATGAATTTATGACTTTCAGTCATAAATTCATTATCATTTGATCCATGGATGAGTGCAAAATACAATCATTTACTCTATGAATGATGCAAACAACATGGTAATTATAATGAAAATGAATTTATGACTTTCAGTCATAAATTCATTTTCATTATCATTACCATGTTGTTTGCATCGTTCATAGAGTAAACGATTGTATTTTGCACTCATCCATGGCTCAAATTCATTCATTTGTTGCAATATTCTGTTGAGTATAAAAGGAGTAGGTCCCATAAATGGCTGGATTTAGTGTACAGTACTCCTTTAAGTTTGGAAAGTCTCACTAGAAACAAAGAACTATTTCGTGCAATGTAGTGCTTTGGTTCTCCAGTTATTTTATCAACACCAATGTCTAAACACACATAGACAACAACACATATGGCAAACATCAGTCAAATCAAACACAAGCATTCTAATCGGCTGCCATTTTGCTGAGAAGCATGCAAATATCATCAGCAAGACCTATCACTCTAAATCTCACTGTTCTGTCAATAAGTTTTTTGTGAGGGAATTCTTCTCAAAGCATATAGGACATTTGAATTTGGGGAGATCAAATTCGACATTTTTGGTGGAAAAACCCACACTAAATATAGAAACTGACAGACTAGTAGCCAGTGACAGATCAGAAACGAAGTATGACTGTTGCGCTCTGGTAGAGATTGGTCTATTTGTTTCGATGCTACATATTGTAGAACAATTATCCCTCCCCAAATACCCAACAAGAAATAAGAAATACAAGTTCAAAAAAAAAAAAGAAGGAAAACATCAAGTTTATAGGATGGGGGATTTATTATAGGGTCTGTCGATTAATGGAAACAGTCTCTTTTTTTTGGGCCTATTTAAAGCACAGCCAGGTTGGTTATGATTTTACAATATCAAATGGTGACTCATCAATCTCACACATTAGCTAAGATGTTCTAGACCAAAAATCTCTATGAGTGAAGTATCTATTTTTCTTGCTAATTTGATCCCAATATAATGTGTTAATATCATGTCCCAAATCAATGTGTGTTAAACCGCCATGAGGCTTTAACAGCAACAAATTGTGCGCTCACCAATGCCAAGGAAAGCTGCAGCATAGCCTTCACTCTTGAGTTTCTCTAGTGTTATATCATTCGTACTCAACGATCTGTCGGATATAACCTGCAAACAGAGCAATATTTTAACAAATGGATTTTCCCATTCACTTCTAAAGATACACGATGGAATGATCTATTATTAATTTGACTGATTAATATAAGATGGCAAGATGAGAAACATTTAAAACAAGAGATGGACTGTTGTCCGGTGCATACCCCCTCGTGGCATACCGCCTAGTGTGGGCATATCTATAACTTATGATGGCTATACTCAGACAGATGGACCCAAACATCAGCATTTTCATATAAACAAAGATGAGTAACTATAGAACAATAAAAACAAAACAAACATTTGAATGTGCCATTAAATGTCCTCATAGTGGTGAACATCCATACAAAATTTCATTGAGATCCGAGCATTACTGTTCAAGTTATGAGCTGAACAGACATCGGATGGACCAAACAACCAACATTTCCAGATAAACAAAGATGAATAACTCTAGAATGGAAAAGCGGAACAGAACAATGGAACCCTCTATTGAATGTCCTCATAGTAGTGAACATCCGTACCAAATTCCATTGAGATCCCAGCACAACTGTTGAAGTTACAACATGAACAGACACCAGACGGACCAAAAAGCCAACATTTCCAGATAAACAAAGATGTATAACTCTAGAATGGAAAATCCGAACAAAACAATGGAACCCTCTTTTTAATGTCCTCATAGTAGTGAACATCCATACCAAATTTCATTGAGATCCAAGCACAACTGTTGAAGTTATGAAATGAACAGACACCAGACAGACCAAAAATCCAACATTTCAAGATAAACAAAGATGAATAACTCTAGAATGAAAAATCCGAAGAAAACGATGTAACCCTCTATTGAATTCCCTCATAGTAATGAACAGCCATACAAAATTTCATTGAGATCCGAGCACTATTGTTCAAGTTACGACATGAACAGACATCGGACGGACGGACGGCTCGACGGACGGACGGACAGGTGCAAAACAGTATACCCCCCTTTTTTTTTAAAAGGGGGTATAATAATGTGTTATTTAAAGGGACCCAAGGCACTCGAGTAGTTAAATGTGTGAAGAATATAAAGGTCTGTAAAAACATCACCACTAAGAAGAACATGGAGAAATAGAACTTTGTTCTTATATTTGTATGCGTTAGGTTTATTTTATAAATTTGTCATTTGTTGAACTTAATATCTCAATGAATAGAGATACTTCTGTAATTGTATTATCATTTCATCTACCTGTCATCTGCTCATTTTCTTGAACACCCCTTCAAACATATAGTAGATCATTCCAATGTATACCTTTATAGCTGAATGGAATAATTAATTTAGTAAAGAAAGGGATAAGATGACTCACCTTGACTCCCAGATCTTTCATCAATTCTATCTCAAAGTCTACAACATCGTATGGAAGCCTGAACTGGGGAATCTCAGACGAACTGCAAACAAAATACAAAATGAAAAGAATTCAAATTCAAGAGATCTTGAACTACATGTTGTTGCCAAATAATTGTGTGTGTTACCTTCAGTAGCCATGGGAGTTACAGTAATGCCCTAAATAATCGACTCCTTAACCACAGCATAATTATGGGTAATTTTTCAGGATTTAGTCAGCAATATGGCTTGTGCAAAAGGCTACTCAGCATTTCCCAATACGGGCAAGAAACCACCCAGGATTTCCCAAACATGCATAAAGCTACCCAGGATCTCCCAAACGTGCATAAAGCTACCCAGGATCTCCCAAACATGCATAAATCTACCCAGGATCTCCCAATTATGCAAACTATCACCCATGATCTTGAAATCAATCACCAGAAATGCAATTTTAAATTAGTCGTATGTTAATTATTATTTTAATAATTATTTATTTCTGATAAAATTTCATCAGAATTTGAATGGGTATTCCGCCGGCTTTGAGTTTGACTGCGGCAGATGAAAGCGACTTCGAGATGCTGGGTGACTTTTTGTACATTTGGGAGATCCTGGGTAGCCTTTTGCACAAAACCATGCGACAATGATCAATTTAGCATTATTGATACCCTCAGATTCAGGTTATAGCAACCTGACAAAACCAATACCGACAGTCATTCTTATTACCGTACATTGTGGCTGGACAGTTAGCACTTAAAGGTACTCAATCAGATCAGACGGTCCCCATATCATCAAGATACAACAACAACATTTCTTAAAAATATGCTTTAGTTATCAGAATCGATTAATTGCAATAAAAGAAATAGTAATTTGGGAATGTTAATTTGGATAACGCATCTTTAACCCTTTAACCCTTTACCCAACAGAAGGGCCCTGTGCCAATGCATTCTCTTATATATGCGAGTCGACCATAGGTCGCCTCGCATATATAAGAGAATGCATTGGCTTAACACATTAAAAATTATAAAATTGTTAAAGAATGTAAGAAAAAATGGTAAAAGGTGTTAAAAAAAGAATATTTTTAGGCCAATGCATTCTCTTATATATGCGAGGCGACCTATGGTCGACTCGCATATATAAGAGAATGCATTGGCACAGGGCAAATACACACAAAGTATTCCGAGTCAATCAATCCTTCATCCATAATCAAATAATATCATAACAGATCAACTAGCCAACTATAAGATTAAAATTTGGCAAGGGAAGCCTAACTGTCTTAGTATAGCGTTTGTAGAGTTGAGTCTCATAAGTAAATTGCTTGTTAACCCTTTACCCAACAGAAGGGCCCTGTGCCAATGCATTCTCTTATATATGCGAGTCGACCATAGGCCATAGTAGACCATTAGGCCAATGCATTCTCTTATATATGCGAGGCGACCTATGGTCGACTCGCATATATAAGAGAATGCATTGGCACAGGGCTAACTGTAACTATCACAATGTGGTCAAGGAGCCGGTTCCAATGATATCCATATTTGTATGGTTCTATTGAGACAGACCGAAGATATTTTAGGCTGTTGAAGCTTTATTTGGCCGGTTTTGGCCGCTTTGTTGGGTAAAGGGTTAAATGCAAGTAATTTTCCTGCCTTCTTGTTTTCAATGTACACCATTCAGGCCTCCTTTAGAAATGAATTGAACGATTAATAAAGACACATAATTTACAGTCTATTTTATAATCAATATCAGGAAGATCGATGATCATCTCCTCATCATTCCCACGACATCTACTTCATCTATGACATCATCGTCAAGACATGGTGCGTATGCCTACCATTTTCCAATGATTGAAAATTTGGGTTGGATCTATACGAGAGTAAGGCCCTTGAAAAAATATTTGCTATAAAATTGGGGGACAGCCTAATAGCAGACAAGTGTCTAAACGTGGCTCTGCATGGTAGACACATTTTTTAACTGTAAATGGTACCTACCTGAGACCTCCTTTATAGTTTTTCTTCTCAAATATAGTGATATCAGTGTAGCCGAGGCGTGCTAAGAAGGTCGCACAACTTATGCTCGCTGGACCACATCCGAGCAGCGCCACCTTAGCCTTATAACTGTCTGGAAGAGAAGTAACTGCTGGAGCACTCGGGTCCCGTACTTGTGGAATCCGCATCGCTTTAAAGACCTTGAAAAAAATTGCAACATCAAGTGTTTTGTGTCATTATCTACAGTACTCATCTAGAGTTCTCATCTACAGAGTACTAGTCTTGTTGTCGGGAATCGAATATCATAATATTGTGGCTTTACAGAATATGCCATTAGATGTTGGCATGCCATTAGATGTCGGCATGCCATTAGATGTTGGCATGCCATTAGATGTTGGCATGCCATTAGATGTCGGCATGCCATTAGATGTTGGCATGCCATTAGATGTTGGCATGCCATTAGATGTTGGCATGCCATTAGATGTCGGCATGCCATTAGATGTCGGCATGCCATTAGATGTTGGCATGCCATTAGATGTCGGCATGCCATTAGATGTCGGCATGCCATTAGATGTTGGCATGCCATTAGATGTTGGCATGCCATTAGATGTTGGCATGCCATTAGATGTTGGCATGCCATTAGATGTCGGCATGCCATTAGATGTCGGCATGCCATTAGATGTCGGCAAGCCATTAGATGTCGGCATGCCATTAGATGTCGGCATGCCATTAGATGTCGGCATGCCATTAGATGTCGGCATGCCATTAGATGTCGGCATGCCATTAGATGTCGGCATGCCATTAGATGTTGGCATGCCATTAGATGTCGGCATGCCATTAGATGTCGGCATGCCATTAGATGTCGGCATGCCATTAGATGTCGGCATGCCATTAGATGTCGGCATGCCATTAGATGTCGGCATGCCATTAGATGTTGGCATGCCATTAGATGTCGGCATGCCATTAGATGTCGGCATGCCATTAGATGTCGGCATGCCATTAGATGTCGGCATGCCATTAGATGTCGGCATGCCATTAGATGTCGGCATGCCATTAGATGTTAATTGGTATGTGGAAACAATTCCAATAAACTTCAACTTCAAATGGCCCAACATACAATTTACTACCATATTTGCAACCTTACAAATTGTGCAAAAGTTTCTTTTTCAACATATCTTGTTCGGAAAGTGCAGCGCTGGGTTAATGGCTCAATACGCCCATTGTTTGCTCAAAATAAATGAAATAAACAACAAGAGCGCCTGGCGTGGAAAAATATGTCAGTGGTAATTCCATCAAAGGGCCATAACCAGGTGAAAATTGGCAGGCGGAACCCAAATTTGAACTTGAGCTGTATTATGGGCTAGTAAACTCACATGCTAATTTTCAATCCATTCAATTCAGATTTTCTAAAGCTATCATCCGGAAACGAAAAAAGCAAATGCATGGACAGATGGACGAAAGGCAAGAAAGATGGTTAGACAGAAGAACAGTCAGATGGACAGATCAATAACATAATACTTCCTATTTTTTAATAAACGACATATCAAAATTGATATCTGAAGTGTTTGGGTACAGACTAATCCAAAATCAACCCTGAACAACCTCCAACAGCAGCTATACCCGAGGCACAATTAGTCGAACCGACCCCAAATTCAAATTATTCCTGTGTTTTCTTGTGATTATACGTTTGTGCAATTTTTTTGAGGCATGGGACATTATATTTTGGTATGATATATTCTACATTAGGTGGCATGTTCAGATAATTAAATGTTTGTTGAACATAGAAGCTGAACACTCCCACAAATAATTGAATGGGAATAAAGTAATAACCCATGAAATTGGCATGAATGAGTATCTAGTTAACTGACATGTGCAGTGTTCGCGCTGGATCAGACAATCGATGGGCCAAAATTTGGGCAATTATCAATATATTTTGGGCCATTGGAAAACTTCTTGGGCCATTTTTATGTTAGGAATTAAACAATAATTATCACTTAATACAATAGGGTGTAATATATTGTATTTTAACATAATATAACATGCATTTATTGATATCGGATATTTATAGAGCTCAGTTATTTTTTTACTTTGTCGTCTGTTCTATGTATCAAAATCTAACTTGCTTTACGCTAGTCCAAGTCTTCTTGTACTAAAACCAGCTAAGATATTGGGATGGCGATGCTGGCGTTTAGTCCAAGACCGCTTGCATACCAATCCTACCACACGACTTACGCCCACGATCTGTGGCGGGAATCTGTGGTGTATTTTACTCGATTTACCTAGCAAATCAATACATGATGCTATATACATCGGAAAGGCTTACATCTTATGGTCACAATGGTGTATAATAATCTAACTTTCATGTTAAATTACGCATAGAATATTCCGGTTGATTGTCGCCAACATCGCTGTTTTTTCTGTTTGTTTACTTAACTGAAAGCCGAACTCAGGTTCCGAAGAACTTCGGCATTGTCCGGTGTTTGTTCTGAGTGTTCTAGTTTCCGTTTCTATATATAGCGCGGGGTTTTCCGAACAAAATAGCGAAAACCGATCGCCGCAAAGTCCAGTTTCCAATGTGCTTTGAGAACAATTCCCGCACTAAAAACTTAATGACATAATGGAGGATCAGAAAGGTAGTTTTGTTGACAATTTTCGCAAGCATCTTGTCAAAATTGGAGCAAATTAGAACTCTTATGTCTGACTTGCCATGCGTGTGATGTGCATTTGATTTGTGTGTTGATAAAATAATCGGAGAACCGAATCACACAGTTTCGAAATATAGTTCTTCCGTTTTAGTGGGACTTTTCAAACTTAAGGTTAAAAATTTATACAAATTTTGTTTGATTTTTTGTGTGCTTAACAAGAGCAGTATATTGCTCTGTTCGCTTAGTATATATCTTAATTTCGCCGAAGTCCACCAAATGTGGGAAATGTAGCACCATATTATTTATTCTAATACTCGTTGTGTTTACACTGTTTTAAACTTTGAGAGGGTTGTAATTCCCCGTAATTTATTTAATGTATTACATTTATATCTTCAATGTTTAATTAATCTATTTATTATTTTATTTATTGACACACATAATTACGATTACAATGGAGAATTCTTCGTAATTTGCGTTGTTGTCCAAAATCTACGGAATATTTTCAACGGAAAATGCCGAACACAGTTCGCGAGGTCAACCGAGTTCGCATACTTTTAAAAAATTGTAAACATTGAGGTAAATGTCTCTTTTCGCATTAAATTACCGTTTTAAATTCACAACTGATGTGGGTTTCAGATAAAATAGCATGTCTTCTGCGGAAAATATCCGTTTATTGTCGCAATTGTGATATTTTATTTCATATAATTGTGGTTTTATTTGAGCGGGTCACTAACGCTTAAGCCGTGTCATAAGCGAGCATATAGGGCGGTCTTGGACTAAACGCCAGCATCGCCATCCCAATATCTTAGCTGGTTTTAGTACAAGAAGACTTGGACTAGCTTTACGCATGCTATCTATTATAACTTACGCAACTCGCATTTATTTGAGACAACATAATTATGATTGTATTGTTTACTGATGGATATTAGTCATCAAAATATTGAAATTCTAGACAAAGCCATTAAAAAACCGACCAAGCCTCCAGCAAATGAAACGCGAGTTCCTTGCTCCTATCAAGTTAATATTATCTGGGCACTGTGTTTAATTTGGTAACTTCCTGGCTGCTCTGTGTCATGACGGCGTAATCAGGTATGCACACCATTGTCTGTAGAAAAATACCATAGGCCATTGGTAATATTTTTGGGCCATTTACGACCAATGGCCCCAGGCAGTATGAACACTGAAAATATGTATGCATATAAGGCATAGGATCCTACACATCATATACTTATAGGGCCCTACACATCATATACTCATGGTAAATTGCCCTACTGTGATGTTCATGACTTACCTCCGTGGCATACTGCTGGAGACCTCCAATGTTGATAGGTCCCTCTTCCGAGCCATATAAGTTACATCCTCCGACGCATAGATCACTGACGGGACACACCATGCCACATGTGAGTCCGAGCGGATTGTCGGAAAATATAGCCTTCGCTGCTCCATAGTAGTTCTGCGAAAGAATTTTAAATGTTGAAATGGAAAGTGCCCATTAGAATTACAGTAATGCCCTAATTAATCGACTGCTTAACCACAGCAGAATTATGGGTAACTTTTCAGGATTTAGTCGGAAATATGGCTTGTTGCCATTCATCGGAAAGCTCTCCCTGAGAGCTTTCCGATGAATGGGAACAAGCCATATTTCCGACTAAATCCTGAAAAGTTACCCATAATTCTGCTGTGGTTAAGCAGTTGATTAATTAGGGCATTACTGTACCTATTTCTGACTGGTAAACATCCAGGCTTCAAAATATAGTTTAGTTTCTCTATATCTCTAAATTGTTAGACGACACAATGCATAATCGAGGTGCCCAACAGGTTCACATCATAATCTTCACCATCTGGGAACTTAAATATGTGTCTAGGTTCCCATAGTAGATGAGGCCAAGCAGAATGAGGTCCCCAGATGATGAATTTGGTGAAGCTAGCCCACACAGCAGGGTAGCGTCGCTAAATTCACCCTCTGGGGGACCTCATTCTGTAAATTTCAAGCACCATATTGTGAGGGCCGTAAACATTTTAAGTACTAAAACGCTGGGCCGCCCACATTTAACAATTCAGAATCCCAAGAGCCATCAATTGTGAATATGACATATCAATCAGTTGGTTTTAGAGAAGTGGTAGTTTTAGAAGATCCATCCGAATCATTGAAGGAAATTACCAAACTCTGGCTGAGTTCTTTTTTTGGCCAGCTAACCCCATTTGAATCCCCAAGGAAATCCTATGGAAAATCCAAGACTATGGTAAATATGATATAATCAATGTGGTGGTTTCAGAGAAAAAGTACAAGGAATGGTGGTTCTACCTTGTTTGCGATACTTGTTATGAATGATTTGACATCTAGCTGAGTAGGGCAGCTCTTCTGACATGGAGCATCGGCACACTTCAAACACCTGAAATACACACAAAGTATTCCGAGTCAATCAATCCTTCATCCATAATCAAATAATATCATAACAGATCAACTAGCCAACTATAAGATTAAAATTTGGCAAGGGAAGCCTAACTGTCTTAGTATAGCGTTTGTAGAGTTGAGTCTCATAAGTAAATTGCTTGTTAACCCTTTACCCAACAAACCGGCCAAAACCGGCCAAATAAAGCTTCAACAGCCTAAAATATCTTCGGTCTGTCTCAATATAACCATACAAATATGGATATCATTGGAACCGGCTCCTTGACCACATTGTGATGGTTATAGTTATGCCCTGTGCCAATGCATTCTCTTATATATGCGAGTCGACCATAGGTCGCCTCGCATATATAAGAGAATGCATTGGCACAGGGCCGTTTTGTTGGGTAAAGGGTTAAGTATGATAACTTAGGTAATAAGTATTTGGTATACTTGACTATGTTTATAGTTTAGTAGGTTTACTGATTTCGCTTGGGTTAAGCTCTTCAGGTGTTTGTCAGGATCAGCAATCGATAATGTTTTCTGAGTAAGTGGTTCGAGGTCTTGTGCTCTCGCGTTTATATAGAGAAATTCCGGGTGACCGGGTGATGACCTTTGGTGTGACCTTAACCTTCTTTGGGTAAACCCAAAATGTATTTTTGTTTTTTTGGGCAAAGGTTACATGTACTTTTAGGTAAGTGCATAAGTTCACATTTTGTTTGTCTGTGACGTCACAATAGATTAGGGTATATATAAGAGTTGAGTTTCTTATATACTTCATTAATAATTTTTATTAATTAATTCGGACTGACTTTATTAGCTTTTAATTTTTTAATTTTGGAAGTCGTAGAAGTTCATATAATTAATGGAACTTCAGAGGGGATTTCCCGTTTTGGTACTTTTCTGTGACGTCATAATGCGTTGGGGGAATTATTATTTATGTGGTAAAGGTCACATGTACTTTTAGGTAACATGAGTTCATGGATAAATACTGGGGGGATTTTCCGGTTTGGTACTTATCTGTGACGTCACAATACGTTCGGGGAACGTACTGTGAATTGAGGTTGTTTGTGTACAATGGTAGTGTTTGCGGCGGTTGTTTTGCCTATTGGATATGTTATTTGCGTTGCAAGTTTGGTTTTTATAGATATTCATCCGTAGTGGGCATGAATAGATGTTTAAACTTGGTTTTCCGTATCTATTTGTGTAGAAAGGCGCGTGGTGTCCATTTGCAATCACGTGATTGTGTGTTGTCTAATTGTTTGTGCGTGGGAGTGAAGGTAAAGGTCAATCGTCAAGTGGTGTATTGTGACATAGTGTGGTGTGGGGGAAATCCTGTTTTGGGATATTATGGGTTTTTCCTAATAATGGTTTGTTGTGGTATGTGTGTTTGGTGTATTCTCTGTTAGTAAACGGTTCGTTTGAGTACAGATGTAAGGTTTTTACATTAAATGGAGAGACGACGGATGTGCTTATGTGCACTAGCAATTATGTTGGAAGAGTTTTATTGTAGAGCATAGACGGGCATTGTTTGTCCGATTTCATCCATGTTCTAGAATGATGTCTTCATGTGCTGGGGGCTTGCGTATGGTATGTTCCAGCCAACTATAATCCTATGACAAAACTTAAACCTTTCTATACTAAATACTCACTGACGGGTAGTTAGTCTCTTTGAAAAGCCGAAGAAAATCGTATATAGGGTGTACGTCTCTAGAACTCTCTATTAAAATTAGGTTCTGTATTGAAGGGATTCCCTCCATTTCATTGGGGAGTGGCGCAGACTACGCGCGATTTCATTGGTTTATGACATAACAGATCATTCAGAGATCTGAGGTCAATGACGCGTTGACAATTTTCCCCGGCATTGCCAAACTCATCTATTGTTGGAAAACTGAATACAGGTGATATATCCATAATCAATTTTACTCATCGCAATATAGGAGAAATCAGTCAACGATAATAAGTTTATTGTTTGTTGAACTTTATATTATGTGAACATTTCCCACCAATAAATAGGACTCTTTCTGTACTTGTGATATCTGTCGTCTGCTTATTTTTCATGAAAATGTTCACTTTTATAACCGATGGGGAAAATCCATTTAGTATAGAAAGTGTTGATATCGATGTTATTTAGTTAACCTCTTCACTTCCCATATGATGTCATGATGGCATGTGCTCACTCGGCTGTTGACGTCATGACGGTGTGTGTTCACTCGGCTGTTGATTTGTTATGGAATTTTCAATGGAAAAATTTAACGGGAATATCCCGAAAACAATAATACTTATCCTGGTGAAAGGCTATTATCATTAACAATCCTGAAACATCATACACTGGTTCAAATGGTATCCAAGCCTTGAAATAGGGTGTCTGTCATTTGAAGAATGAGGTCCCCAGAGGGTGAATTTAGTGATTCTACCCCGCATAGCGGGCTAGCATCACCAAATTCATCCTCTGGGGACCTCATTCTGCTGAGGTGTATGCGGGGTAGCATCACTTAATTCACCCTCTGGGGACCTCATTCTGCAAATGACAGACACCCTATTTCAAGGCTTGATGGTATCAAACAAAAGTTGAGTAAAATCAACAATATTTTTTTGCTAAGTTTTAAGCAACTAATTGATTTATTAACCCTTACATGATGGGAGCTGCGCTGATTCAACATTAAAGATCCTGTGCCAGTGCATTCACTTATATATGCGAGTCTCACATAGGCAGCCTCGCATAATTAAGAGGATGCACTGGCTTACAAGGTCAAGGTAAATAATAAATAAATATTGTTTGGCCAATGTATTCTCTTATATATGTGAGGGTCCCTATGGGAGACTCACATATACCTGTAGGCTGTATAAGAGAATGCATTGGCACAGGGTTTTTGCTAAATTTCAGGAAGCTCCAGTCATGAGAGGATTAAATACCTCAAGTGTGAATGTCCAGTAAAAGATAGCATATATTTTATGGAAATTGATATGACTCCCACCAAATTATGACGGGTTAAATGACGAACACACGGCAATTGATGCCTGTCATTTTGACAGGTAACAAAAGTAGAGTTATTTCCAGGCTTATCAATAGTTGAACAATCCAACGTCACAAAAACTAAATTATGGTTGAACTAATGTATCCATACCTTGCTGCCTCCTTTAGAGCTCCTCTCTCGCTGAGTGTGGTGTGTTTTATGTCGTCAAAATTGTTCTTCAATTCTGAACAGGACTGAAAAACCGAGGGAATCTTGTACAATTCTCAATGTACATATGTGTGATATATCTAGAAATAATTCCACAAAAACAATCTAAACTTCAACTATTATGGCATGGCTAGATTGCTAGCTTAACTGCAGAGATAACTAAGATTTGTGGATTATTTAAAAAGAAAACTGGGTCTATCGAAAATTTAAAACAAAATATTTTCAAATAAAGGCTAGACAAAGTGTTCTCGGTCCACAACAGCTTGTACCGGAACTAAAAGTCAAATGACTTGTTCCGATGATGATGATGATGATGATGATGAGATATCGATTGGGTTGAAACTGTTTTGGACCGAGTTCCCTCCTGTTGCTCTTCTATAACAGACTTTCATTCAAAAGACGTACTACATGTATATATGGAGCTTGGCAAATATTTTAGCATTTGCCAAATGCTATCCCTGATTTTCTGCAACCTTAAGTCTTATGTTTCGACACTCGCGGTTTGAACGACTTTTGATATCGATAGAAAAGCAGTTAGTTAATAATTAATTATACTCGCATCTCTATTCTGGTTTATCATAAAACAATCAGCCAATCACCGAAAAATACAATGGTAGAAGGGTTGCTTCATCAGAAGGGCACATCACAGGAGGATTAGTTATGTAAACACCATGTGCACCACACTAAATAATAGTAATCCCTCCAACAATCGGCACTAATGCTATGAGATTAACTGCATCTTAATAGAAGTGTTAACCCTTTGAGTGCCAGGGGTCGATCTCATCGGCCCTAAACCTACAAAATAAGTCTGTTAAAGAATATAAGAATAAATTATTAAAATTGTAAAAAAATTGTAAAAAAAAAAAAAAAATGTTAGGCCAATGCATTCTCTTATATATGCGAGGCGACCTATGGTCGACTCGCATATATAAGAGAATGCATTGGCACAGGGTATATGGGTTGATACAAAAACGGACCTGGCACTTAAAGGGTTAACCTTATACATGTACACCACCACTATTATAATTATGTTGTAAGAGTTTCCTGAAATTAATGGTATTGATTGACCAATATTTTTTTAACTTTCATGAGGAATTAAAAAGTGACTTGCCAAAACTTTTGCCAAATGAAAATATTTTTTGCCAAACATGAATTATTTTTGCCATTGGCAAATTTGGCAAGTGGCAGCGCGAACCCTGACGTGAACCCCAGAATATGCTTAAACTGTCTTCAAAATGACATAGCATATACTGTGATAGAAAAAAGTCAAGTGATGATACCATCGTTTAATATATTGATTACATGCATTTTATGATAACGCGACAAATCAAAATTCTCTGGAAAACAAGGCTTTATAAAAGTTTGTTTACTTATAAATCTCATTGCTTTGACATTCCACAGACATCTGATATATGTCTGATATGTCTGATATCGTCATGCTTGGGAAAGGCTGCCCTCTATGTTCATATACGCAAAACTTCCATTTGGCCTAATCCGAAGACGTACAAGCAAGATAACTCCCATTCATGTTTCTGGCGTCAAGTCCATTATAGAAGAGTAATGGTAGGGAACTCGGTGTCTCTGCCCAAAACAGCATCAAAGCAACAGATATCCAAAGCTGTTTTGGACAGAGAAGACGGTCTAATATAGGCTAAAAATAATAAGATAAGAAAATTGTTATATATTTGGTGGCAAATTGTCTACAACCATATTTGTCATAACTGCAGCAGATGGGATGGCCATATTTTACTGCTTAGAGAATGAAGAGTAATAGACAACACTATGCATCCACCATCAATTGTCCTGAAATCATTGATATAATTCGCCACTAGAAGATGACTGCTCCCGATCTTTAACTGATCAAGTCAATTGGTCATTATATATTTCAATATTTTATAGTATATGCCATGAGAGCTTCGGCAGGCAAAAACAAAAAAAATAACAATTTAATTTTTTGGACTATTTAATATCCGTGGCTTGTTTCAAGCCGCATACAATATGCATGGTATCATACCAATGTAGGCTATATAATATCCTTGGCTAATTTCAAGCTTCAAACAATATGCATGTGCATACAGTATCATACCAATGTAGGCTATTTAATATCCGTGGCTAATTTCAAGCTTCAAACAATATGAATGTACATATGGTATCATACCAATGTAGGCTATTTAATATCCATGGCTCATTTCAAGTCTCATACAATATGCATGTGCATGGTAAGATACCAATGTAGGCTGTTTAATATCATTGCCCAGGTCGGAAAGTAACTTAGACAGGATACTTTCAAGGCAATAAATTTCTACAACTTTTAAACCAACACGACTATGATCTTTAACTGATCAAGGCAATTGGTCATTATATATTTCTATATTTTATAGTATGAATGTGGGTACAGTAAATATTTTCAGATATTTTCAGCCTAATTTTTTTCCCAAGATTCAAATATAACATCTCAAGTATTCATATATGTATAAGCAATATACATGTAGCAGCTCACGAACTGCTCTGTTTGAAGACAGAAGACAAGATATACATAAATAATCTATATTTTATAGTCTGAGTGTAATCTAGCTAAACATTATATACTCTATAATGTAAATAAATCTACATCTTAGACAACTCTGACTTGTCCACTCCTGTGTAAAGCATATATTTCATATACTTGACTATATTTGTTTCCTACATATTTTTGTGTATATATTAGGCCAAAAAAAATAGGGTTTTGGTTCTCGGGCAATTATTGTTTAATGAGGGAGGGAGGCTTTTATATCTTATTTTATTTTTTTCTGCACATAGTAAGCACGGACAATGACAATTGAGATATACACTGACACACTAGTAATAATTTTACTCACAGTACACTGTTTTTCATTCCGTTTCCAGTGCTTCTTTACTTTCCTTGTGACAGAGCTGGGAACAGCATTGGCATGGCTTTTAATTTTCGGGTTCAATGATAATATATTCTGCAGCCAAAGCATAAAGGAGTATATAAATGAACAATAAAACAGATTACAGTTGTATTTTAACCCTTTACCTAGTCCAAGTCTTCTTGTACTAAAACCAGCTAAGATATTGGGATGGCGATGCTGGCGTTTAGTCCAAGCCCGCTTGCATACCAATCCTACCACATGAGTTACGCCCACGATCTGTGGCGGGAATTTGTGGTGTATTTTACTCGATTTACCTAGCAAATCAATACATGCTGCTATATACATCGGAAAGGCTTACATCTAATGGTCATAATGGTGTATAATAATCTAGCTTTAATGTTAAATTACACATAGAATATTCCGGTTGATTGCCACAAACATCGATTTGTTTCTCTGTTTGTTTACGTTTTAACCGAAAGCCGAAGTGGTCCGAATAAGTTCGGCATAATCCGCTGTTTGTTCTGGGAATTCTACTTTCCGTTTCTATATATAGCGCGGGTTTTCCGAACAAAAATGGCGAAAACCGATCGCCCGAAAGTCCAGTTTTCTATGTGCTTTCAGAACAATTCCCGCACTAAAAACTTAATGACATAATGGAGGATCAGAACGGTAGTTTTGTTGACAATTATCGCAAGCAACTTGTCAAAATTGGAGCAAATTAGATCTCTTTTGTCTGACTTGCCATGCGTGTGGTGTGCATTTTGACATCTGTGTTGATAAAATAATCGGAGAACCGAATCACACAGTTTCGAAATATAGTTCTTCCGTTTTAGTGGGACTTTTCAAACTTAAGGTTCATTTATTTAGTGTATTACATTTATATCTCCAATGTTTAATTAATCTATTTATTATTTTATTTATTGACACACATAATTACGATTACAATGGAGAATTCATCGTAATTTGCGTTGTTGTCCAAAATCTACGGAATATTTTCAACGGAAAATGCCGAACACAGTTCGCGAGGTCAACCGAGTTCGCATACTTTAAAAAAATTGTAAACATTGAGGTAAATGTCTCTTTTCGCATTAAATTACCGTTTTAAATTCACAACTGATGTGGGTTTCAGATAAAATAGCATGTCTTCTGCGGAAAATATCCGTTTATTGTCGCAATTGTGATATTTTATTTCATATAATTGTGGTTTTATTTGAGCGGGTCACTAACGCTTAAGCCGTGTCATAAGCGAGCATATAGGGCGGTCTTGGACTAAACGCCAGCATCGCCATCCCAATATCTTAGCTGGTTTTAGTACAAGAAGACTTGGACTACCCTTTACCCAACAGAAGGGCCCTGTGCCAATGCATTCTCTTATATATGCGAGTCGACCATAGGTCGCCTCGCATATATAAGAGAATGCATTGGCTTAACACATTAAAAATTATAAAATTGTTAAAGAATGTAAGAAAAAATGGTAAAAAGTGTTAAAAAAAGATTTTTTTTAGGCCAATGCATTCTCTTATATATGCGAGGCGACCTATGGTCGACTCGCATATATAAGAGAATGCATTGGCACAGGGCTAACTGTAACTATCACAATGTGATCAAGGAGCCGGTTCCAATGATATCCATATTTGTATGGTTCTATTGAGACAGACCGAAGATATTTTAGGCTGTTGAAGCTTTATTTGGCCGGTTTTGGCCGGTTTGTTGGGTAAAGGGTTAATGTAAATATTGGCTATGAAGGACAAATGGGAGACAATGAAATTAAAAATATAACAATACATTCATAAGGCAATTACAAATAGCCTGATTTACAAATCCATTCACCTATACCCCCCTCCAGGTGTCGTTTCTTTTGCTTTCTCCTTTGGCTCATTATTTTAACTATTTAACTATTTGAAGGGAAGAAATACCTCAGTTTAGTTCCGTGTCATGAATAAAGCATAATGTTTTTAAAAATCTTATGAAATTCATGTATGTATATTTCTACTGCTTGTTAATTATTTGGGCAGTGATGAATATGTTATTTTTAATATTTATCCCCCCCTCCCCCACCCACCACCCCCCCCCCCCCCCCCCCCCCCCACCCGCCACATCTACTGTTATCCCCATCTAAAAGTTTGTAAACCAGGCTATAATATTGGTGTGGCCTATTCTAAGACCAACCTACAAAGCACATATAAGTAAACATATTCACAATAAAGCAGTATATTGTTTGGTGCATATTAAACCTAAAACCTGCATATGAAGCCATCAAAATTACTCACAATTGTGACAATATTTGCATTTAAAAAATCTTGGATTTAAGTCTCCTTCATCAATTCTTGATATAATAATAAGAGGTGGACTGTCGTCCGGTGTATAACCCCTTGTGGCATACCACCGAGTGTGGGCATACCTATGATGTATGACTGATATACTTAGACAGAAGGACCCAAAAATCAGCATTTTCAGATAAAAAAAGGATGAATAACTATAGAATGAAAAACCTAAACAATACGATTGAACACGCCATTGAATGCACTCATAGTGGTGAACATCCATACCAAATTTCATTGAGATCCGAGATCTACTGTTCAAGTTATGGACTGAACAGACATCTGAGGGTCCAAAAAGCCAACATTTCCAGATAAACAAAGATGAGTAACTCTAGAGTGGAAAAAAAAAACAAACAATTGAACCCTATTTTGAATATCCCCATAGTAGTGATCATCCGTACCAAATTTGATTGAAATCTAAGCACTACTATTGAAATAATGACATGAACAGACATCTTGGATGGACCAAAAAGCCAACATTTCCAGATAAACAAAGATGAATAACTCTAGAACAAAACGATTGAACACTCCATTGTGTCCTCACAGTAGTGAACAACTGAACATCCGTACCAAATTACATTGAGATTCGAGCATAACTGTTCAAGTTATGACATGAACAGACATCAGACAGACGTACAGCCGGACAGTCACCCATACATTTGGTCTTTAAGTGGTCTTTCTTTTGTTGTTTTTTACAGGTTTGACAACTTAAGCCTACCACTTACAGTAACTTCTAAATTGTATGAAATAACAGGCATCAGGTGGTAGTTTGACATTAAGTGGTCGATCATATCGATGTCAAACTTTTTTTGATTACTCCCCTGACCACCTAAGGCTCAAATATGTACCTGTACGGACTCAAAGATGGACGGATAGACAGGTGCAAAATAATACCAGTCCAGCAGAGCAGGAATACATCGGGGTCTGGAACAGGGAATATTTTTAACATTGGCTAGATTTAATTAATTTGAACAGGAATCATGAATGACTTTAGTTTAATCAAAAACTGTTTTTCGCAAAACTCATCTACTCTGATCTGATCATGTGTACTCATCTGAACTGGAGGGATGGAATGTTAAACAGGAATGCCCTAAATAACTGACTCCTTAACCACAGCATAATTATGGGTAACTTTTCAGGATTTAGTCGGAAATATGGCTTGTTGCCATTCATCGGAAAGCTCTCACTGAGAGATTTCCGATGAATGGCAACAAGCCATATTTCCGACTAAATCCTGAAAAGTTACCCATAATTCTGCTGCGGTTAAGGAGTCAATTATTTAGGGCATTACTGTATTTTGAACAACATTTACTGTGTCATCCAAAAAAGTTACATGATTTCATAATAAAAAATTAATTCTCTTGTTAATCAGAATTGCAGAGATATATTTGCTTGGCCTAATTTGGATCATATGCATTCTACAGCTCAATTTTTGAACTCTACAGAAAAAGGACAGAGCTCTGTAATTGAAAGTGTGATAACCCGACCCAGAGAAATCTGACAGCGTGACGACCCGACCCAGAGACAATCTGACTTGGGGGTATCTTGCGTCAGGTCGTCCTGATTTTCAGGGTCAGGTTGTCCCATCTTTTTACTAAATATTTTTTGTATTAGCAATACCAACGTTACTGGCATCTAATCTGGAGCGCAAGCCTTGAAATATTGTGTGAGCTAGAATCACCAAATTCACCCTCTGGGGACCTCATTCTACTCAGGCCTCATCAGAATGAGGTTCCCAGAGAATGAATTTTGTGATGATAGCCTGGGATAGCGTTACTAATTTACACTCTGGGACCTCATTCTGCAAATGACAGACACACTATTTCAAAGCTTGCTGGAGTGGGCCCATGTAATTAATCCTCATACCAGTACTAAAGTTGAAAGACATCAGATAGCTTTTACTTACTAGTAAGTTATCACCCAGACAACAACAAAATGTGTTGGGCGTACAGCTGGTGTTAAGTACCAAGATTTTATGGTGCAAGTTATAAAATGATATGTACTTTTATATAATAATATAAAAAAAATAGGAAAATATATTCTAAAACATACAAAATAACATCTTGAATGGTTAAAACTCAGTCTGGATGACTTGGGGTGAACACCCCCAAAACCCATTCCTGTCACCACGCCCCTTGTGGTGCAGCTCACCCCCTATGAGTGTAATGATAAAGACCACGTGACAAGAAATTAAATTATGTTGGCCTAACTAAACCAATGCTGACATTGCCAGCTAAACAAATCGGTCAAATTCTTATAGAATTTCTCCAAGAAAACAAATGCAATAATTTTAACGAGTTGATATTAGTTTCTTTACCTCAATGTCTGGCAAGTCTTTGCTAACATGATTTGGTGATGTCATCTTTATAATTGAGTAGAAATCAGTGTTTTTATCGACACGTTTACAACACACAACATTTAGCGTGGACTTGTGAACTTATAACGGTATCGAGACGAGTCTATAGTGGGTTCAGAGGTGGGATAAGACCGCAATGTAACAGATGGGAGTATGTAATGTAAATGTAATAGTCTGGTATTATGTATTGTGCTGATAAGACTTTCCGTTGATTTTAAAGCATCAACAGCACCAATCGTCACCCTCGACGAATCGGCTTACCTATTTCTTACATTCCGAGGAATCGACGGAAAGTACCGAGGATTCCGATTGCAACAGCACTGCAGTCCGGGAGCACAGGAACGTGGTTACAGGGGAGGGCCGGGGTTTCAACTTTGGGGTTGTCTCGCCCCACCCCCGTAGAAGCTGGATTTACAGTTGGTAATTTCAATAGGTCGAAATTATTTAATAATTTATTAGTGGCGCCGGAATTTGTTGATTGTAGACCAACATTTGAATATATTCCTACTTTTGGTAAACAAAAATTTTGACTGAAATCGCCATCAGTAGGAAATTTTCCAACTTTATCAGCTGACTTTATCAGACTTAAATTTTGGGATGTCATGTTAGAAATTTCCAACATTCGGAAAGCTTGCATGAGGTCAGTCTAGATGCTAGGATTTTGAAAGTGGCCACATCATTTACAACCCAGGCCATATTGAGGGAACATATGGGAAAATTTAAGTCCAATGGGGTGGGGTGCAAATGGAATTACACAACTTTTGAGTTTGGTGTGGTTCAAGGGGTATTGGTTGCAGTTGTACATTCCAAGGTGTAAACTTCCTAACTGAGATCATGTTGGGATCATTGTGTGCTCAACTGTTGCACAACGTCATGTTCCGACGGGGGGACGTTAAATTTAATGAACATATGCATGAACAAATGTTACAAGGTAGGGAATATATTTCTTTGTTAAAGGTACTCAACCCGATAAAACTCCTCTCAATTACTATTTCAATTGCTTCGGGGGTCAAAAATATTTGATTCGAGTCGAGGAAGTCACCCATCAAAGCTCAGATTTGTTAGATATCGATTTTAGAAATCTATTATTTTTCATTATCTGGAATACTATCTGGCCCAGAACTCAGTCAAAATTGCGTTAAAATTACCACTTGATTTTAGAGTTATTCATCCTTGTCTGTTTGAATAGATTTGGAGTACACATCCAGAGCAGATTACGGCAGTTATTAGTACTCATCTCGAGAACATAACAAATTTGAAAAATCAATATCTAATAACTCTGAGCTTTGTTTGATGGGTTCCTCGACTCGAATCAAATATTTTTTACTCCCAAAGCCAAAGAAATAGTAATATAGGACCCTCTGATCGGATTGTTGTTGTTGGAATCTGTTGAGATGGGGACCCTCTTTGCGGGTTGAGTACCTTTAATTCCTGTTCCTTAATAATCTAATTTAACAGTAACATTGAAATGATTACCCGGGAGAAATTGCATGATTGGAAGTGATGCAAAGCAAAATCAGCTCACAACAATCGCATAAACCATGCACTCTCAATCTGGAACAGGTATTAACTAAGAAATAGATTATCTGCATTATTTTTTCAGTGTTATAAAATTCTCTGTCAGCTAGAACACCAAAACGTTCCCAGGTTTTGAACAGGTTGAATGTCTTCTCTACGGGCTTAGCCAGCCAGTGAGCTAGAGTAGATTCATGACTGGTCTATATACATTACTCTCGATTATAATCACGCTGGCGGGTCATCCTATAATCCCCCGCTGCGGGCACGTAAAACGCTGTTGTGGGCTAATACTCAGTAAAACCCGCTGCGGGCAAGATTCGTGACGACGGGTAAGATTGTTGAGCAAATTTACCCAGGGGAATTAACCCTTTGAGTGCCAGGTCGATTTTTGTATCAACCCATATACCCTGTGCCAATGCATTCTCTTATATATGCGAGTCGACCAAAGGTCGCCTCGCATATATAAGAGAATGCATTGGCCTAACAATTGTTTTTATAATTTTTTTTTTTTTTACAATTTTTTTTACAATTTTAATAATTTATTCTTATATTCTTTAACAGACATATTTTGTAGGTTTAGGGCCGATAAGATCGGCCCCTGGCACTCAAAGGGTTAATGGTCAGACAGTAATTTCAATATTATAAATAGTACAAAACGATTGTTTGTTGTACTTATTATTTCTGAATATTTCCCTCCATGCAGATGACCAAACAGGGAGCATATAGCTATGTCGTCTGTCAGGGTCAATGGACGAGCTACTGCATGACATTTGTAAACTAGATGGTCGAGGTCGTAGCGAGACTATTTAGCATACGAATGTCCAGTCGTGAGTCCATTAAAAACACAGTTTTATAATATACAAGAAATTACATTTTATACAGATGAAAAAATCCGATAAATGAGACGTTTAAGACAGTTCTGGGAGCTCGTTAACGTGCATATATTGGGAGACATGACCATTCTATATTACGAGAGTCGACTTGTGGTTTTGATATGCATGGTATAAAGTACACAATCGGAGAAATACATATAGAATGTGGATAAAGCTGATCGAGGTAGAACAAAGGAGCAGGGTTTTAAGTAAGGGTTAGAGCACATGAATTGTTCTTTACCAGAATCAATCGAGTCGAAGACGAGATTTATTCTGGTAAAGAACTATTCGCGTGCTCTGACCGACTAATGCAATCAACTGGAAATGTGCCATTGGGCGTGTTTTGACCACGATGCACAATCGGTGCGCTGGCCGCGGTTGGACACAATAGCCGATTAGCCATGCCCAACAATGTGATTAACACGCACTGATCGCCGTTGAATGTGAATAGATATGTCCGAAACAACACTGACTGGTCCCACTTTATAAAGCACCCAAGCGATTTGTATGTTATGAGTTGCGTGTGCCTAACAATGGGATAATAACTGAACTATTCCTTCGCCAGCCTTGGGAATTGGTTTGCTTTACAAAAATCAGGGAACGATTGCGCTCTAAGCATGGTTATCACCAAACACACCTCCACATGAATAATAGACCATCCTATGTATGATTTAACCCTTTATGACTTGAGCTTCCTGAAATTTTGGAAAAACCCTGTGCCAATGCATTCTCTTATATATGCGAGTCGCCCATAGGGCGCCTCACATATATAAGAGAATGCATAGGACTAACAATATTGACCTTGATCTTGTAAGCCAGTGCATTCTCTTATATATGCGAGGCTCCCTGTGGGAGACTCACATATATAAGAGAATGCACTGGCACAGGATATTTAATGCTGCACCAGCGCATCTCCCGTCATGAAAGGGTTAACCCTTACTTTACTAACTATTCATTGACGAGTAATTCATTTAAGACATGTTCAGATAATAATTTCAACAAACAACCATAGGCCATTTGAACTTTTGATCTGAACATCTCCCACAAAAGAATATGAATAATTCTGCACTTGTATTAACTTTTTGTTGGTCTGTCATCTGATTTTATTACTTAAACATCCCTCCAAAAATAATAGGCCATTCCAATTTATACATTTATAACTGATGAGAGCTTCCAATTAGTATAGATATTGTTAATAACTGAATGGGAGAATAGAGTAACGAAAGGGAAAACTTAAGGTTCATGATTCTTGAATTTGGACCACACTAATTTGCAAACACTATCAATATACTGATGTTAAAGTTTAATACACTTCCTATCAGTAAAATCAGTGGATATTTTATTGATACAGTAATGCCCTAAATAATCGACTCCTCAACCACAGCAGAATTATGGGTAACTTTTCAGGATTTAGTTGGAAATATGGCTTGTTGCCATTCATCGGAAAGCTCTCAATGGGATCTTCCGATGAATGGCGACAAGCCATATTTCCGACTAAATCCTGAAAAGTTACCCATAATTCTGCTGTGGTTAAGGAGTCGATTATTTAGGGCATTACTGTAGTTGTAGCAAACATCCAATATCCCTCACCTCAACTACATGCCCATACCTCCCTGGGGTAGGGGGCATGGTATAATAAATTTTGTTGGAGAGGAGACAAAGAGCTTCTTTTTTCCTTCACAGTGGAAATAAGTGAGCTTTGGCTCACTTTTCTGTGATGGCGTGACTGAGCATATTCATAGTCTCTTATACTTAACTTTCTCCCTTACCACCTCCAGTTCTAATTTTCTCGGTCTCATCTTTCTTATGAAATGATACCTCTGAAGCAACTTGACAGTCCTATTGAGGGAGGAGGGTGGGATAGCACGGTTAACTGTCATTGTATTTTTATCTATGGCACGCAGAGTATTTATTTAAATAGCTAAATTACTAAACTTGAATAATTCACTATCTTGTCCCTTTGCAGAACTGTCAAGCTGCTTTCCTATTATATTTATACGATATGAATGTCACCTCTGTATTGATCTTTTGTATACGTGTTTGTGACTTTGTGCTCAATGTAAACTTTTTTATGCATCTATATGCCATTAAAAGTTATCTATCTTCTATCTTCCATGTGTTAAAGTCCAGCCTGGATATAGTGTCAGATATTTGTAGAATGAGGTCCCCAGAGGGTGAATTTAGTGACGTTATCCCGAATCACCCTCTGTGAACCTCATTCTGCTTAGGCCTCATCTTCTGGGAAGTATCTAGTCTCAAATTAACATTGTTTTAGTTACTTTTTTCCCTTCTGTTCAGTTTCTATATCCACTAACTTTCATAATTGAGGTCACTGATGGGTGAACATCACCAACTTCAACTGGGGAATTTCAATCTGATCCAAAAGGTCTCCCATAGCAGTTGAGGCCTAAGCAGAATGAGGTCCCCAGAGGGTGAATTTGGTGATGCTAGCCTGCTTTGTGGGATAGCATCACTATTGTCACCCTATGGGGACCTCATTCTGCAAATGTCAGACACACTAAATCCTGACTTGGTGCCTCCAGGCGTCCACAGTGAGTTCAGCTGAAAAATCATACAAAGTTTGTTTTATTATCAAGAAGAATATGAACAAATATTACAACTTTGTTTTTTACTTTTATTATATGTTTAACAATTTCTTTACTGAATACTCATTGACGAGTAGTTCCCTCAGGAAATGTTCAGATAATATGTTCAACATTTCCCGCCAATGAATATGAATCATTCTGCTCTTGTATTATAAAGTTATTATACAATGTTGTGTACAGTACTAGTATGTGTTTTTCTTGCACTCGTCCAAGTTGTGGTGAAGTCATATTGGACACAACCTGGACCAGTACAAGAACACAACATTATATAATGGCATTTTTATTATCCATATGAATGTTTATGCAATGGCATTTTTATTATCCATATGTATGTTTATCCAAATGAAGTCACCCAATTAATTAACCCTGATAACTTTGATCATGTGACGGCTTTTGCCCAATCAGAAATAGTGTTAATTAATGGTGGATAATACTATGTTTTTCTTTGTGTAGACCATTCCAATTCAGTATAGAAAGAGTTACCTAGTAAACCATTATTTGTAAACATCAACTATAACAGTGCAGTCAGTATTGTTTTTAACAGCAAAAAATAACTCTAAAAAATATGGACAATGATTATGATCAGATAATTTAATTGCAACATCAATGGCTGAACTCAAGTCACTCTACATTATATTTTGGGTATTAACCCTTTGAGTGCCAGGGGCCGATCTCATCGGCCCTAAACCTACAAAATAAGTCTGTTAAAGAATATAAGAATAAATTATTAAAATTGTAAAAAAAAATTGTAAAAATTGGTCGACTCGCATATATAAGAGAATGCATTGGCACAGGGTATATGGGTTGATACAAAAATCGGACCTGGCACTCAAAGGGTTAAATACAGAAAAAAACTTGGAACACTTTAATACCATATTTTTTTTAGGGAAATACTGTAATGAGTAAAATGTTGATACCTTGAGGAGCAATTACATTTTTTAGGTGATATATGCTAACACGGTGGCATGTTGACATTTATATTTGATCAGCAAAATTGCAGTTCCCCTAGCAATGATTTCAATGTCTTTCTGAGGCATATACACGACATATGAAAACATTTCTGACCTGTTTTAATCACGAACATGACCATACTAGGTGTAGTATGAATCATAAAAGCGCCATGGGGCTGTAAATGGATCAAGTCTGAATTTAATGTGTCTGACATTTGCAGAATGAGGTCCCCCAGAGGGTGAATTTAGTGACGCTATCCCGCATAGCTGCGTTGATTGCCCTCGGAAAGAGATATTTTACTACCATCATGGAGGACTCGCCAGTTAACTGAGCACTCAGTCAGGAGTAGACAGCTATTATAAGTGTGCTAATCATGATGCTCTTATCAGCTGCTCGGGTGGCTTCCTCCTTAATGCGGATGGGTAATAAATGCCCTGTGACCGGGGTAACAATCATGCAAAGCGCATTGATACGAATTTACTGCGGAATGCCTGTCAATGGCATTTTTTTTATCCACTGTTATATTTATTTAATATCTCATTCTTTTGGCTACCTTTTTTAAACCTCCATTGTTATATGTGACCCGCCATATCTAATCCAGTCGTAAGTCGGGATTTTTTTTTACCATAGGTCGCCTCGCATATATAAGAGAATGCATTAGCCTAACAATTTTTTACAATTTTAATAATTTTTTCTTGTATTCTTTAACAATTTTATAATTTCACCCATACAGAGCCCCAGACAAACATGAGCAGACGACACTCTTCTATATATGTGTGGGGCTCCCTGCAGGGTAATGGATGTTTTTTATTTTATTTCCTAAAAATTGTAAGAAACATTTATTTAAAAAAAATGATAAATTGTTAGGCCAATGCATTCTCTTATATATGCGAGGCGACCTATGGTCGACTCGCATATATAAGAGAATGCATTGGCACAGGGTAAAAAAAATCCCAACTTACGACTGGATTTGATATGGCGGGTCACATATCAGGTTTTTTTTAATCTCTTCCTTATAATGGTACATGTAGTCCTTACTTGCACCAAGTTTCTCTAAGTCCATCTCTTGCCAAGTCGGGAAAATAAATGCTTCAATCTTATTATTATATAGATAATAAATGGCTTGGAGTTGACTATGCCAAAATAGTGTTCCGAGAGGATGTGGCGAGTGGACTATTCCTCCCCGAGGACCACTATTTTGGCATAGTCAACGACAAGACATTCATTATTTATTATATTATATCGAACATTGGTGCCAAATCTCACACAATTTCTGTGACTGATTTTTGTCACATTTTTATTAACCGTGAATTTTAGAAATCAGTCTCAGATTTTACAATTAACAGCAATCTTTTGATGATGGCAGGGGAGTATAACTATGTTATTAGTTACATCTAACAGCATCTCTTCATGATTCATGCATTTATGGCTATAAATACGTCATTAGTAAAGACATTTTCGATAAATTTTAGAAGTTGACTTGCTAACTTCGATTAAAACGAAGTTATAAATAATGTCCACTGGCATTACAAAAATAGAACTGGCCGACTAAATGGACAAACTATTAAATACATTGGATAACTATGATTGGACATTTGTAAGATCATTACAATTCACCAATAAATCTAATGATATACCGATATTGCAACAAGTATCGTACAAGGTATAGTTTAAGATTGGTCGTATCATCATGCGCAACCCGATTTCACGAAATGAGTTTGTTACTATAAATAGAAAAAGAATAGTAGGCATGTAGGAATCCTACTGGGGTACCATCGTAAAATAGCAGTGTGCAGCCGATCAGAATGCGAGAAAGTCACGTGAGATTTCATATTATTTATTATTAACCCTTCCATGACTGGAGCTTCCTTAAATTTTGCGAATACTAAGCCAGTGCGTTCTCTTGTATATGCGAGGCTCCCTATGGGAGACTCGCATATATAAGATAATGCATTGGCACAGGATATATAATGCTGCACCAGCGCAGCTCCCTTCATGAAAGGGTCATGACCTAAATAAAGTAAACAAAATCATTTGTAAATAAATCTTTAATGACATCAAATAAAAACGTTTCCACAGTACATATTTATAACATGAATATATATTTTCAACTAAAAGCTAAATGAATGAGATAACTATATACAATTGGTAGGTCACCAAGAGAATGGTAATGATTCATTGAAGATGAAAATGCATTAAAGGTGGTGGATCAAGCAATAAAAATATTTTTTTTTCAACTTTTTTCTTATAAATAATTTATAGGATTAATTTATCCAATTGTAGAGAGATTATGTTCGAGCCTCATGAGAGACGTATCTCCAAATATGGATACATTCCTGAATAATATTTTCTTCTGGATATCCGGTAGTGTTTGCCAATACAATGAATGAATGGAATTTTTTTCAAGGCCCTGGATAGACCTTTATGTCAGTTAATCTGTCATGGCATTTGCAATCCAGTTTCTCCAGTTGCTAATATGTTGAAGGCCCGTCCTATTTTATTTTTTAAAGATGCTTATTGATTTATGTGAAAGTAAGCATATGACACTGAAGTATTTTAACAATAATTAAATTAGTATAGCTTATACCATTATTAAATCCCATCAAACAAAGGCTACAATTTGACTGAAACTTCAATCAGACTAGATCTGACTCAGAGATTTAAAGTTGCACTAGAATTCACTGAAAAATTAAGAATATTCAGGCAAAACTGAGGCCAACTTATGATTATCTCGGGATTCTCCACAGAATGTCTCCGATTGAAAATCACTTCACTTGTAACCTCTGTTTTAAAGACATAAATAGCACTCACTGAGAGCTTTCCGATGAATGGCAACAAGTCATATTTCCGAATAAATCCTGAAAAATTAACCATAATTCTGCTGTGGTTAAGGAGTTAATTATTTAGGGCATTACTGTAGTACTTATTTATATGCATTTTCGTAGTACTGTAATTTGAGGCAGAGAAAAAGAAAATAAGTTAGAATGGTGAGTAGAATTGTTATTTTCTTGCAAATACCCTAAAAATAACCAGCGAAAGTTGCTTTCCGTGGTATGATAAGCTCTATTTCTATACCAGATTTGTGTCCCGGAAATGGGTATGGACTTTGAACAGTCAAACAATGAACACAGCAAGATTTGTTTTCAAACAGCTATTCGTCGGTACAATAGCACTCCCCCTCAAAATACAGTACTATTAATAATTACTTTCATTCACAGTAAAATAGTGGTAAAAGCAATCCTATGAAAGTATTGTTCTGTTATTACCGGTGAATTACTGTATAATAGTACTGACAATGAATACTTCCATAAGATATGGTGCTTCTGTAGACTCTCACCTAAACTTGTCTACAAAGTGATAGAACTTTCTCATTTCAACTTGTGAAAAGGGGTCCCCCTTAATTTGACATTGGTTCACAGCATTAGCTCTCGAGATTAGCTTCAGCAAAAGGCAATGCCGTCGAACAAGCTGTAGTCGTCAATATAGAATTTCATGCAATTCTATAGCTACAGTAATGCTCTAAGTAATCGACTCCTTAACCACAGCAGAATTATGGGTAACTTTTCAGGATTTAGTCGGAAATATGGCTTGTTGCCATTCATCGGAAAGCTCTCGGGGAGAGCTTTCCGATGAATGGCAACAAGCCATATTTCCGACTAAATCCTGAAAAGTTACCCGTAATTCTGCTGTGGTTAAGGAGTCGATTACTTAGAGCATTACTGTATACCGCAAAAGAAAATTGCCAATTTTAAGGGCTGTCACATGTAATATCTGATTGAATTTGAATGTTTCCCAGTGGATAGTGTCATGCTTCATGCACAGCAGAAATAAGTTCAAAATAATATTGATGATTTGATAATATAGCATCATTTACCATTAAAAATTTCTTTTTGACTGAATAACTTTTGATATATCAAATATGCTAGTTTCCTCATTCCAATGATATATTATATATTTATTATATAATAAGAAGCATACACATTATGAATGGCTTTAAGGCGACACCAATTTTTAAGTCTGGTTTACGAACACCTCCTACAACTTTTTTTCCATTTCATGAAAAAAAATGAAACTTTTTTTCTCCCAATTTTTTTTACACGCGTACTGATTTATATGTGCTGTCGCATCCGGTTCTGCTTATGATCATTTACAGATCCATATTTTCATGTATTTCATGACAAGAAATGTCTTGTTTGGTTCAGAATTTCATTCAAAAACATTTATTCACAATTTTTGTAAAATTTATGTAAAATTCCACGATTTACTTGATATAAATTGGGGAAACAATTTTTTTTATTTTTATTTTTTCCCCTCCTGCTTCTACTTTTTTTCTCCCCACATGTTCGTAAACCAGACTTAAAAATTGGTGTCGCCTAACAGTCTAATAATGATTTCAGATCGAAAATATCTCCCAATTGTAACAAACAGTTGACTCTGGAAATTTCTTGGTGCTATATCTGAAAGCGATGTTGCTCAAGCATGAGTAAAGTTTTCACAAACTTTTAACAATTGGAAACAAAGGATAACTTGAAACAATTCATGAATTTTGATCATGTGGAACAGGTATGGGAATGAATAATGGGTAATTCTATATACATTCTGGTTACAGTATATATATATGCATATATATCAATATACACATATATACATATTACCACTGCACACGAGGGTTCACATCATAATTTGAATATACAAGGTGATAGGGTGATGTTCACAATACTCTCATCCACACACAGCCAACCCCAGTCAACTGTAGCTCCGTGAGTCAATTACTTATCAGGGGTCAGTACTAGAAAGCTTGTAAGTTACAAACAGGAAAACTACTACCATGGTCAATAATTCACAGGCACATCTAAATTCATATGGGAATTTATTTTACTTAACAGAGCATCAATAGCATAAAGTTCACATGTCTCGAAGCTTGTAATTTACATTAATTCCACACCCATGTACGTGAGGCACATGTATTCAACAGAATCACAGCCATTGAATAAATATTATTGTATACCTCTATTGGAACACAAGCTAGAACTATTCTTGTTGATGTCGCTAAGAAAGATGACATACATTACATCAACAATCCGCTTTGGGTGATGCCCTGATCATCACTGGTTATTCGTCAGACTTTAATCACAATAAAGTTAGCTATATATCAATGAAGGTGGCAGCCATGGATTGAACTGACGTAACCGTGTATAATAAAGACACAACACAACTTTATTTGATAGAAGATTCTCGATTAAGATGCGTGTTGTCTATGTGTACAAGTTTGATAGTATAGACCCCAGGTTACAGCCAGATCAAACAGATGCTGAACAAATCAACAGAGCACATGTAGTATGCCCTGTTTTAACAAATGTTGCTGGTTCCACTCTTAACCCTATACCCAACAAAACGGCCAAATAAAGCTTCAACAGCCTAAAATATCTTCGGTCTGTCTCAATAGAACCATACAAATATGGATATCATTGTAATCGGCTCCTTGACCACATTGTGATAGTTACAGTTATGCCCTGTGCCAATGCATTCTCTTATATATGCGAGTCGACCATAGGTCGCCTCGCATATATAAGAGAATGCATTGGCCTAAAAAAAATCTTTTTTTAACACTTTTTACCATTTTTTCTTACATTCTTTAACAATTTTATAATTTTTAATGTGTTAAGCCAATGCATTCTCTTATATATGCGAGGCGACCTATGGTCGACTCGCATATATAAGAGAATGCATTGGCACATGGCCCTTCTGTTGGGTAAAGGGTTAATGGCATGTTCTTGCATTACAACAAGAACTCGAGATGAAGAAACAAAACCAATATTGATCGTTCTCAAGCAGATTTATACGGCTGTTAGTTCACATTTAAAGAAAATTTAGAAGAACATTTCTCTGATTCAAGTCATCTTTTCCAACAAAATGACTATTTTATATAGTGACAACATGTTAATGTCATGTTCTTACTTCCGAAAACAAACAAGATACCCGAATAATATTTTATATAAACACTACATTTATTATTAACAAATTTGAGGCATCAGTTTATTTCCAGCATGACCTTTGACCTTGAGTTGACACACCGGGGAAACAGATGACTGTGGTATATAGCCTCAACAAATTGACTGACATGTGTTACATAGTATGCAATAGGATGATATAAATTCTAAGGCAAGGCTGACCTTTCACCCCTCAGACACATGTTATTGCAAATAATTTCATACTGATCTTTACATATTACAGGATTTTTAAAATTCACAAAATCTATCGACCAAGAAAGCAGGAAGTCGAAGGAATAGCTAGCCTAAGGCTGAAGTGTCGCAATAAATGTAGCCAAAAGTATTAACCTTTCATGACAGGAGCTGCATTGGCGCAGCATAAAATATCCTGTGCCAGTACATTCTCCTATATATGCGAGTCTCCCTATGGGCGACTCGCATATATAAGAGAATGCATTGGCACACGGTTTTCGCAAAATTTCAGGAAGCTTCAGTCACAAGGAGACAGAGGCTAGTGAAATTGTTCCAGTTAAGTCATATTCCTTCTCATCCTGTTTCTCTGTTGATCGTTGTGAGGGATCTTAAATTCTTAAAGGATTTTGTTCATCGAAATCATATTTAAGAGAATCTCACCATATAATATTTCCAATATGGAAGTTATTATATTACAGTAATGCTCTAATTAATCGACCTCTTAACCACAGCAGAATTATGGGTAACTTTTCAGGATTTAGTCCTGAAAAGTTACCCATAATTCTGCTGTGGTTAAGAGGTCGATTAATTAGAGCATTACTGTAGATCAATATGTCAAACATTTCAAAGGGCAGGCTGTTTGAAGGTCTGAAATATGTACTATTAGGACACTTATTTGGTTTAAATTTCATATCTTAAATGGTAAAAAAAAAACTTTTTCATTGCGCAAATCATTCCCTATTGACCCTGGTAAATGGCCATATATATATATAATCCATTAATTTTAATTAACAATGGTGTGCGGTAGTACTACTTTTAACCTTTTTCGGACATTCAAACTTTGTCTACCCTTTTAATATAATTAAAAGTGCAGGAAAAATGATTCAATTGCAAAATATGCCAACACTGAAGACGAAAGACATGAAAAGTGCTGAAAATAATTTTTTTCAATTGACAAAATGTGTATTCAATGTCTTCTATAAGCTTTTAATTGAAGAATTCTCAAACAGACACCAGCAATGAAGATTCTCCAGTTTTAGATCTATTTTATCTGATTGTCATATTCACTGTCAGCAGTTATAGACGGGATGGATAAAATAATATACCAGATTAATTTCAAAAAATTTCCAGGCTTGTACAATAATTATTCCTGGAAAAAAAGTAATTTGTAAGGCAATTGTAATAGCTATGTTTGTAAATGTTATAATATTAAAGTTGTTGATGTTTTGAGAAGAAAATCATTTATCATCATAGACCTGAAATGTTTTGAACTTAAAATAAGTTGGATTACACAGCACAACACACATGGACAAGCTTATTGAAATTGGAATATGCCTTTAATGATATCCACTAAAACTATAAGTTATTTGATCTCTTTCCTGGATTAAATGGTTTTATACATTTTCATAACATCAGAAATACAGACTGCTGACTGATTCTTTTCCAGTGATAAAATAGAGTAATTGCCCTTAGTATGCAAATGGCTATCTGGCCCATAGTTCAGAATATATTATGGTGTTCAACGGCTAAAATTAAAGAACTGCTAATTTCCTTAACAATTGAACAAATTGCATACAGGTGAAGATAAAACTATATCAGAGGCAGAAAATTAAATTGTTGTTCCTTCATGACTTAACTTGGCAAGAAAACTGGTAAAATACAAACATAACCATAAATATGGTACTACATTTCACCAAATAATTAAGGCCACGGTTAATTAATTATCAGTGTAGCATCAATCGTCTCCTTTAAATTTTCTTGCAAAATAAAACCTAATTTTACTTTATTTTGTGAACTTTGCAATTCCACCATTTCTGTTTGATGAAATTTATCACAAATAAATTGGTTCTTAAATTTTGTTTGGACCAATTGTTTACAGTATTCTGCTCTTGGTGACAGTAATATTATATTTACTAATCATTAAGACATAAATTTAATAGAATGTTTAGTTAGCAACAGATTTGTTGCATTTTCAGAAATAATTAATAAATAACCACATTATTCTTTCATCTTAATGATTGATGCTAACATACAATTAACTAACTGACCTCATTGCCAGGTAAAGTTTTCATCAAATGTCTAATGTAATCAGTATCGAAAAAGCATATTTTCAATGGTAATGTGTTTACTTTATAAACAATATATGGATTAGGCCACACAAGTTCCGTATCTTAAGGACTTTGGAGGTATACATTGTTGCTCCTACTAGTTAAATCTGTGGCTCATAACAAAACAAGTTTTCGGCTATAAATTAGGTATAAATTAGTACAATAAAGCTTCACTATGTGGGGTTTTGAAATTTTGGAAGTGAATGACAATAAGACTTTGACCACAGGCATAAAAATAAAAATAGGTGTGTATCCCGAAGATAACAAAATTTTAACTTTTTTCGTGCATCAGAATATCTATGAAGCTGAGGGAATAATTTGTTATTTAGTTACAGGAATGATTGTTTATTGATTGCGTAGAAAAAGGAATAATTTCATATGGCAAAATTTAAAGTTAGATAAAACAATGACAAATAATGAACTCAAAAGCTGCTAAATTTTGACATTGCTGTGCACAGCCATCTTTAGCCTACTGACACTTGAATTACCGCTTACATAAGGACGAGGCCAAATAAATAAAAAAATCTGTGTTCTCAGGCACCTCCCTCAGCTAAAAAGCCTTGTCAAACACAAGCCTTGAAATAGTGAGCCTGTCATTTGCAGAATGAGGTCCCCAGAGGGTGAATTTAGTGATGCTACCCCTGCTTACAACTCAGCAGAAAGGTTCCCAGAGGGTGAATTTGGTGATGCTCACCCGCTATGCGGGGTAGCATCACTAAATTCTCCCTCTGGGGACCTCATTCTGCAAATGACAGGCACACTATTTCAAGGCTTGGTAAAACATTTGTTTCAATATATTGGATTTGAACAACGATATTTTTTTTGTTGGTTTCTGGAGTGTTTTCCGGATTTTGAGGAAGAAAAAATTAAACTAAATAGCCTCCTTCTCTCATCTCAAAATTCGGATCTAAATTGCCTGAGAACACAGATATTTTATTTTAATGACCCTAATTTCCAGTTTTTTTTATTGACTGCCAGTTGTTTAATGTAGCCATTCTATTTCCAAAAATTGGTTGGGTTGGGTAAACACACCTATTTTGGTTGTTAGGCTTCATTGATTCTCGGTTCCAGAATACTTGAGTAAATAATTTTTCAAACAAAGACAGACATGACCTCGCATACAGAACTAACACACAAACAAGCCACACGTGAAATGCACTAGAAATGCCCAGTCATCTAATACTGCCATGTTATAGCCGGACAATCTGACTCCATCGCACCGAAATAAGTCAAATACACGTAGAAACCACTGCCGCCTGGTATAGCAACTAACAATTGTACTCTAAACCCGGATACACAAATTACGTTCTGCAGATTGCAAACAAATGCATAGCAAGAATCATACCAGCATCTCCATCATTGGAAGGTGCTGAAGTGAAATGAGCAAAATATATACTCCCAACTACACTTGGTATGCATAAACAAAATTGCTTTATAATGCAAGGAAGGTATCATGGAATACAAAATTACAACTTTGTTGCAAGTCAAATCCAGAAATAACCATGTGTTATGAAGCTAGGTATATATATTTATGTGAGCACATAAAGCAATGATAAATTGTATTTTATGACGGTCGAAGGAAATGTGTGAAAAGTGTGAGATCAGATTGTCCGGCTCTATAAAAATCCAAAATTTGAAATAATGGAAGGACAATTAGACGGAAGTAAATTATCACAATTTATCAAATCTTAATCAAAATCAGATATATGTCTGAGTACTACTAAAATGCCAGTTATCAATAGATCAGGATATCAGAGAAGTAACACTGACGAAATGTATTCCTGAATCATACATTCAAAACGTTTTGCCATCTTGTTGAGAGATATCAAAACATACCTACATGGAAGTATTTATGCATAATCATAATGCTTACTGGCATATCAACATTCACCATATTTTATGCTACATTTGTTACAGAATATTAAATTATGTCAATATGAGTAGAAATAATATTATTTGAACTGTACCATGAACAGTTTGAATTAAATAGCTGGAAAACATAGCATCACGACATCCAGGAACATTATTATGTGGATTTCCAGAAAACTTCTTTTAAATTAAATAAATATGATAACCATAAAAATGTAAAAACTTTGGGTGATAATAATGAAGGTGGTATTCAGGGTTCCAGACCAATTTTTGCAAAACCCTATTTTACTTTGTATTTAGATTCTGTTGTATAAAGTAACATGTTTGGAACGAGACGTGTTACAAGAAAGATGCTATTTTGTTCGATATGGACTTTTCTATAAATTTATTTTATACACTCTCGATTCTTTGCTATTTATTGGTCTAGTTTACATGTCATATTTTGTTTTCAACAGAATAAACCAGAAAACGATGTTATATTAAATTGTTATGGAGGTCTGGAACCCTGAATGCATCTTTAAATTATGTCTATCCATATTTTAGTATTAAAAAATTCAGTAAAAAATATGCATAAATACAGTGAATGTGGACGTAACTTGTAAAGAGAAACGATGGTCAAGATCAGATGACGGCAATTCTTTATGCACCGCATGTAGTGACATCTTTGTTGTTACCTGTATCACACATTTCACAATCACTTAGCACAAGCATTATTCTCAAGCACTGAAATTCGTCATCTTGAGCAAAAAAAAACTTCCTATTGGCCTACGTTTTGTCTTTTCTTCTCTAGTACCAAGCAGAGGTGACTAGCGGACAGGGAATCATGGAGTCTGGCCAAGTCCTATTCTCTAATCTCTCGATGTCGAATACTCAACTGTGACGATGCAACTCATGCTGCCGTTACATGAAGCAATACTGTTCAAGTGCACAAAGTTGAACGCCCGTTCTTAGAAGGACTTGGGTATTAACGAAGACAAGACACAGTTGTCTAGTCATGTAAACCTAGGAATCACAAGAAAGTTAGCATTAAAACTCGGCAAATTCCTTTGTACATTTCTCTGTTGATGATATTCGCAGTGGCTCTTCTTCATAGTCGTCAAAGTTGCTGGCATCTCCTGGACCTTTGCATTTTGGAACAAATGGAGCTTCGATCTGTCAATACAACAAATTAAACTTATTATTATTGACCAATTCACAATGAGTGCGTAATCGATATAACAGAACACATATAAACATTAGGTATATAGAGGATCTACAAGGAGTCACCAGTTTATAGCAGAATTTACAAAACAAATCCAGTAAATAAGGTCTGGACTGAGCCTTTGGCGAGGTCCAGACCTATTTACTGGATAAGTTTTGTAAATTCCGCTATAGGCTGGGGGCAAGTTGGAGATTATATTTATTACATGACCCAAAACCTCGATAAAACATACTTATATCAACAAATGGGATGTGAAACTAATAAGGCCTGTGATGATGTTTTACGTAACTATGCATTGTTTGCCCGCATAAAGAAATAGTCCCAGATAAATAAAGACTAGCATTGACGTATTTAATGGCATATATTTAATGAAATAACTTTTCCAACTCTTCATTCATTAGAGTTTGTTGGAAAAATATTGGAAGCCATATAGTATTTTGAATCATAGCGTACGGAATGTAAACAGATGACAAACGGGAATTCAAAGGCACTATCATCGTGTGGAATGCTTTTTGGCAAGTCTTTCATTCCACACAAAATGTCAGACCATATTGCACCCAAATTTCACGGAACACACCAATATAAACATCCATTTCTCAAATAAATCGCACTGAAACTAATTCATTGTATAATGTGCTATATCTATTATATATTTTGGAAGATCTGTCTGTGTATCTTCCAAACTTCGTATGTGAGGGTACTATCGGTCGGGAAGGCATATTAATTTTCAGATCCGAGGTCAACTTTTCACGTGCCGAGGTCAAATCTGTTTTTACGCTGTGTTACGGGACTTTCATTTGAGTTCGGTGCTTACAAATCGATTTGAAACAGCGCGAATAATAAAATGCCAGTCATAATAATGACACTGTGAGAATCTTTCGTGTTTCCTCTTTCCAACGATATATAATGCGTATGTATACGTTTTAGTTATCTGCCTCAATTATCAAGAAGAAGTGGTACTATCTTCCATCAGGATAAAAACAATGTGTAACTTCTATGACGTCGTTAGAGGTCATAACGTTAGATCACGTTAACGCTTAACCGGCCGATGCATTTGACTGTTTCAGACGTCTTGGCGATATCTCGGGCACCGATGGTAATTTATCTTTACGTTGAAACTTGATAATTAATGAGCGTGTGTATATGCGGCACGTTTATATACTTGAGTGGAAATCAAATCGGGTTAAACTGGCGGAATTTTCCGGACAAAATTTGATGCATAGGGTATCTCGGTATCCGCTGGGCCGATTTCCACCATTTTTGGGGTGTTGGTGTTTGACCCCACCTGACCTTGACCTTCAAAATGGTCAATTCAAGGTCAAAGCCCGGACGAAGTCGGGTCACCTTCTAGTATATATATAAATGGATAAATTGGACGAAAAGGTAAACTGATGTTGTTGAAATTATCAGCTATATAATGGTTGAATGTTGGATTTAATTGACCCTATCAATACATGTATCTCTCGCGGATTCTCTCGACACTATGAATACATGTATCTCTCGCAGACTCTCTCGACACTATCAATACATGTATCTCTCGCGGACTCTCTCGACACTATCAATACATGTATCTCTCGCGGACTCTCTCGACAATATCAATACATGTATCTCTCTCGGACTCTCTCGACACTATCAATACATGTATCTCTCGCGGACTCTCTGGACACTATCAATACATGTATCTCTCGCGGACTCTCTCGACAATATCAATACATGTATCTCTCTCCGACTTTCTCAACAATATTAATACATCTATCTCTCTCTGACATTATATTTCGAGTCCTTCCCATCAGTTCAACAAAAGGGTACAAACGCAACATAAGCTTCTGGGCTTGTTGTTTAATCCCCTTTCCAATCATCCTGTTTATGTATAGTAATGCTCCAAGTAATCGACTTCTTAACGACAGCAGAATTATGGGTAACTTTTCAGGATTTAGTCGGAAATATGGCTTGTTGCCATTCATCGGGAAAGCTCTCCCGCTTTCCGATGAATGGCAACAAGCCATATTTCCGACTAAATCCTGAAAAGTTATCCATAATTCTGCTGTCTTTAAGAAGTCGATTACTTAGAGCATTGCTGTATACATGCACGATTATATTTACTTCTGCTTGAATTGATGTTTATTCACCTACATGTATGCTATCAGGATTGGAAAATAAATATGTTTACACCAATGTTACATGCTTCATTTGGGTGTGGGAAAGTATTAAATGGCTGAATGTTAAAATTTTATTTTGAAGTAGTGTTCTTAAACACATATTATGTCTTTAACCCTTTACCCAACACACCGGCCATAACCGGCCAAATAAAGCTTCAACAGCCTAAAATATCTTCGGTCTGTCTCAATAGAACCATACAAATATGGATATCATTGGAACCGGCTCCTTGACCACATTGTGATAGTTACAGTTATGCCCTGTGCCAATGCATTCTCTTATATATGCGAGTCGACCATAGGTCGCCTCGCATATATAAGAGAATGCATTGGCCTAACAAAAAACTTTTTTTAACACTTTTTACCATTTTTTCTTACATTCTTTAACAATTTTATAATTTTTAATGTGTTAAGCCAATGCATTCTCTTATATATGCGAGGCGACCTATGGTCGACTCGCATATATAAGAGAATGCATTGGCACAGGGCCCTTCTGTTGGGTAAAGGGTTAAAACCCCTTTTTACTAAATACTCATTGACTGGTAGTTACCTGAAGAACTGTTCATATAATAAGTTCAACAAACAGCAATAAGCCATTTGTCAAATTTATGATCTGAACATTTCCCACTTTCTGCACTTGTATTATCTGTCGGTCATCTGCTTATATTTTCCTGAACCTCCCGCCTCCAGATAAATAGACCATTCCTATGTATACTTTTATACCTCAATGAGAGAATCCATTCAGTAAAGAAGGGTTAGCTCTTTCTATACTAAATGGATTCTCTCAGTCAGTTAAAAAGTGTACATCGGAATGGTCTATTATAAATGTGGAGGGATGTTAAGGTGATAAAAGCAGATGACAGATAAATTAAAGTACAGAAGAAGCCCTATTTATTGAGGGAAATGTTTAATAATGGCCGAAGTTCAATTTATACCCCAACATCGCTCTTCTATGATCCAATAAGCATCATGAAAGATAAATCCTCATGTTCACTATTATTTGGCAGTGAGTCAAAGAGTGAAAATGCCACCATCACTATTATTAATTTTAGTTAAAAGTACAGCCAATCACTATTATTAAGCCATCACTATTATTAGGCAGGTGAGAATACGCATACTGGTATATATATGAGAGGTCACTTCTCCCGGGGAAAAATTTTGAGGGAAAAGATGTCTCCCAAATCGTCCTATAGGCTGGTCCTGGGTTAACTTGATAAAATTCCTGACCTTTCTTTGATATATCTGGATCCAGTCTGACGTTGAGAACCATTTATGACCTTTGATGTCATTGACACCATTTTTCAGATTGCCATATCTCTTGGTAAGATCAACTTGCAACAAACTCCTGAGCAAGTCTTTTAAATCGGAACTAAAATGTGATGGAAACCTAACCTGAAATTAGAAATAATTCAATTATTCATCATGCTAGAAAGTTCTTTTTTCCCCTCAAGCCTGAGTTTAGTGTGCCTGTCATTTGCAGAATGAGGTCCCCAGAGGGTGAATTTAGTGACACTATCCCACATAGCAGGCTAGCATCACTAAATTCACCCTCTGCTGACCTCATTCTGCATGGCCTCATCTGCTATAGGAGACATAGACTCAGATTGAAGTTCCCAAATGGTGAATATTGTGATTTACACCCATTGGAAACCTCGATTATGCAATGTGTCATCTGCCAATTTGGGGATACATGTATAGAGAAACAAAACTAAAAAAGAAATAGAATCTATATGAAGAAGTTTCTATAGATATTTGATAATAAAGAAACTGTCCAGAGAAGATGAGGCCTAAGCAGAATGAGGTCCCCAGAGGGTGAATTTAGTTATGCTAGCCCGCTATGCGGGATAGAATCACTAAATTCACCCTCTGGGGACTTATTCTGCAAATGACAGGCACACTAAACTCCGGCTTGGGTTAGAAAGATTTTTTTTCCCCTCCACACCTCGCATTGCCATCTTAATGGTTTTCACCCTGACATTTTCATAAAATTGAATTCCAGCTCCCAAAGGGATACCAAGAACAAATACAAATTTACAGCTTCCGGGGACCACAATGGAAATAAGCCTGTATTGTGCTTTCTTGTGCCATCCCCTATGGCTAGTCTGTGCATGAGGAATTAATTTTAACTTCTTCACTCTCCGCTAGTCTCAGCCTAAATTTTTGTTTCAATCCGATCCCTTTTGCAGCCTCTTATCACCACATATTATTATACAAAGCTGCTATATATTGTTTACATTTTACTGTTAATCGCTTATTTTGTCTGTAAAATTTTCTATATGTACATTTACTTGTCATCAAATAAAATCAATCAATCAATCAACAAATGCAAGAGGTTGTGCTTGAATTTGCATTTTATGGTAAAAACCATATATTTATCAATGATGGCCACGCAAATTAATTTCATGACGGGAGTTGCGCTGGTCCAGCATTAAAGATCCTGTGCCAGTGCATTCTTTTATATATGCGAGTCTCCCATAGAGAATGCACTGGCTTACAAACTCAAGGTAATAATAGGCCAAAGCATTCTTTTATATGCAAGGCTCCCTATGGGAGACTCGCATATATAAGAGTGTGCATTGACAAAGGGTTTTCGCAAAATTTCAGAAAGCTTCAGTCATGGAATTAAGGACAATCTTTACATACAGATATGGTTTTGTTTATGTTTGCGATTTGCCAAAAATAGTTAAAGTTGATCAATTTGGTGCAGCTTTCCAAGCTAGACTTCGTGACCACTATCGACAAGGGTGGCGTATTTTTGTGTAATTGATATACGAGGTAGCGATGCGGATTACAATAAACTTGATTGCCTGGGTCAAGTTAAATTCCATGTTGATGATACAACCTCTTAACTAAAATAATATACTTCTGGTTGAACGAAAATTGATTACGCAATTAGTGACAAGCAAGCATTCTTTACAAGTAGAAATGGGAAGGCATACAAAACATACGTTCATGCAGAAGATGTGATTTGAACAAGTCGAGGACAAACAACACCTCTTACCAAGCCTTGAAATAGTGTGTCTGTCATTTGCAGAATTAGGTCCCCAGAGGGTGAATTTAGTGATGCTACCCCGCATAGCGGGCTAGCATCACCAAATTCACCCTCTGGGGACCTCATTCTGCTTACACCTCAGCAGAATGAGGTTCCCAGAGGGTGAATTTGGTGATGCTAGCCCACTATGCGGGGTAGCATCACTAAATTCACCCTCTGGGGACCTCATTCTGCAAATGACAGACACACTATTTCAAGGCTTGCCTCTTACCTGAATTCCCAATATATAAGTAAATTAGATCGGGGGGGGGGGGGGGGGGGGGGGGGGGGTGATATCAATACATCATCAGAATAATGATCTAGCAAAATAGTATATTCTATATCCTACGTTTTATTAAATTTTGGATGATTTTTCACCCTGCATGAGGCTTATTCCAGTCTGCACGTTTATTTATTTGTGTATTGTACTACTAGTAGTAATTTTGGAAGAGAGGTAACAGGTCTTGACCAGCCAATTATGTTTTTATCCCCAACAAATCTTGATCGAGTGTTGTTTATAAATCAGTAAGTGTCAATATACTAGATATATTGTTGACTGAGAGTCACATGTTTTGAGACAAAGTAACGAGACTTCCGAAACGCTTGCAGGAACATGGATTTAAAATCCGATAACCACGTGTGGCTTTATTATGTATAAATATATCTATATTATTTGTATCCGGTGTATATAAATACTAAGGTAAATAATTTTAGAGCTCATTTGTGAAAACAAACATGATTATTTTAGCGTTAACATGTCGGTTTTAAAACAGCCACCTTCAGATCTACAGAACATGGCTTTTCCAGCTAGCTATTAATAGCACATGTTCCTACAATTGAAATTATTTCCGCTGTTGTCGCATTGACGTAAACATGAAACTTGATGGAATCTTGTTGTAAACTAGTTATATATATGGCGCATACCAAATAATTTTACATAATATAGGCTTATTAATATGTTTACTTCTAAAATACACAGCCGTCAGCCGACACTTCTTTCGTAAGTAGGTCATGTTAATTGTGCATGTACATTTCATCTGAAGACTTCTGAATTTTGAATGCCTATCAAGTGATGTGTATGTTTGATGACAGGGTCGTATAACTATATGGGAATAAGTGGCAACCTAGGGTGTCTCTTGGGTCAATGCTTCAGTAATAAATTTGATTCCAGACACGAGAGTATGTGCTATGTGCCATTCAAATATGTGAAGGGGTCAAAGAGTCAGTTTAATAATTAACAGTAACTGATGGAATAGCCTTCATGGAATGTGACAACTGAAATTAACTATTTGAACAATTTCATATGTGACATTCAGTTTCACAATTTAACCTAAGGCTATTAAAAATAAATACCTGTGTTCTCAGGCAATTATATAAAGAAAATTGGATGGGGAAGAGGGCTTTTTATTTTTATTTTTTCCAATAATTCTGGAAAGTAATGCATATATGGATCATTTTATGGAAAAACAACAATTTTCCAAATAATCTATAAGGATGCCAATGGATGTTCCAATGGCATTACATCATTATCAGAAACATACCTAACATTCTAATTGTGGATCAATTTTGTGCTTTAGTTTTGAACTATTTGAAAATTTTTGATAAATTTGCAATATATTTTTTTTATGAGGCTCCCTTTGCGCGATTAGGGAGGTGCATGAGAACAAGCAATACCAGTGAGGTCCCCAAAGGGGGAATTTAGTTATTCTACCCCGCACAACAGGCTAATGTCACCAGATTCATCCTCTGGGGACCTCATTCTGCGCTGAAGCTATGGGAGACCTAGGATCAGATTGAAGTTCCCCAGTTGAAGTTGGTGATGTTCACCCATTAGTCACCTTGATTATTCATGTTATCTTCTGTAAATTATGGGATATAGAAATTGAACAGATGGGAAAAAGTCACTAAAAACAATGTTAATTTTTGAGACTATAGATACTTCCCAGAAGATGAGGCCTAAGCAGAATGAGGTCCCCAGGTCAGAGGATGAATTTAGTGATGCTAGTCCACTGCGTGGGGTAGCATCACTAAATGCAACCACTGACTGGGGACCTCATTATGCAAATGACAGACACTATTTCAAGGCTCGTAGGTGGACGGTTGGCTGACCAAGCCACTACATGCTAATACATACCCTGCCAGAGACAATTTTTTCATAGATCTGTATTGGTTGGTCAGCGAAAAACGGTGGATAACCTGCTGCCATTTCATATATAAGGACACCCAAGGCCCACCAATCAACTGCTTTGTTGTAACCCTGTAATAAAGATGACACAAAGTAAAACAATTTTCTATATATATAGAGGATCTCTATAGAGTCGCAATTCTATACAAAATTTATTAACCGAATGCACTGAATATTGATTTCCTTATCACAACAAAAGAGGAAGTAAAGACACCTTTAAGAAAAAATATAGTTCCTTTTTAAATGTGTCTTTTCATGTCGACAAAATTGTTCAACCACCCATGTATATCTCACAGTCAACACTAAATAACCCAACACAAATCGAATATCATAATTATATTCTAATTACCATAATAATAAAGTTGCGGCATTGGCATCATTGCTCTAAGCTCTTACGTCACTGCTACGATAATACACATGTGTATTACTAAAAATATGAGCCAGGTTTAGGGGTTATTATGTGATAAATATTAAAAATTATATATAGAATATGTAGCTAGTGTCGTCGCTTAAAACCGTTTATGTCCATGAGGGGGATTTGAGCATCTATTGGCGAGGCTCTGCCAAGTCCAATAGATGCCAAATCCCCCCGAGTCGAAAAAAACAGTTTAAGCGACAACAAAGATACATATTTTATTTATCCATCGCACAAAACTTGCCTTTTGTGAGGTAAATCCGTCTTTTTCCTCAGTTTTACATTCGTTACTTCGATGATGCCATTACATTTATTAGGTCAAGCAAACTAATTAGCATTCATGACATGGGAAAACCAGAGTGCAGCTTAGAGCGAAATAGTTCGTTGGCCTTTTTACAGTTATTCTAAGCAGACCTTATTCTGATGATTTATAGATGTTTTAGAGCTAAAACATATATCATTTTAGGAATTATTTTAGTGAATTATGCATGATAAAAACGTTCTGAAATCACAATGACATAAATGGCCGGTTGACGTCCCTAGTAACCTGCGCAATTTGCAAATCAAGTTACATCATAAAAGTAGTACTAACCTAATAAAGCTACGTTGACCTAATAAAGCTACCTTGATGTAATAAACGTAACGTTTATTAGGCAGGCTTTATGTACAGAGGTAGTGAGCGGTGGATATATATATATATATATTGACTATGGGCACACTTATCATGCTCATCATGGGTGATATCATCCCAGGCATTAATTAACAGGAAGGACTTTTAGTTGTTCTCTTCATTTCTTAAGAAAATACTCTCATTAGCTTCGACCACAAAAAAATGTATACGAAACAAAACAGCTTCACTATTACTAATTTTAGCCAAAATTGCACTATAATTCAACCATCACTATTATTTGGCCGTCACTATTATTTGGCACGTGAGGGCAGGCTTGTGACATACCTTGCTGAGGATGATTTCTGGAGCTAGATATTCAGGGGTACCACAAAGGGTCCATGTCCTCCCCTTCACTCGTTTGGCAAAACCAAAGTCTGTCACCTATAAAAGTAGATTGACAAATAAGTACAAACTTAATATTTCACAACAATCATCACTGAAAAGTAAACATGGCAACTTGGCAGGGATTTATGTCTCACTAAAAAATACAGTAATGCCCTAAATAATCGACTCCTTAACCACAGCAGAATTATGGGTAATTGCTTGTTGCCATTCATCGGAAAGCTCTCAGTGAGAGCTTTCCGATGAATGGCAACAAGCCATATTTCCGACTAAATCCTGAAAAATTACCCATAATTATGTGGTTAAGGAGTCGATTATTTAGGGCATTACTGTACTCCTTAAATGAGGGCTGCAACTATGCACTATGATTTTGTCTATGCATCGCATCGTAAAAGTCTGACGCGATGTACTGTAGTATCACGATTCGCGAAAAGCATAACAAAATCATCAAATGCTATTTAACAACAATCAAGTATTCAGTTTTTCATCATTTATTCCCCAGAGTGACATCAATTTCATTCCGAGTTTTACTCTTTCATGATGGGAGCTGCGATGGTGCAGAATTAAAGATCCTGTGCCAGTGCATTCTCTTACATATACAGTAATGCCCTAAGTAATCGACCCTTTAACCACAGAAGAATTATGGGCAACTTTTCCCCCGAGAGCTTTCCGATGAATGGCAACAAGCCATATTTCTAACTAAAAGTTACCCATAATTCTGCTGTGGTTATGGAGTCGATTAATTAGGGCATTACTGTATGTGAGTCTCTCATAGGAAGCCTCGCATATATAAGAGAATGCACTGGCTTACAAGGTCAAGGTAAATATTGTTAGGCCAAAGTATTCTCTTATATATGCGAGTTTCGCATATATATAAGAGAATGCATTGGCAGAAGGTTTTCGCATAATTTCAGGAAGCTCCAGTCATGAAAGGGTTAATGTACCCTTCCCAATTTCAGGAACCAGTTTGAATTTGCCATTTGGGCAGTGAGAACTTAATTCCTGCAACGAAGGCTGAATTAATTCATACTGACAACAAGCAATTCTGCATCGTGATGCACAATGCATCTTGAAGTTCCGCATCGTTGCAGCTCTACTCAATAATTTGAAATGTTAGACTGAAAAATATTTTGTGATTGATAGTTTAAATTTCTAACCAATATTTTGTGTAAAGTATGTTGTTTTGGGGGGGGGGGGGGGGGGTGCAGGTTAACCCTTTCATGATTGGAGCTTCCTAAAAACCCTGTGTCAATGCATTCACTTATATACGCGAGTCCCCCATAGGGAGCCTCGCATATATAAGGCCATGGAAAATTAAATGTCTGGTTTGGGTTACAAGCCGAAAAAAAATAGGGACGGTAGGTAGGCTTGACATTTTATTTTGTTAAGTAATTTTTTTTATTTTGACATACTCTTATGACCTTTCATGTGCGTATTTTGCTCTGCAAGATTGACATAAAACTACTTTTGATTATTTTTGTATAAATTTTAATATTACACAATACTATTACTTAGAAATCAACCTATTCTGAGATACATGTACTTTTGAGAAAAAATTAAATCATTAACAAAAACTTTAGGGTAGGGGGTTTAAAATAGGGTCGGTAGGGAAACCCAAACCACATGGCCTAAGAGAAAACATTGGCCTAACAATATTTACCTTGACCTTGTAAGCCAGTTCATTCTCTTATATATACAAGGATCCCCATGGGAGACTAACATATATAAGAGAAAGCACTGACACAGGATATTTTATGCTGGTGCAGCTCCAGTCATGAAAGGGTTAAAGGGTAAAACTTAATGGCTTACTGTAAAACAGTGGCATGGCCTCATATACAAGGATAAATATTAAAAATAAAAAAGTTACTTCTCAACATTCCTCAGTGCCTGGAAAGTCAACAGCAGTCTTTAAATATTGGCCTTAGCATTATATAAGAAATTGATGGAAAACATCCAAATCCCCAGCAGAATTGGAATTGTTATGGTAAACTCATATATAATGCATTAGCTTGATCATTGTCATGATTAACCAATTGTCTAGGGAGTGGGTTGCAGCAACAAATAGCAAATATATCCACAGGGCCATGGGAAAGCCAGGAATCCATGTATTAAACATATCAAAGCCATGTGAAAGTGAATCAGATGCTGAAATTAAATATTAATCAACGTGGCTATTTTTGCAAATGTGGTATTTAATAAATACAAGTTGGAATCTTTTATAGATGCAGTATTCATAATGCCCTAAATAATCGACTCCTTGACCACAGCAGAATTATGGGTAATTTTTCAGGATTTAGTGGGAAATATGGCTTGTTGCCATTCATTGGAAAGCTCTGATGAATGGCAACAAGCCATATTTCCGACTAAATCCTGAAAATTTACCTATAATTCTGCTGTGGTTAAGGAGTCGATTATTTAGGGCATTACTGTACCGGTTACGCTATAGCCAATTAACCCTTTCATGACACAGACCTCTTAATTCAAATTGGTTGGCATCGGCAATCCGCTACAGCAACCCTTGCTGTGGCCCAGTTTGCTTCGGGCTGATGATGGGAGCTGTGCTGTTGCAGCATTGAAGATCCTGTGTCAATGCTTTCTCTTATTATATATATGCAAGTCTCCCATAGGGATCCTTGCAAAAATAAGAGAATGTATTGACTAACAATATATGTTAGGCCAATGTATTCTCTTATATATGTGAGGCTCTCTATGGGAGTCTTGTTAAAAAGAGAATGCATTGGCACAGAGATTTTGCAAAATGTCAAGAAGCTCCAGTCATGGAAGTTTTAGCCTCTTGGCTGCTATACGTCAGTACTGAGTAAAATGTTATACTGTGTGCTATATGTCCGTACTGAGTACGGACCTACTTCAGCACACTAACAGTCGGCCATTATTCAAAACTGGAATTCAGATATTGGTGAATCGGAACAACTATATCTCGAGGTTTCAAACAGTGTATGATGTTCCACGATTGTGAGTGATAATATCCTTTCAACGAGTCAGTTTTATGGTTTTCGTGATATCCCCGTTATATTTTTTCCACTGGAAAATGACCATAACATCAATGGCCCAGCACAAGACATGTATTATAAAATATTTACATAGCATGTGTATGTCAGCTGCCAGTCATGCGTTTCATATCCCAATAAAACAAACCATAACACAAACCGATGTTACAGCTTGTTGACCTAGATGACTAAATGCGATAGATAGATTACATGTATAAACTGGGTGTGTGCAGCTGTAGACTAATCAATCAATAATTCACAGGTAGAATGTTAGGTTGACTTATAGTTTATGGTAAAATATCAATACCCCAATGGTGCCAACTTGAAACATGGACAGACCAACAGACAAAGTCACTCAAATATATATATATATATATATACCCCCTATTTTTCTGGGGGCATAAGTAGCCATATTATAATGCGATTGAAAAGAAAATGATTGAAAGATGAGAAACAAGAGCACGCTGTCGGGCGTGGCATAATATGCCCGTTTCTGGAGTAGAGTGGGGCCAGGTTTAATTCATTTGTTTGAAACCTTTGACTTAAGACGAAACAATAACAAAAATAAAACACAATAACTTCAAGTGTGGTATTTTTGACTGAAAAATTCACTCGATTCAATCTAAAGTTATCATCTGGAAACCGCATATCAGGTAAAATCTAAGTCGAACAAGAGCTACGCTGGGCGTGCAATATACGCCCTCTCTTGGGTCGGCCGAAACTGGTAAAAAAGGGGCATAACTCTGGTAAAAATTGGCGGACGGAACTCAAATTTGAACTTGACCTGTGTTTTGGTGGGAGAAAGTAATATACCAAATTATCATTGAATCCGATAAGCTCTAGTAAAGTTATCATCCGGACAACAAATTTCAGGGATTTTCTAAGTCAAATTACGTCAAATAAGGGGCATAACTCCGGTGAAAATTGGCGGACGGAACCCAAATTCGAACTTGAGCTGTCTTTTCTCCTAATAAACCCACATACCAAATTTGATTGAAATCGGTTCACTCAAACTAAAGTTATCATCCGGACAAATTTCAGGGATTTTCTAAGTCAAATTACGTCAAAAAATGGGGCCATAACTCTCGCAAAAATTATCGGATTAAAACGAAATTCGGACTTGAGCTGTATTTTGATATATGTAATCCACAAAAAAACGGGTTTTGCGTATAAACATTCCAAAATCGAGTTATCATCCGGAAACCAAAAAACATAAGAAAAACTGAATTTTCTGAGTCGAAAAAGGGGCATAACTTCGAACTTGACCTGTGTTTTGGTGAAAGAAAGTAATATACCAAATTTGGATTCATTCCGATAAACTATACAGTTATCATCCGGACAACAAATTTCAAGGATTTTCTAAGACAAAAAACGTTAAATAAGGGGCATAACTCCGGTGAAAATTGGCGGGCGGAACCCAAATTCGAACTTGAACTTACTTTTCGGCTAATAAACCCACATACCAAATTTTACTAATTTTGGTTCACTCTAGCTAAAGTTATCATCCGGACAACAGGTTAACGGACGCCCGGACGGACGGACCAATACTATAATACGGCCTTTTTTTCAAAAGGGCGTATAAAAAGGGACATAACTCAGTCAAACTCAAGCGGATGAAACCCATATTCAAACTTGATCTGTATTTTGGTGTGGTAAACTAACATACCAAATTTGGTTCAGTTCACTCAATTCAATCTAAAGATATCATCTGGAAATCAAAAGCTGACGGACGGATGATGGACGGACGACAACCCATTCACATAATACAACCGTTTTTTCAAATGGGCGTATAATAATTTTTTTTTAATAACATTGTATGGCTCACGTTCACTATTTCAGGTGAAAATAATAACACACACTGGACCACATGACACTAAATCAATATGATCTACAAAATACTGATTAGAAATGTGGCTTTTCCTGTGATATGAGTACACAACAGCATGAAATATTCTTTCGTTTGTTTCGGAAAAGCTAATTTTGGCTCCGAGGTATGATTAAAACGACTAATCTGGGTAACATGATGCCATATTTGTAGCTGTAGCTGGCTATTTTTATCTCACATCTGGTGTCTTGTGTTTATTGAGTGCATGTTTATCGATAATGATGTCATGAGTGAGCAAGACAAATATTTTTGGGCGCGGCTTGTCTCATTCATGACAGTATCCGCTCAAAAACACAAGATATTCTTTTTATTATACATCAAGCCTCAAAATATGGTGCTGGACATTTGCAGAATGATGCCACCAGAGGGTGAATTTAGTGACGCTACCCGCAGTGGGCTAGCATCACTAATTCATACTCTGGGGATCTCATTCTGCTTTGGCCTCATCTCCTCTGGAAAGTTTCTTTATTATCAAATTAACAGTTTTTTATTTTCTTTAGAAAAATTCTTTTGTTTTTTAGTTTAGTTTCTCTATATCCCCAAATTGGCAGACGATAGATCAACACAATGCATAAATGACATGCCCAATGGTTGGACATCAACATCTACTAGTAGGAACTTATATCCGAGTCTAGATCTCCCATAGCATATGAGGACATGCACAATGAGGTCCCCAGAGGATGAATTTGGTAATGCTAGCCCACTAGATATTCTTTTTATTATACGAGTTTCCAAAGAAATCCGGCATTAAGAATAATGTTCTCACATATCATTGCCTTCAATCGATGTTAGCCAACAGCTGATCACAGAATAAATTGCAATATTTACAATTTTACACCTGCATTCACCAAAGACCATATTAGACCCTTGTTGCCATTGATCGGAAAGCTCTCCCCCGAGAGCTTTCCGATGAATAGCAACAAGCCATATTTTCGACTAAATCCTGAAAAGTTACCCATAATTCTGCTGTGGTTAAGGGGTCGATTACTTCGGGCATTACTGTAATTGTTTTCCCCATTTAATATTTTTAAACATGGCTTTCCCTTTGTGTGAGTCACCTGTACTGCCATGTGCCCTTGCATTCATTACAAGGGATATGACTAACCAAAAATTCCACATTGGTTCCAAATGCACAAACAGTTTGTAAACAACTAGATGAAAATTGTTTTTTCATATAAATTGTGTACATGAGCAATCTACCCTATCCAGTGTATGTCAGCATTAATGTATGCAGGCTGCTCAACACATACAGTGTGAACAAAAATAGAACCAAATTTAACCTGGGGACTGCAAATCGGGGATTTACAGTCAAATCAAATCTCGAATCGAATCAGGGAATAAGACCCACCGGCCAAAGTTTCAGTACATGTACTTAGCAAAAAATATCTTCTCATCTTCAAATTATACAAGTTGGTGCAGTTTGTGTCTCGATAATCATGACCATTGTAAGTCTGTAGTACAATTCAAGAATGTTTAGAGGAAAATATCTCTGACTAATCAAGATAGTTTGCATTCGTAAAATGTTTTCAATATTTCCAATGACTTCCTGAAGTTGCGTGATCAGATGAGAAATACATAGATAGAACCGCATGAGTGTCTGAATTTTGACGAAATTATCGCACGAGAATAGTTGGCGGAGCGTTACCTCGAGTGCGGGACGCAGTCCCGCACGAGATGTATCACGTTCCGCCAACAAATCGAGTGCGATAATTTCGTCAAAATTCAGACACTCATGCGGTTCTATTTTTATTACATATCTACGTATTATAGTAAGTTGACTCACAGTCGTCAATCTCCGGTACAAAAATTGTGAATTTAACTGAGTTTTAACGGCATTTTAGGGTTAACGCAACAATCAGACAGGGAGCCCTTCTATCCGCGAGTGAACTTGACCCATCTTGACCCGCGCAAGGTGTTAATTGGGTTTTCCCAGATTTTCCAAGAATATAACCCAATCAGCGTGATGCGATTTCGGCAAGTGGGTTGTCGCCCTTGCGTTGAAAAGTTGAAAAAGTAAAACTAGTAACGGCGAAAGCCAGTCTAACAACACTGAATGAAATAGTTCCGTCGACAGATTGCACTAGTGCGATTCTGAGAATTATCACACGCCTGGAATATCGTGCGATCATGCGAATTACGTTGATAGATATGTAATAAACTGTATTACTGCCTTGTCATTTAGAGGTATTGTACAAATTAATGTAGAAAGACAAAAACAGCGAGTTAGGCTTAAATTTCAAGCATTATTCTAATAGATCTAAAGTTAAAATATTTTGAAAGTTAGATTAAGGCATTTTCAACCACATATTATTTTTCACCAACAAGAATGCCAAGTTCGCAAATGTCCAATTTAACCCTTTGAAATTAGTGGATACAAAAAACTAATTCAACCCTTTCTAAACTACTCATTAATGAGCACTGACTTATTTATTTTAGAAATAGTTCAGACAAGTAGAGTAATGCCCTAAATAATCGACTCCTTTAACCCTTTACCCAACAGAACGGCCCTGTGCCAATGCATTCTCTTATATATGCGAGTCGACCATAGGTCGCCTCACATATATAAGAGAATGCATTGGCTTAACACATTAAAAATTATAAAATTGTTAAAGAATGTAAGAAAAAATGGTAAAAAGTGTTAAAAAAAGATTTTTTTTAGGCCAATGCATTCTCTTATATATGCGAGGCGACCTATGGTCGACTCGCATATATAAGAGAATGCATTGGCACAGGGCATAACTGTAACTATCACAATGTGGTCAAGGAGCCGGTTCCAATGATATCCATATTTGTATGGTTTTATTGAGACAGACCCAAGATATTTTAGGCTGTTGAAGCTTTATTTGGCCGGTTTTGGCCGGTTTTGGCCGGTTTGTTGGGTAAAGGGTTAACAACAGCAGAATTATGGGTAATTTTTCAGGATTTAGTCGGAAATATGGCTTGTTGCCATTCATCGGAAAGCTCTCACTGAATCCTTCTGCATTTGTATTATGTTTCCTTATATTTCCTGAAGATGCTTCCAGATGAAAAAAGATCATTTCAATGTATACTTTTATAAGTGATGGTATAATCCATTTAGTAAAGAACTGGTTAACAATAACATAGCTAGGTAACACAGAGAGTGTTAGTCAATATTTCATGTCTGCTTATCTGTATCAGCCTCAGGCAAACCATTCTGGATTTTATAATTGTATGGGATATTTGCAGAATGAGGTCCCCACCCCAGAGGGTGAATTTAGTAATGCTATCCGGTACATTGGGCTAGCATCACCAAATTCACCCTCTGGGGACTTTATTCTGCTTTAATAGGCCTAATCTTCTGGGAAGTATCTATAGTCTCAATTAACAATGTTTTTAGTTGCTTTTTTCCATTCTATTCAGTTTCTATATCCCCTATAAATTTGCAGAAGATAAATGCATAATCAAGGTGACTATTGGATGCATGATCATCACTAAACTTCAACTGGGGTTTTTTAATTTCTTGTCACTAGCCTGCTGTGCGGGATAGCATCACTAAATTCACCCTCTGGGGACCTAATTCTGCTAATGTCAGACACACTATATCCAGTCTTGCAGGCAAAACAACATCAAAATGAATTATACTGTGATCCCACATCCTTTCATCTTCCGAGGTGATTTTAAGAATTGTTGGGAACCAACTAAAATTCCAAAACCTCAAAAACTGCTGTTATTAAATGTTGATATCTGACTATTGTAACCTCCCATGTAATTGTATGGACTCGTAGGACAATTTCATTATCTTCTGTATAGAAACATATTAATAGATAGTTTTATGGTAACAAATAGGGTGGGGCATTTTTGTTTATCAAAAAAGTGTACAAGCACTTGTGGTAGGGGTGCCAGGATTTCCCCGACACAGGGGCTATAATACCCCCACCCATCATCTGGTGGCACCGCTGTTGTAGAAGAGGCCAAACTTTCACGGATATATATACATATCGTCATAATATATTATATATATATCATCATAATTTCCTTTTCAGCAGAGCCAACACCTCTAAAGCGATCGACAGTTCACAATATAAGCATTGATACATAATGATTGTCGATTACCAAGAGAATCAACAGCTGATAATCCTGGGAAGAGGTATATCCTGGCTGAACAACAAACCAGACGAGATACAGATAGACCAATGAATAGCAAAGCAACGCAGGGAGTGTTATGTGAAAAATGTCATTGTATACCAGTTAATTATTTCCCCCCAAGTAGTTCAGAGTTAATTGCAGTACTGCTGATATAAACTTCACTATCACTGAGCCCATGGAAGTACATGGAGCGGTGCCAAATTGGTATAAAAAATAAGTTTCTGTTACAAGTATAACCTATGTGTTGTAATCAATGTAAAAATAGACTGGTTGTTCAGAAAAGCAAGGCTTATGATACATCTTAAAGTACAAGGATGAACTGGTGCATTGGAACTGGGTGATCATGTCTGGGCAAACCTCCAGTTATAATAGATTCAAAGAGCCAGGCCATAGTAATGGATTATATGTAGACTCAGTGTTTCACCTAGTTGGGCCACAGCCCATGAGGAAAGGGATTGATTGAAACATGTTTATTCAGCCCTGTTAATTAGGGTCGGCTATCAGCTGAGCCTAGGCAAAAAGAAATTTCATCAGCTAATATTTGGCAGAGACAAATATCAGAACCTGGGAATGTTTTGTGCAAAATAGAAACAATTTTCTGCAGACATTGTCTTAGTGCCACTCTGTGGAAGTCTGCAGACAGTAAAAATTCATCATTGAATGCCAAGGACAACTGAGATAATAATTACACATGTACATGTATCTTGATAAACAGCAATTTTATTAAAGCCAGACCCAACCAGTCTGCCAATGCTATGGATGATAATAGGCCGAAATTATACTTGTATGTGTAGTGCATGCAGTTACATGTGTGTGGATCCTAGGCTTTTTAGCCAAGGAAATATTTATGGCCTTAGCTTTTTTTTGTTAAAGACATATTATGGACTTGTTCGGGTATGTGAAACTAACAAGTTAGCATTCAGGCGCTATGTCAACTGGAGGAATATAGCATTTTAGTAACATCGCCGAAAATTTCAAGCAAATCGACCGTACCATTCCATAGAAATCATCGTCTGAACTACCCTCAATTGTAAATATTTACTTCTAGATTCAGGACGCAACTATCTGCGATAAACTAATGAAAACAATTTCGCCTTCGAGAATCACTGCAGTTAATTAATATATAAGAATAACGATGTGTCTTGCAAATTTGGATATAATATTTGTAAAAATAACAATTTTGAGCAAGATTATTATACATTTCTATTTGATCACCTTAGCGCAGTGTTTCACATCACTTTAATTAAAAAGGCTGTTTATTGTGCCATAAATATACAAATTCAAGAGTAACTAGTAGAGTCGATAAAATGTAGAAACAGGCCTGCAGATTTGAGGCGACCGACCCCGTTCAGTTCGCCAGGAGGTTACTGAAAATGAAAATTCTGTGAACGAAAAACGGGTTGCGCTAAAGTTTTCAGTTGCCAGTGTTGGTCTCAGGATCACAGATCACCTTAATTATTGCTCAATCAAGTCTCCATAATTGAGACATTCATTACTTCATTACTAAACAATATATGACATCATTCACCTGTGTCTAAGGTATAAACAACTGGTGGTTGCTATAATAACTCTATTAATGATAGTGGATCATACCCATATATGAAGACCTGTGTCCCCTAATCAATAATCTATCAAACAAAATCCGAGAGACCATTTGGACCAGTAATGCCATAATTAATCGACTCCTTAACCACAGCATATTTATGGGTAACTTTTCATGATTTAGTCGGAAATATGGCTTGTTGCCATTCATCGGAAAGTTCTCGGGGAAACATGCACCAAATAGAAGCTTAAAATTTGGAATTTCTATGAGTAACAGAGAAGATCTACTAGTAGGAACAATCAATATTATTGTGAAAATCAGTGTAATCTAAAGCAAACAGTGTAATGCATTTCTTAAGCTTTTTTGTTTATTACTATTTAATGCAAATGTAGCATTAGGGCTTGATAATATTCATGAAGTTAATGGAAAGTCTTAACTCAGGTTTAAAAACAAAGAGATTTTTTGTGATTTGGGGAAATTTAAGGTCAGAAATCTGGTATTTACCCATTCTTTGAGGAAACATTCCATTGGTATACAAATAGAACACTAATTGGGACCATCCTCAGTCATTAAAAGTTAGCCTGACCCTATATTATCAGAAGACAGAATAAAGGTTCATAAATATTTTATTCCTCAATCAGTTCCCATAGGCATAAATCATTTTCGCGAGTGGGAAAACACTGGTCCTGTCGTGGGTGTGGGGGCAATGAGTTTGCCAATAATGTAATAATCTGGGAGCAAAGTAGAGATGGCAATCTCCATGATATTTCTTCCAATAAATCAATACTGTTACACGGATATTGGATGATTGATTCACTGGTGGCAGCGTGGCATGCAGACACCGGAGACAATGCGAGATGTTTGATAGACGTCAGGCCAAAGAAACAAATATTTAGTGGTTAGGGTTTCCCTACTCATCATATTATATCAACCTGAAAAAGTTTTTTCCAGATTTTCATGTAAATCTTTTGTCAAATTTGTATTAACCCTTTCATGACGGGAGCTGCGTCGGTGCAGCATTAAATATCCTGTACTAGTGCATTCTCTTATATAATTATGCAAATCTCCCATCGGGAAATGTAAATTGAGTGCAATTTCCAACAAAAAAGCCTCACATATATAAGAGAATACATCATTGGCCTAACAAAATTTACCTTGACATTGTCAACCAGTGCATTCTCTAATATACTAGTATGCGAGGCCCTATGGATGACTCGCATATATAAGAGAATGCACTGGTATAGGACCTTCGACCCTTAATGCTACAATAGTGCAGCTCCTGTCATCAAAGGGTTAATATTGCCTTTATACCTGGAAACTCACTATACAGGGATTTTTCTGACCTTTTTGGGAAAGGGTCATGGGCCTCACTGAGTGAATAGAATCATTATGTCCAATTATTTTAATAATCTCTCGGGCAATCGATACCTACAAGACTAGCATACCATTCACACGTGTTTATAAACATTAAAACGATAAACGTAATGAAATAAACATTAACAGTTGTATTTCTCAATATTCATTAGCAATTATGAGAATAATTAACCCTTTCAGTGCCAGGTCCGATTTTTGTATCAACCCATATACCCTGTGCCAATGCATTCTTTTTTTTTTACAATTTTAATAATTTTTTCTTATATTCTTTAATAGACTTATTTTGTAGGTTTAGTGCCAGGGAATCTTACGTTTTTCATGGGCATCAAAATTATTACTATGAATACTTGGTGATAGTTTTGAGTTATAAACATGCCCCTAAGGTTTTATCCAGTTTGTTTTTAAATTCGCTATAGCATGCTTAACCCTTTGAGTGCCAGGTCGATTTTTGTATCAACCCATATACCCTGTGCCAATGCATTCTCTTATATATGCGAGTCGACCATAGGTCACCTCGCATATATAAGAGAATGCATTGGCCTAACAATTTTTCATCATTTGTTATTATTTTTTACAATTTTAATAATTGTTTTAAAATCTAAAAAAAAAAAAAATGTTTTTTATTTTTTTAGGGCCGATTTTACAGACCGTAAATTAGGGCCGATGAGAACTGCCCCTGGCACTGAAAGGGTTAAACATACCCAAAAAAATTAATCCCAAAAAAATCTAAAAAAAAAAAAAAATTAGGGTCGATTTTACAGACTGTAATTAGGGTCGATGAGATCGGCCCCTGGCACTGAAAGGGTTAAAGCATCAATCAAGCCTTTTCAATTGGGAAATTTGCACCAAATAGAAGCTTAAAATTTAGAATTTCTATGAGTAAACGTGAAGATCTAGGAACAATCAATGTTATTGTGAAAATCAGTTTAATCTAAATGAAACAGTGAAATGCATTTCTTAAGTTTGTTTATTACTATTTATTGTAGCATTAGGTTACCCCAAAAAAATACCTGTTATGAGATATGAGAAACAGACACACTATTACCAGTATATAGATAATGCATAGCTTGCAGTTGATTATGCCAAAAGAATGGTCTGTGAACATGGCGAGAAGAGGTCATCGATGCAAAAAGGAATAGGAAGTTATACGGTTCACTCACAGGTTAGGACTGTCTGCTTGGCAAACTAAACAGACAGTAACTATTTAAATACTAGTACACTGGATAGCTTGGATCAGACACAAGGTCATTAAACTTCATTGAAGTCTCTTGATATACCTATTGGCCATATTTTCAGTTGCTATAAATAGAATAAAAGGTCAGCAGACCACAGTGTCCCCCGACAACATGGCAAGTCGATGCCGCTTTGTTAAAGAAATTTAAAAAAAATGTTGAAATTTTCTAAGTCGAAAAGGGTTAATAACTCCATAAAAAAAATATTAGCTATATAGCTGTTGCAAATCACCAACATGTTAGGAACAATATCCCAAAGTTTCAAATCTCTACATTTAAAACTGTAGGAGAAGTTGATTACACCATGAAGGTACCCAATCTCATCCAAAAGGCAAAAATGTTCCAAATTTTCTAAGTCGAAAACCCCTCAAAAATATGGAAAAAATGATATTTTTTATTAGCTATATAGATGTTGCAAATCACCAACATGTTAGGAACAATATCCCAGAGTTTCAAATCTCTACATTTAAAACTGTAGGAGGAGTTGATTACACCATGAAGGTACCCAATCTCATCCAAAAATGTTCCAAATTTTCTAAGTCGAAAACCCCCCAAAAATATGGAAAAAATGATATTTTTTATTAGCTATATAGATGTTGCAAATCACCAACATGTTAGGAACAATATCCCAGAGTTTCAAATCTCTACATTTAAAACTGTAGGAGGAGTTGATTACACATGAAGGTACCCAATCTCATCCAAAAGGCAAAAATGTTCCAAATTTTCTAAGTCGAAAACCCCCAAAAATATGGAAAAAATGATATTTTTGATTAGCTATATAGATGTTGCAAATCACCAACATGTTAGGAACAATATCCCAGAGTTTCAAATCTCTACGTTTAAAACTGTAGGAGGAGTTGATTACACCATGAAGGTACCCGATCTCGGACGCACGGACACACGGACGGACATACCAACAAATGGGTAGATATGTGGCTTCGACCTATGTGGCTAGAAATGGTAATGTGGCTTTAGTTTTTATGTGGCTTCTCAAGTAGCCATAAAATTTTAAGTGGCTATCAAGTAGTAGATAGTGATAAAACTCCAGATTATGGATTCATAACATGTTGGAATTATAGCAGAAGAAGCTGATTAAAACTCAAAAACTTGCTCACAGCAACTGGGACAGTGGAATAGGAGAAACTGACAGGTCCGTGATTGGGTGGCTAGCCACATAAATGTCTTGTCAGTGTCCGACATCTCCTATTGACGGGTCATGGATGTCTAAATCGATGGACTTTTTTTCTCCAAATTTTGAGTGACTACAAAATTAAATAAGCTGATTAGGCCAAATAGATCATTTTAGAACGTCCATCTGAAAGCTGTTACGTGGCTAGCCACGCAACGGAAGTTATGCACATAAATATCCATTTTACACAATCTTAGCCACATAAGTAGTCATTAGTAAACACGGACGGACGGACACGGACGGACGGACGGACGAGGGTCATTTCTATAGTCCTCCGACGGAAACGTCGGGGGACAAAAAAAGAATAATCATGGTGATTAACCATTGATAGTATGACAGTAGGATTACCGGGTATATCCAAAATAGAATAGCAGTATGCAGTCAATTAAAATGCAAGAAAGTCACATGAGATATAATATACAAGAATAGAACAATATCAAGAACAATAGATAAGAATAAGCCATGCAAAGTGAGATATCAATGCAAATAAAATAAATACATTTATAGGAAGAAGTGTCATATTTGGAGATTAATATTCATATTTATCACATAATTTGGCCATAAAAACAGTTTCATAATTATCGGTAATAGACACGTTTAATATTAGCGCGTGCGATGACGTCACGGCGTTCTTCAAATAACTTGCGATCGCTGTAGTTTATGATTGTTGTTTTCGATGAATATTTCGCGTTGCTTCGGGTTTATTTGATCATATGATAAAAGGTATCTCACACTCGTCCTATTTTATACGTAATTTATCAACCTCGTCCTCTAAATTCTATTTTAGCCTCGGTAAACCTCGGCTCAAATCGAATTTAGTGAACTCGGGTGATAAATTCCGAATAAAATAGAAACTCATGTGAGATCCTCTATTTGTAGCTGACCAATGAAAATCAGACGTACATGTAAGAGATAGCATACATATTAATTTACATCTGAAAATCACAAGGTGCAGAGATATTTTCGTGGCATTTGGAGCAAAGCACAGAGGTCTCTTCTGCCGCAAGGAAAAGGTTCAAATGTTTGATATGAATGTAGGGTAGATAAGCAGGTGTCCCAACTAATTTCACTGTGTGCAACATTTTCATGGGTCAATGCTAATGAAGCGAAACTTAGCTGACATTGTAATGATTTGAGAGCAAATGTGCCCAAAATACAAACAACTTACTATTTATGCAGTAATCAAGAAATTGTTATTCCTAATTGGAATGTAATCTGTTTATGAATTGGTTTAGTATTAGTCATAGCAGGTTAGATTCTCACACCCACCATTCTTATGCCTCTCTGGCCTGCAAAGCCACCTCATGGCTGGCAAATCAGCCTCTGTGACTAAACAAGTTCTTTTGTGAAGACCCTATCATGACTCTTACAGTAATGCTCTAAATAATCGACTCCTTAACCACAGAAGAATTATGGATAACTGTTCAGGATTTAGTTGAAAATATGGCTTGTTGTCATTCATCGGAATGGAGCATTACTGTATGTTTATTTTGAATAACAAGAGCAGGCCTCAAAATATGGTGCTGGACATTTGCAGTATGAGGTCCCCAGAGGGTGAATTTAGTTATGCTACCCTGCTGATTGGGCAAGGATCATCAAATTCATCCTCTGGGGAACTCATTGTGCATGGTCTCACACTTTAGCCATACGGGAGGCCATGCCAGCCATGAGCCGACTGTGTCAACAAGAGAGGCACAAGTTTGAATGGATTCTGAATTTTTTACCCACAAAAAGTCCACGTCCACAAAACATTCATTCAATTTTGCTAATTTCAGGGTAGATCTACCTGTGTTGTCCAAAATGGAGTGTGGAAAAGAAACCATCACCATAAATTACACCTTTTCTACTCCAGCATGGCAATTGCCATGGTAACCATCACCATGGCTAATCTGGCATTGCAAGTCATTTGGAGGGGCCTATTTAATCTACCAAGCTGAACATATAGTATGCAGATGACAACATAGAAAGCAGTAAAGATCTCTATATAATTATATACCTGTATGCAAGGATTTATGATGGATATAAATAACGAACAGTGATATAAAATATATATCAGCCAGGTACCAAACTGGCGTGCAATATAAAATGATATCAGACAGGTTCAGATACACGAACGTAGGGAATTCTAAGCCATGAATTGGAAATTTTGTATCGTAAATAATATTTATTTATTATTAATTTATATTGTAAATTAGAGACCTACTTCATATCGCTCATAATTTTACTTACTTTGCATTCAAAACTCGCATATATGAATAACATTAGGTAAATATAATTTACTTATAAACTATTAATAAATTGGGAAATTTGGTGTCCAAACTCATAGCATCATACATGTATTGGACAAAGAGGTAAATTCTATGTCAAGTTATTGGTGGATAGTTTGAGAGAGGAACACGTGATCCATCCCTTGTTTAGTGTGTGTGTGTGGAACCTCTGAACAGAAAACAGAACTTAGCTTGATAGCTTGCAAACAGTGCCTTCTAGCATACAGTAATGCTGTACCTCAATTTAACCGCCTGCAAAACCGTGAATTTCCGATGGTTTGTATTTGAGTCTGACATTATGTCCAACAGTATGTTTGTGAGACATTTGCCAGGAATATGGTCACTAGCTTGATTGGCAAGCTTTAATATCATTGACAATAAACTTGGGAAATAAACAAAATATTACAAAACATAACCGATACTATACTAAAATGTCACTTTTATGTCAGTATTAAAAGTTATATGTGAGACAGTTGAGAAAAGGAAAACTGATAAACTTGTTTTGTTACAAAGACTGGAAAATTACTAAAATAAATTAATCATAATAATTATTGTAGTGTGATTTCTGTATCAAATTAAAAAAAACATTGAATAAAAGAATAGATTTTTTTTCGTCACATTATGGAAACGAAAATTGTTTTCCTCAGTTACCAAAATAATTGTTAGGCACACTTTGAAAATGTCACACAGAATACTTTAACCCTTTCATGACTGGAACTTCTTGAAATTTTGCAAAAACCCTGTGCCAATGCATTCTCTTATATAAGCAAGTATCCCATGGGGGCGCCTCCCAATAACTCAGAGAATGCATTGGCCTAACAATATTTACCTTGATTTTGTAAGCCAGTGCATTCTCTTATATATGCAAGGCTCCCTATGGGAGGCTCGTGTATATAAGAGAATGCATTGGAACAGGGTCTTTAATGATGCAACAGCGCAGCTCTAAAGTAGAAAATTCAAGTTGATAAAATACTATTCACTAGGAATTTTAGGACAATCGGGCTTCTAGTGATTGGGCACCCAAACCTTTAAGAGGTATCGAAACAGCCCTGGATATTTCCCTGTGACATGTGTCAATTGATCCAATAAAATTAAATTCAGACTTGCCTTTTGGTCAGTCTGATGGTTCACGACACCACTTAATTTTTAATGCACAATTTTCAGGAAATGCCCATTCTCTGGCAATCATGTATAATCTCTTTTTTTTATGATATTGGTTGATATTTCCTACTATAGTACAGCAATTGATGTGTCTCACATCGTAATTTTTTTTTGCAAGTGTACTAATACAGTGGCAATATGTGGAGGCTCAGCAAAGGACAACCCGATATATTCCTCAGTTCATATGGTGAAGTCTCTCATATTAGGGAACAAGTTTATGATGTGCTTAAGATAATAGTAAATTATGGATGATGCCTGACCCAACAACTTCTATGATGTTTTATCAATATCAATTTTGTAGCAATAACATAGCAATATCCATCTTTAAATCAAAATAAACACCTCATCGCCGTCCACAAGCCTGGAAATAAGTGTCCGGTCACGGTCAATGACCGGCCAAAAATTCCCAAATGACCGCTGTATGTTTGTGTGTGCCTGTCATGACCGATGCTGATTTATCTACCATGCACATGTAAACAATGCTGATGATATTTTTTGTTGATATACTTGGTCTGAGATAATAATATTGTTACTTGTAAGAGCATGTTTTAAAACTAAATTCTCAATTGAGTTCTTTCTTCAAATAAACAGATCGCATGAAATATTATGAATGTGGAATATTACGCACCATGCTAATGGTTAGTGTACATAAACAAATGTTTGTTTTGTATTTTTCACTGGCCGATTTTCGTTGGTGTTTACCAATTACAGGGGTTCATTTTAATTAGTCGTTTTAATGCCATAGGGCAGCATGAGCTATAAATACTCCTAATAATAATCACTTTTGAATTGTACCGGGTAACGAAATAGGTTGATAAATACTTGAACTACCTTTCTATGAGCATTATATGTCCAGAAAGACACATTGAAGTCATACATAACAAATTAGAACATTGAACAAGGTGTTTTATGACCCAAACAGAAAAGAGCCATTTGCACGGCATGCAACAGAAATGAAAGTGTCAATGACACTGTAGCTCAACTTGGCCAGTGGATAATTTCATGTGTTTCAGTCAATGGAGAAATTAGTATTGTAAGAGTAAAATCCAAGATGGCCACTGGCGGCCATGTTTTTCAATGAAATTCAGAAAACTTTGATGGCTCCCATCTAGAGGTTACCCCCATGATCCATACGCAGTTTGGTGATGATCAGACAAGGGATGTGGTCTGAAGGTTGTGCACAAGGATTTAGTCATGCAAAGATTAAAATCAAAGATGGCTGCCGGCAGCCATGTTTTATGGCCGAATGACCCCAAAATGACTCATTCCTATCTATATATCAATATCAACAGCCACGACAAATTTCATAATGATCTGACCAAAGGTACAAATTGTAGCCCTTGTCAAAGGATTTAGTCATGCAAAGAGTAAAATCCAAGATGGCTGCCAGCAGCAATGTTTTATGGCCGAATAGCCCCAAAATGACTCATTCCCATCTACATGTCAATATTAACATCCCTGACAAATTTCAAGATGATCAAACAAACACTCCGGCCTGTAGACGGTGCTAATGGATTGAAGTTTTAAATCCAAGATGGCCTCCGGCGGCCCTGTTTTTTTACCAAATGACCCCAAATTGACTCGTTCTCATCTACATGTCAATGTCAACAGCCATGACAAATTTCATAATGATCTGATCAAAGGTAGGATAGGATAGGATAATTTTATTTACAATATACACACATGGAAAGTACAATTACAAATAAATATAATATTGATAGACTATACATGTATATTGCTAGGTACGACCTGTAGCCCGTTGTAATGAAAATTGTTGACGGACGTCTCCACACACACAGACGACAGATACCAACCCATGGCAATAGCTCAAACTTTATAAAGTAAAGTTGAGCTAAAAGGTGTTCTTTGTTAGTCTATTCCTGATATGGTCGAAATAAAGAGCGTTTACAGCCTGAAAATGGCTGTGGCCATGGAATGTATTTTTCAGAGCATATGAAGCCGGTATATAAATATTTTGTGTATTTGTCAACCTATCAAATACCTCTTTCCAAATTACGTAGACAAAATTTGGAAGCTCGAATGAGCCATGTCCATTTAAATAATAGATACTAGTAGATACCTGAATTATACTGTAACACATAGCAAATACTTCGTAAAAATTTATTTGACAAGCACAAAATTATTAATCTTCATAAATTTTTCTATAAACAGGACTGGTTGAGAAATTACAAATGTTCCATCATAGGTTTACATGTACATGGATCTGAACCTGTCTAATGTTTTAATGACTGAAGTACTCTACCTTCAGGTAACCCATCGAGTCTAGCAGTAAATTTTCGGGTTTTAAATCCCGATACATTATGTCCAAATGATGCAAATATTCGAGAACCAAAGTAATTTGGGCAGCGTAAAATCTGGAGTGCATCTCACTGTTAAAAGAATCAATAAAATGGAAGAATAGAAACAGAAAATAAAAACAGTTAGGGTATTCTAAAATAATATAACTGATTAGTGCTCAATACATAAGCGTGGTACCTTGAACTGCAACATGCAAAAAAAGGGGCATCTCGTAGAATCAATGTGTAAGGGTTACTTTCACCCAAACCATTCAACCATGTTTTTTTCAACAACTTTAATCAATGTTTGAAACTTGCAAATTTGAAATAAAGCTTTCAAGAGAACTTTTAATAGTTACAATTTGGTGGTGTCAATGGATCACTATTGAAGATGTCAGAAAAAGAATGCTCTCCAAAAACTCAGAATGTGATGCTGAAACAGCACGAATCTTCACAAGTTTTGTTTTGGTTAAAACAAGTTTCAGTGCGAAGCAGCGCATAAAGAAATGTGAATTATGCAAAAGTTATGTACATGCATTGATCAGTTATTTAGCTTTTCAAATAACATTTTGTCTATTATATTAAGCTTTATCTCCCACCAAGCGCATGTTTGCTCTGATTGCTAAAGATCAAGGTTATTAATAGTCATGAAGGAGAACTGTGACAGGGCATTTAATGATTTTAATTCTTTGGTATTTGACATTTGTTTTGTGGCGACTGCGAAGTCAATTGGGAACTTGGGGTACTGTTAACCCTTTCTATACTAAATAATCATTGATGAGTAGTTCCCTTGGGTCGTTTGTTGAACTTATTATCTGAACATTTCTCACCAATCAATATGAATCATAATGACCAGCCATTCATGCTATCGTTTCAAAAACAAATTTAGTGCATTCCGTATAAAAGAATGTTGAGTTTATCGAATAGAAAGCCCTTGCACCAATGCTATGCTATTAAGTGGAATGGACTGTAATTGTAATTTATAAAACTTTTACACTTTTTTGTGTGGATTTTTTATTATGGAACTGCTTCACAATATGATCTATTGATGGGACCACAGAGTCAGACTATAAACCAATCAGAATGAGCTTTATAAGTAGCTTTAGGTAAGGCCACATTACAAATTTATATAAATATGATGCTGTAGCTTTCATATATTTCTAAATTGCAATATTCAGAATTTCCAGTGTCGGGCAATTTTGTTATCAAAATGTGTAATTACTAAACCGGAAATATTTACTCTATAGACTATACATTACTCTGGCCATACCGGTACACTTCTGTTAGACGAAACTATAGTGACCTTTGAACTTCCCATGATTCTCTTGGATATCCCATAATACTAATCTCTGGTATAAAAAACTTTCAGCGCCGAAAACATTCACTCGATTTCGAATTCTTCGACATGTCACTTCGATTAAATAATATTATGGCCATTCCGCCTTAGTCATAATTTCCATATGTAGTGGTTATAGTTAAAAGTGAAGGGCATAGTAATTCATGAGTTGGTTCTTCTTATATAAATTAAGTGGGTGGAAGGTAAAAGATGAACTGTTACTGTTAGTAGGAATATAGCATTCACATTTGTGATATAAATTTCAGTTCAAGGTACCACAACTACAATCTAATACAAGACAACTAAGTATACTAAACTGAAAATCTACCAAGGGCAAACGATGCGGCATTCTCGTGTACTTACTTTAATATAGCCATGGGAATCTATGAGTAAATTCTCCGGTTTCAGATCTCGATATATGAGATCCAAATTGTGGAGATATTCAAATGCCAATACTATTTGAGCAGCGTAAAATCGAGAATGGGGCTCACTGTGGGATAAAAATAAGAATAATCACTGTAATAACTGAAAATTTAAAAAGACGATACCTAAAATAGATTTGTTAATCATTTCAAAAACTTCAATGCAATGATCAATGAATAGCTAATTAGTGGAAATAGTATTTCTTTGACTAGATGTTTGATATATCTAATAAACAAAAACAAAAAATTTAAATCTCAAAATATTGCTAAAAGTTAAGCAGATATATGAAAGGAACAAAATTCTAATTTATGAAAACTTGTTAAAAGTGCAATTTCTCGATGGAGAGTGTGTATGGTTAATGTAGATCACTGTACAACTGGTACAGTATATTATAGCTAAACAAAATTATTTAGACACATCATATTATACAATCAACTGCACATAATCACATCAAGTACATGTTAACACATCAAAGGGTTATAAATAGGTTATAGCAAAGAGGCTGAGTATATTCAATATTGTAGTAACACATATACAATGTATGTATCTGAGGCTTATGAGTACCTTGAGAATACATTTGATATATCTAGGTTCTTGAAGCAAATTTTCACCATTCAGACATTGATTCACATGTTATTAATTTTTGGATATGCGTACTCCACCAGCACCACGGATGATATCAGCTGCATTGATCTAAAGTGTACACAGTACAGTATACAAGCTGTGAAACTCGGTAAAAAAATTATAATATTTCATCAAAATTGAAGAGAATTAATAACTTCTGAGAGTCGTGCCCAACTGGTACTTGCAGTAGATGCCACATTTTCATTGAGAATTAACCCATTCTAAATACTCATAGTTATCCAGCAAATGTTCAGATAATAAGTTCAACAAATAGGTACTTATTATCTGAACATTTCCCACAAATGAATATGAATCATTCTGTTATTGTTTGATCTGTTTCATCTGTTTTTCTGTCTGATTTTATTTGCTGAACACCCCTCTAAATGAATAATGGACCGTTGCTCTCATGTGCCTAATAATAGCGTCGGCAAGATTATTAATCTGGGAGAAAATTCCCAACGATCACTATTATTTGCCATCGAGACAAAGAGTGAAATTGACGTCACTATTATTAATTTCAGCCTAAATCTCCACCCAACACTATTAATAGGCCATCACAATTTTTAGGCATCTGAGAGTACAATGTATACTTTTATAACTGAGTAGGAGAATCCTTCATTACAGAAAGACGTTAAAGCTGCACATGGTATTTAAACTGAAATATACCAATTTTCAGTTCAAATATTATTTTTAAAGCATTAATAAATCCTATGTGCCAAATAACACACTCAAACTGCAAATTGTGTGCGATTGTCCACTTTGAGGACTTTGACTTACTTTAAGATAACCATCAGGGCACAGAAGGATATTTTCAGGCTTTATGTCGCGATAAACCACATCCAGGGAGTGAAGGTATTCAAGCGCCAAAATTATTTGGGAACCATAGAAAATGGAATGTGGTTCACTATGTAAAAAAAAAATACAAATATAAATTATTAAAACTTTTAAATTGGAGAACTTTAACCCTTTCATGATGGGAGCTGCGCTGGTACACCATTAAAGATCCTGTGTCACCACATACTCTTTTATATACAAGTCTACTATAAGGAGCCTCGCATATATAAGATAATTCCATGGCTTACAAGGTCAAAGTAAATATTATTAGGCCAATGTATTCTCTTATATATGCGAGGCTCCCTATGGGAGACTCGCATATATAAAGAGAATGCATTGGCACAGAGTTTTCGCAAAATTTCAGGAAGCTCCAGTCACGGAAGGGTTAAATTGAATTCTGAGAGTCGTGCCCAAATTGTACACGCAGTAGATGACATATTTTCATTGAGAACAAGAGGTTGCACCATGGGTGCTGGGATACCACCCCCCCCCCCCCCCCCTGGTGAAAATTGAAATATGGGCAGGTCAGAAACGAAATTGTGAAAAAAAATGTGATAAGCGAACAAATAACATGTACTTGACAATTCTAATAAATGACAGACGGAAATCCAACATTTTCAGTTGATAAAAGAGGGATAACTCTTGAATGGAAAATGTGAACAATGTCAATGAACCCTCTTTTGAATGCCCTCCTAATGACAAACCTGCATACCAAATTTCATTGACATCCAAAATAACCCATGGTTGAGATAAATGAGCGAGTGGACGGACAGATGGACAGCTAGACAGATGCATGTAATCCAGTATACCTCCCTATCTTTTGGGATGGGGGTATAATTAACCCTTTCTATATTAAAAAATCATAGTTATCCCTCAGAAAATGTTCAGATAATAAGTTCAACAAATAGGTTGTTTATTATCTGAACATTTCCCACAAATGAATATGAATCATTCATTTATTGTATTATTTGTTTTTCTGTCTGCTGACTGCTTTTATTAGCTGAAAACCCCTCTAAATGAATTCCATTCCAATGTACAGTAATGCTCTAAATAATCGACTCCTTAAACACAGCAGAATTATGGGTAACTTTTCAGGATTTAGTCGGAAATATGGCTTGATGAATGGCAACAAGCCATATTTCCGACTAAATCCTGAAAAGTTACCCATAATTCTGCTGTGGTTAAGGTGTCGATTAATTAGGGCATTACTGTATACTTTTATAACTGAGTGGGCGAATCCATTCAGTATAAAAAGGCATTAAAGCTGCACATGGAATTTGAACTGAAATATACCAATTTTCAGTTCAAAGATTATTTTAAAGCATTAATAAACCCTGTGTGCCAAATAACACGCTCAAACTGCAAATTGTGTGCGATTGTCCACTTTGAGGACTTTGACTTACTTTAAGATAACCATCAGGGCACAGAAGGATATTTTCAGGCTTTAGGTCGCGATAAACCAAATCCAGGGAGTGAAGGTATTCAAGCGCCAAAATTATTTGGGAACCATAGAAAATGGAATGTGGTTCACTATGTAGAAAAAATACAAATAATGATTAAAAATCTTAAATTGGAGAACTTTGTTGAAACCATTGTTACGTAAACAAAACTGTTGCAGTGATTTGTCAACAAACATTGTTGATTGTGTATTTAATAAGTTCAAATATTTTAGTCTAAATATAATTTTCAGAATATTTTTCAATGCTTTCACCTTTTTCAATGTTTACTGTCAAGAATTGATAAAACAATTAGCAACATGTGGAAAACAACATGCTACATGTACAGCATTAAATTTGCCATTGGGACATTTTTCCTAATATCGAGGGCTGTAGTGAAGGTTGAAGTATTAGCAAAATAATACAACTCTCCCTATCTATTATATAACTGATGGAATCAATTGTTATCTATGTCGACAAAATGGTAAATCAATGCAATGTTTGTTAAACATGAATGGATGTTGTCACTGCACTTGCATTATTCTGTATGAAGGCATGACTGCATTATCACTTAGTGTATTGACATTAACCATTTATTAATACATGTGTTGTACTGATGATGCACCACGTTAAGGTATGTTGACACCATGTTTACCCTTTCATGATGGGAGCTGTGCTGATGCAGCATTATAGACCCTGTGCCAGTGCATTCTCTTTTATATGCGAGTCTACCATAAGGAGCCTCGCATAAAAAAAAGAATGCACAAGTTAGCTTACAAGGTCAAGGTAAATATTGTATTCTCTTATATATGCAAGGCTCCCTATGGGAGACTTTCATATACATGTATATAAGAGAATGCATTGGCACAAAGTTCTTGCAGATTTCAGGAATCTCCAGTCATGGAAAAGTTAAAGGTGCATTTATCACAACTTCAACAATGTAATGGTATCACATGGGAGGCAAGGTGAATAAATGTTAATAAATGTGCCACTGGGGTGGAAATAACAGACCTTATTCGGGGTGTTTTTTGAGTAATATGTGATAGTCTATAGTACATCATACTAATTCAAAAAACTGGCAAGTCTTACAAGAACTAAATTGATTATATGACTACAGCCCTCTTAATTCAGATTGTTTTGCTTCGGCAATCCGCTACGGCAATAGTATGCCGTGGCCCAGTTTGCTTCAGCAAATTGCTTCGGCAATGCTGATTGCTGTAGCCAATTATGAAGGCTGTGACTATCGTTTTTCTTCCCAAGCTAGTTTGATCTGATGTCAAACCACCATCCTCTATCTTTTGCGTATTCACTTAAAATAGTAGTGTCTGGTTATCGTTTTATTTACGTTTCTTATTATCTATCGCTTTCTTGACCCTTAACTTATAAAAGGCAAATCGGCAGGCTTTAACCCTTTCATGACGGGAGCGGTGCTGGTGCCGCATTAAACATCCTGAGCCAGTGCAGTCTCTTATATATAAGAGAATGCACTGGTTTACAAGGTCAAGGTAAATATTGTGTACAGTACCCCTATCACTTTAGTTACGTTTCTTATCATTAAATGGGTTTATGTCATTCAAATGTGATTTTGGTTCATAATATGTCATTTATAAATCTATCATCACTACAGTGTATTTATCTGGTCATTAGAGGTCAGACCGTTGGATCAACTCTACACCTGTGGCAGGTCATTTGATCCAGCAATCTTACCTATTCAATTTGATGTGATACTGCGGCCAGATCAATTGACTGTAGAGATATGTATTGATCAGTTATCCATTTGTGATTGGTAACTTGTCATATTCATTTTGAATAAAATTCCATACAGGTTGCAAGACAATATAAATAGTTTGATATAGTGATGTGCGGTTTTGAAATGTCATTTCGGTTTTGGTTTCGGTATGGTTTTTGTAGAAAAACCAAGTTTTAGTTACAGATTTACTTAATACACCAATGACTATATGCATAGAGCAGATGGTATCATATTTGACATAATATTTCCAGCCATTTTCCAGTTATTTCCATACTCTCATATGCCGAACAATAGTGCATGCATGATTATTTTAATTTCAGTCAAACATACAACCCGCTTCATTATTATTAGTTTCAGCCGAAAATACAGCCCTGCACTATAATTTGTCCTGCACTATTATTTGGCAGGTGAGAATTACTGTAGTCAATGTGGCAATATGTGCCATTATCACTCATTCAACACCCAAATGTTCCAAATTGAAACTGCTACTATTAATAGTGGCAAATAGCAACTGATAGATGTCTTGTAAAAGCGACATTCAGCGACCAATGGTGTCGGTTAATTGAAACAGGAAGAATAGGTTTTTTTTTTTTTCAATATATCATTTGCGGTTTGGTTTTGAAATAAAACCGAAACAAAACCGAGAAACCATAAAACTGCACATCACTACAGTAATGCCCTAAATAATCGACTCCTTAACCACAGCAGAATTATAGGTAACTTTTCAGGATTTAATCGGAAATATGGCTTGTTGCCATTCATCGGAAAATTCTCACAGAGCTTTCCGATGAATGGCAACAAGCCAAATTTCAGACTAAATCCTGAAAAATTACCCATAATTCTGCTGTGCCTAAGGAGTCGATTATTTAGGACATTACAGTACTTAGTCTGATGTCAATTTTATAAATTCAGTTGGAAAGAGGAATAATAGTGAGATAACGTACCTAAATCTACCTATCCTCCTTAGATGAGAGAACATTTCACCACCTGTGACAAATTCTAATACCATGTAGAGATTTGAATTATCCTGCAAAAGAAATGTATTACAAAGCATAAGACTTAAAGTGATGTGAAACACTCGGGTAGGGTGATTAAATAGAAATGGAGAATATTATGGCTCAAAATAGTTATTTTTACAAATATTAACCCAAATTAACAACAGCACATACCGTCATTCTTATATATTAATTAAATGCAATGACTCTAGATGGCGAAATCGTTTGCGTTAGTTTATCCCCGATTGTTGCTTCCCGAATCGAGATGTAAATGTTTACAATTGAGCGTAGTTCAGACAATGTTTTCTATGGAGTGGAATGGTCGATTTCTTTGAAATTTTCGGTGATGTTACTAGTAGTATAATGATACATTCCCCAGGTTGGCATAGTGTCTGAGTACTAACTTATAAATTTATCACACCCGAACAAGTCCATAATATGTCTTTAAGAATAAACTATATTTTAACCCTTTGTATACTAAATACTCAGTGACTAGTAATTCCTATAGGAAATGTTCAGCTAGGTACAGTAATGCCCTAATTAATCGACTCCTTAACCACAGCAGAATTATGGGTAACTTTTCAGGATTTATTTGGAAATATGGCTTGTTGCCATTTATCGGAAAGCTCTGAGAATGGCAATAAGCCATATTTCCGACTAAATCCTGAAAAGATACCCATAATTCTGCTGTGGTTAAGGAGTCGATTATTTAGGGCATTACTGTAGTTTGTTCAGCCCTGTTAATTAGCAGAAATTTACCTAGGCCATGAAATTGTTCTTCAGCTAAAAAGCCTAGGATCTGCATAGTGGCATGCTCTGCACTTATAACTTTAGTTTACAATTATCATTCCATTTATGACATCCATGGCAATTATCATGGCAATTATCATGCCAACCATTATCATGCCATTCATGGCAAACATTGGTTGGATCTGGTTTATATTTGCTGATTAATATCAAGGTAATACTTTTTCTCAGTGTCTTTGTTATCAGTATAATTTTTGCTGTCTGCAGATTTCCACAGTACAACATTAAGACAATATCTCCAGCAATTTGTTTGAATTTTAAACAAAACATCCGCAGACTCTGAAATTTACCTAGGCTAAATAATAGCCGATAAAATTTCTTTTTGCCTCGGTATATGCCTCGGCTCAGCCAATAAAGCCACATTCAGTACAAGCACTGGCAGTTACCATTATGTCCTCAAATGACCTCCAGATACGTATCTTTCAGCCCTCCTAAAAGGGAAAGTGGCCTGTATTTCGCCGCTGGTGCTACCAAGAATAATCCAAGTAATTATATTCAGGAAACAATCTGCCATGTTCTGAGGGCCCACTCCATACTCTACAAATTGACTATGTGGAAGAAAGATAGTTATCTGAATGAGAACAATGCTGATTGTTACTGAATGTTCTACGTTGTCATCATGCGTACTTCCAAGGTGTGCCGATAAACACCATAGCGATTATAGCACCGATCTGTGATATGTTAAAAACATCGTCCCATATATAGTTATTATCTACTTTGTTTCCTTGTTTGTGAACATAATTATGAAATTGCCACATGTAAATGTATATTGATTATTGGAAACTGAATGCCAGAGCATGAGTGTAATTCTATTCCCAGCTTTATTGCATCAAGGATTGATTTCACTTAACTGTGAAATAATGTACAAAGGAAGTGGGAAAAACTTAAATCAGCAACTACCTGTGGCATCAACGATCGTCCAAATTACTTCTAACACGATCATTAAAGGTTTGGTTTCTCATTACGACTGTATATACCAGTGGTATACAGTAATTCCCTAATTAATCGACTCCTTAATGACAGCAGAATTATGGGTAATTTTTCAGGATTTAGTCGGAAATATGGCTTGTTGCCATTCATCGGAAAGCTCTCGGTGAGAGCTTTCCGATGAATGGCAACAAGCCATATTTCCGTCTAAATCCTGAAAAATTACCCATAATTCTGCGGTGGTTAAGGAGTCGATTAATTTGGGAATTACTGTACCAGTGGATACTCTTGGGATCCAAATAATCATTCATGCCTGTATGATATACTAGTACCTGTATGATACACCTGTATGATATATCTACATGTACTAGTTTTCTGCAACAAATCCACTCGGTTTAGATCATGTCATGAATCTCTACTCTGGCTATACCCAAAGAGATTATATTCCACCCATTCAAAACATGGCCACTTTTTGACGACGGGGAATTTTATAACATGAAACAAACAACGCAGGGAATATATTTCTTTGTTTATAATAATTGTACTTAGAGGGTGGTCCCTGCCCGAGGTTGCATGATTTATTTTATGATTATGAGTCGAATCGCAATAAACATTGAATTACATGTACTTCCTTGGAGAAATTCAATGATTGTAAACAAAGCCACCTAAATCATGCAATATCAAGTAATCATGATTACTAGTACATGATACCAGTATATGTAGCAAGGACATCCAAATTGGACTATCGATACTTGAGAGCTGTGTTGTGAAATATTTGTTACAGACAGACGGAGGTCTCCACTATATATACCACCCCCCCCCCCCCCCCCCCCCCCCCCCGAATCCAGAAACAAGAGCAGAAAGAGTCCTATTTATTGGAGAGAAATGTTCAGACTTTGGTAGTTTTGAACATTTCTTAAGGGAACTACATGTACTCGTCAATCAGTATTTAGGAAAGGTTGAAGACATGTAGGGAGCTGTTTATTTGTATGTATTCATGGAATGCTTTCCTGTTTCTCCTACATGGGCCACTTGTAATTAGTTAAAGTCCAGCTGAACTGTAACCTAATTTGAGTATTGATATATCATCCCGTGTGTATCTAAGTCCCCTTAACACAAATCCGCAAAAAATCCCGTCAAAATATCCTGCAATTATTTTTTATATCTTGGGAACGAAACAGTCGCCGAAGATTTGTTTTCATTTTGCACTGCGCGCACATGGCTACTGGAGGAGCACGTGACATGACGTCACGGAGGGAACACAAATGCACAGTTCTGCTTTGCGTCATTGGCAACGTGCGGCTATAATGGCGATGGCAGGTCAGCGCTAACGTTGTAAAGATGATTTTGATCTTGCTGCATTCGAGCCTGATGACAATGATCCTCCACATATCGGCGAGAGACCGGTGACCGACGATCCGACAATAAATCATCGCATGCATTTGCACCGGTTCCCCCTCTTTCGGACCAAAAGTAGAAAGATAGGCTGCTGTACGTTGGTCTAAACGTCAACACATTTCCCAATCCTCAACAATAACTGAATTGAAATTCAAACAGTTAGACAGTTCAGCCTGTATCATGGCTGTATGTGGTGTATAATTTTCAACTTATGTTGTGTACGTCAAGCAGTTAACTGCGGGTGGGGGGGGGGGACACATCCTTTCACCATTTATGCAGAAACTGCATATCACAAGTAGATCGCTCCATGATTAAATAAACAATTATGTTTTAACTTGATATTCACGATACTGGGTATTAGATTTGTTGGTATGTAATTATTTCATCTAGTCAGTCATGAACATAGTGAGCAGAAATCCGCAAAAGCTTGACCTATATATTCCATTACTAGTAGACCCTATAATCCTCCAATTAAATGCTCTTTATGTTTAAATTTTTCAACTGGCTTTATATAGACACCCAAGTTCTCATTGAGAATGTCTTGTCACTAATGGTATAGGTATAAGTGTGAAACATCAAACATTTTATACTATCAAGAATTTCCAAACTGCTGTCTACGTACCGATACTGACCTGAAGTCTAAATGCAGTATCATGCATGGCCTTTAGATTATCATATAAAACACATTTATTGACAATCTGTCAACAAAACAAAAACCGCAAAAGGCGTACGTATTTATATTATTTTCAGTATGTATTATGTTTATTCAATTTATTGTTTCAAATGAATCAAGACCAGTAACGCACAATCTCCACACGGACCAACTATCTAGGGCCTATATATCTACCACACTCGGTGGAAATGTGGGCGTTCCTGTGCATATGACGAACGTAGTACTTACGAGGCCTACGGTACTGCGCTTTGATCACAAATCGAACGATATTTTACGCAAGCTACGTTCGCAAAAACAAAATAGTCCCTCGCGATTGCTGTTCTTATTTTAAAAATAATACCCATACATGCAGTGGACTGAAGGCATGTTAAAAGGTAACATAATTCCATAATTGATCTATCTTCTACGATAGTAGGTGTTTCATAGTCAACTTTAGACAAATTATTGTCGAGTATGGATATGCACACGCACGTGTATGACGTCGAGGTAAGGTCAGATGTATAGGTCACATCACCTGCATGATATTTGTTTGTGTTTATAGTTCAAATACCAGTTTGTTAATGCTCGGTTACTGCTTAATGACTGATGTAGTCATATAAATTCGTAGCCATGTATATAATTCGAAGTACCGTCAATAATTTCTCTGAACAATTCGATTGGAATACAAGGAATTTATGTTTTGTTGGTGGAAATATTGGCGAAAATTCGTGACAAACTGACATGATCGACACAGCTCGTAACACGTGGAATCACGGTTGATGCAGTGCGGTACCTTTTCGTCTGATTTCATTTATATGCTTTCACAAATGGATTAATACATTGGTGATTCGTATTGGATCTTAATTATTCGAAACATTCAATCTGGTGAGTAGACCTACTAATGATTTTCATTGAATCATTACATTTCAAGTTCAGGTTCTAATCGATGTTTACGTCATGTTAGACTAGAATTAACGTAGAACAGTCACTTATATTACACTGATTGTTGATTGGTAGCCTTGTAAATCATGCTTAATTTTGCATATTGTCATGCATAGCTGACATTTTGTATTGTCAAGGTGCCGATTTATGTATTCACGCTTGAGTAGAACAAGTCACGATTTACACATCGCCGAAAGTAAATCCTCATGTATGAACTATGATCCATGTACTACGACGTAGCCGTAGGTCTACTAGACTATACTGATACCCCCCCACCCCCACCACAAGGACCGTGAGTGCATGGGTGTTTATTGGTACCGGTATTCACGTAGATAACATTTTGTTTGACAATGTGAATCACACTTTTGTATGTCCCAGCTTGCATTTCACAATATTTGTGAAAGATCCTTCTTCAAAGTGCTTGGAACACAAGCAGCTGTATTGTGACAGTCCATTCCAAACTCTGGTTGTGGACAAACGCCGTCCACTGTTGTTGAATGGCTGCATTAATTCTTATGCCACTTGAACATTTATGGCTACAGTTTGCAGCCATGCAGCGACGAATACGTTTTATTCTTCAAAAAAATAAAAAACAATAAAAAAAAGACGATTTTAAAATACGTGATTTTAAAAACGGCGCATAAAATTTCTCCCGTCTGTGTACCCTCGGTGACGTCATTTCCGAGTCGCGACGGAAACACCCGATTCAAAAATGACTATTGTAAACAAAGAAGCCGTTTTATTCAAATGTCTGGAAATAGTACTTTTTTGTAAAAAAGTGAACAAAATGGAAAGGATACATGTTATAAACCTTATTTAGCATGAGTTAAGACATATTTAGATATGTTTGGAGCTAAATTAATTGTATTATTCAGCTGGTCTTTAAGAAATGACTTGAAGATTGATTGGGGTCATTAGATTTTGATGGGCAGAGTAATTAAACAAAGTGTGTGAACCCCGAATGGATTCACATGAACTTTGTTTAATTAATCTGCTGGTCAAAACCAATGACCCCAATCAATCTTCAAGTCATTTCTTATAATCATATACATGTACATGCATGTACCAGTGCATTTTAATAGGACATTAATAACGTCAACAAGTTTTCAAAACTACCGTACCTTACCAAATAATTATTTGTAAGTATAAACAAATTCCAATTCCAACATAGTCTCCCAATAACAACACGTAGTGAGCGATTGCACACAACCGACTTGAAGTGAAGTAGGTGGTTCAATCCTTTTTCTGAACTGGTGGCTGCAGTTATTGCTTGATGAACATCGGAAATGTTAGTCTCCCAGGTCGCCCCCCCCCCCCCCTTAGGCGGGTCCTTGTCCCTTGTTATAAGGCCAAATAAATAAATATTTGTGGTTTGGGTTTCCCTACTGACCCTATTTTAAACCCCCTAACCTAAAGTTATTTTTCATGGTTTTCAAGAAAATCTATTTAATTTTTCTCCAAAAATTTCATAAAACACAAAAAACACATTTAAACATCTCAGAATAGGTTGATTTCTAAAGTAAAATTATTGTGTAATATTCAAATTTATACACAAATAATCAAAAGTAGTTTTATGACAATCTTGCAGAGTCAAAAATACGCACATGAAAAGTCATAAGAATATGTCAAAATAAAAATATAAATTAAAAAAATTAAATTTCAAGCCTACCTACCGACCCTATTTTTTTCGGCTTGTAACCCAAACCACTTGAAACCAGACATTGAATTTTCTTTGGCCTAAGGCGACTCCCATGTACTATTAATCCTTTCATGACGGGAGCTACGCTGGCGCCACATTAAAGACCCTGTGCCAATGCATTCCTCTTATACCCCCTATATGTGAGTTGACCATAGGTCGCCTTGCACATATAAGAGAATGCATTGGCTTAACAATTGTTTATCATTGTTTATAAATTTTTCTTACATTCTTTAAAATTTTTTTATCATTTTCTGTAATTCTTTCTTACATTTTTTAACAATTTCTATCATTTTTTTAATATATTTTTACTTACCATTTTTCAACAATTTTTAAATAATTTTTTCTTACATTTTTATAACAATTTTTATCATATTTCCTTATATTCTTTAAATATTTTATCCTTTTTATAATTTTTTCTTACATTCTTTAACAATTTTATCCTTTATTATCATTTATTCTTACATTCTTTAACAATTTGGATTATTTTTTATCTTTATTTCTTACATTTTTCATTTTTTTCTTACATTTTTAACAATTATACAAAATAATATAAAATTTGTTAGGCCAATGCATTCTCTTATATATGGTCAACTCGCATATATAAGAGAATGCATTGGCATATGGTTTTCACAAAAACATCCAGGAAGTTCCTGTCATGAAAGAGTTAATGTATCCTATGAATGACAATGATGATGCACAATGACAAAATTGACTGAGATGCACTAGACAGTAAATTAACGTGGAGGATTAAGAATGCTTTTTGCTGTACAGTGGGATGTCTATTGATTTGGGAGATCAGATATTCCAATAGCGCTCTTTTGATCATCCACACAGCAAAGGTCAAGAACATCAGAAAGTTGTTACTCAAGGGGGTATTTTTGTCAACCGAATCGATAGGAAGATCTGATTTTACACCGCTTGTTTATAATAATTTAATAATAGAAATAATTTTACTAGAACTGGTATATACATGTAGAGCATGGGCATGGTCCATTTAAACAAGTGCAAAGCCAAGCATAGCATATATGCCCCCAACGCTCAGTTTAGAGAGTGGGCAATACTAAATATTTGTATGGATGAAAATTTTCGTTATTTTTTAAATTCAAGGTCCATCACTTTGAGGAAATCAAAGGATAAAACCCATTGTATCCATTTTCTCATATTGACCTACAGTATCACTGGCAATCACTACTAGTACCGTATTCCAAAGATTTCCAACAGACATGGACAAAACCTGTCAGTATCCTTTCATCAATCTTGGTCTATTACATGTAGCATTCCAAACAAGCTGAAATGTTTGTACAGACACAAAATTCCCAAATTATCAAGTCAAAACAAGGGTCATAACTCATGTAAAAATTAATGTATGAAACCTGTAGTATGTGATTATCCTTTCTGCCAACCTGTGCTATCAGCATGCCAAAGAAGAACAAAATCTGACAGATAATTAACACCCGAATTACAATGTACATGTAGAAGGTGATATGTTCGGACGAACACAATGTTCACTAATTTTCAAGTCAAACAAGTGCATAACTCTGGTAAAAATTAATGGACGAAACCAATAGTATGTGGGTATCCTTTCGCCCAACCTGTGCAGGCCTTAAAATCCGATGAGAATCAGAATCATGATTCTCATTTTGATTCTCGTAAAAAGTCTTTATTCCCTGTAGAAACGCTACATGTATGTTTTGATTCTCGCAAAATTTGATGGATTTTAACCCTTTCAGTGCCAAGTCCGATTTTTGTATCAACCCATTTTTCCTTGATCATTTTTCAAATTTATTGATTATAATAATGTGATACATTGATGGAAAGAGAGCAATAATTTGAAAAATGATCAAGGAAATATGGGTTGATACAAAAATCGGACTTGGCACTGAAAGGGTTATAAAGGCCTGCTGTTATCAACATGCCAAAGGACAACGAAATCCGATAAGACTAGTGCATGAACCAAGATTTATAATACAGCTGAATGAGCTGATCCTACATAAGACCAAATAAACAAATATTGTAGTTCGGGTTTCCCGGATCAACCCTATTTTAAACTCCCTACTATGAAATTGTTTTTTCATGGTTTTAAAGAATGTTTTAGACAAACAAACAAAAAATTTCAATGTCTCACACAATGGTGTTGTTCTGTAAAATAATAGAATGCACTGGCTTACAAGGTCAAGTTAAATATTGTTAGGCCAATGTATTCTCTTATATATGCGAGGCTCCCTTATGGGAGACTGGCATATATAAGAGAATGCACTGGCACAGGGGTTTTGGAAAAATTTCAGAAAGCTCCAGTCATGGAAGGACAAATAATGATTTTTAGATACAAAGAAAATAAAAATTAATTCTATCTCAATCTTGTAGAATACATGACAAGCCATAAGAATATGGCAAAATAAATACCAAATTATGAAAAAATTTAATTTTAAACCTAGCGACCCTAATTTGTTCTGACATGTAACCCTAACCAAACAATTAATTTTATTTGGCCGAAGGGTAAATAGAGTCAAAATGCTGAGAAGTCAGGCAGAAAATATATGTATACCTGTCACAAGTAAAAATTTGAGAACATTTTGAGTCCTGTGTTGTAACTAACGTGATTCATTTTGCACTGTAATTGTCCTGCTATAAGAAGACTGAGCTCTAATCACACGTAACACAGCTCATAAATTCTCATTCAATAGGATTTGCAGTATAAAATCGATGGACACCCCCATCAATCAAGTCAAAGTAAAGCCTGAGGAATTCCAACTGGGAAAAATCAATTTCTTCACAACTGTATTTGAATTTCTTCTGACCAGATACTAAGCTGGCAAATAACTTCTAATTTCTTCTCAACTATTTGTCATCATGACAGGCAACAACCAACAGATTATTGCCTCGAGTCCCTTAGAGCTCTGCCGGCCTTACATGTCCGTCTACAGAATCTATCCATATTTTAATGATGATTTATCTCCTTCCTAGGGACCTGCGAATCGGCGTTTTCATTTTGAATTGAATCTTGAATCGAATTGGGTAAGAGATTCGAAATCACATTGAATCTTGAATCGTTATATCAAGTGTATCAACATTGAAGAGGTTGAACGGTTGGGAAAACACTTAAATTGGTACATTAATGCTCTAAGTAATCGACTTCTTAACCACAGCAGAATTATGGGTAACTTTTCAGGATTTAGTCGGAACTATGGCTTGTTGCCATTCATCGGAAAGCTCTCGGGCATATTTCCGACTAAATCCTGAAAGATACCCATAGTTCTGCTGTAGTCAAGGAGTCGATTATTTAGAGCATTACTGTATATATGGCAGTATATGGAATGGAGACTAATGACTTGAAGTTGTGAGGTTTGCCGATTGACTTTTGCTGTAATTTCTTTGTGACATCCAACTCCTGGACTACAGGAGTCATGTTTGGTTTATGTCATTCTTAATGAGATTATAATGAATTTAATAATTGGGTGGTCCATTAATAGATCAGTTGCGACAGTGTGGTCTGTATGTGCATGTCTTTGTTAGTATCGTAAAGTTTCTTAGCACAAGAGTAATGGTGTAAGTACTCTGTAGTCTATATAAACCATGTGAATGTAGTCAATGCACCAGAGAGAACAGATTCGATACAATTCGAATTACAGTAATGCCCTAAGTAATCTACCTCTTAACCACAGCAAAATTATGGGTAACTCGTTCCCGACTAAATCCTGAAAAGTTACCCATAATTCTGCTGTGGTTAAGAATTCGATTACTTAGAGCATTACTGTAGGGCATACGATTCCGAATCGTATCAAATCAAATTGATTCGCAGGGCCCTCTTCTTTCCTGAACTTCCAGTATTGAATCAGAGTTATAAAATCATAATTTTGAGTCAGAGGAACCAGTCAACAGCTTTTGTCACACAGAAATCATTTTTCCCCCACAAATTTGGACTTGTTACTATTTTAGAACATTACATAATCCATACATAATCCTAATATGTGATTTAAGCCTTCCCCTGGAAGCCAATATGTCTGAATTAATACTTGTATCGTGTGGAAGATCACATTGTTTTCATTGAGAAAAGAAGTGGGAAAAAATTGTACGGTACAGTAATGCCCAAAGTATATGACCCTTTAACCACAGCAGAATTAAGGGAAATTTTCAGGATTTAATCAGAAATATTGCCTGTTGCCATTCTTCGGAAAGGCGATAGGCGATAAAAATGGTTTTAACAACTTACCTTAAATGAAAACTCTAAACTAACCAAGAAAGGAAATGTGATTGCTTGTAGGATTTTCTTTTCATTTAGCGTGTGTTCAACTTGTTTCAATTTGACAACCTGAAAGGAGTAAAAAAAAGACAAAACATTAATTGACTTTATATTGACAGGGACCAACAATATTGCTCCATAATTCAGAGATGACATTTGAATGGTACATGTAGTTCTAGAGATGTTATTTAACCTATTCTTTACTAAATACTCATTGATGAGTAGTTCCTCAGGAATTGTTCAGATAATAAGTTCAACAAGCAACAATAGGTTGTTTATTGAACTTATTATTTGAATATATGATTCATTCTGCACTTCTATTATCTTTTCGCCTGTCTGTTGTCTGCTCATTTTCCTGAACACCACTCCAAATGAATAATCAGCCCTCTTAATTCATTGATTGGCTTCGTAATCCGCTACGGCAACCCCTTGCCATGGCCCAGTTTGCTTCAGGCAAATGGCTTAGGCATTGCCGATTGCCATACAGTCAATTGTGATGGCTGAATGGACCATTTCAGTATACATATATATATTAGTGTTATAACTGGGTGAGAGTATCAATTTAGATAATTAGAATGGGTTAATAAGATTTTCATTGACCAGCTTTTTGAATAGACTGACCAAATTTATGTCACATTAAAAAGAGAAAGCTTTATCTGATGAAAGTACATGTGCAGATCTACATGTGTATATCTAATTTGTCACGCAGCAAAATTTCAGAACTTTTGTACCGTACTCTGTTGTTGTTGGGTACATTGGTTACATTTCTGAGTTCAAAATTTAGAAAATTAGAAAATATATTCACTGATCTAATTTACAACCCTTGAGTACATGGGGTACACATGATTACTTCTGGTTACTTTACCCATCAGTTAATATTACTTTGGGTACTTTAATGTAACCTGGTACCCTTGGATTTCTAAGAGAAAAAAATTGAAGTAACCAATGTAACATTAACTGATAGGTAAAGTAACCAGAAGTAACCATGTGTACCATGGGCCTGAAAGTAGTTCAGATAATCTGTTTTCTAATTTGTACCCAATGTACCCGACATAACAAAAGTTATGATTTTTTTCACCGTACCAACACAATTGCTGAATAATAGTTGTTTGGATCAGTTTGGATGAGAAATTCTTTGAAAATATATAAAAATAATCAATGCATTTATATAGCGCATTCCACAATAACTTAGTTTCAATGTGCTTTATATACATTATTATTACCCCGACCATTGGGCATTGCTTGCCACCCATCCTCGCTTAGGAGGAAGCAACCTGAACAGCTATGAGCGCATCAGGATTAGCATACTGACAATATTTTTTTACTCCTGACCAGATCTGTAACCAAGTTTATGGGCGAATTCCCTGAGACAACTGTGTATGAGATAGCTTGCCAAAGGCAACCAACCCAGCAGCAGCATTTGACGTTCAATGCCAGAAAGCAGGATTTTAATGGATGACCTGTTCATGCCACATGTGATGTTACTAATGGGGCACACTAACCACTGCCCCACTACTAAAGGCTAAGCTATCTTGGGAGGATAGCTGATAGGTAAAGTAACCATGTGTACCCTGTAACCATGGGTCTGAAAGTAGTTAAGAGAATACGTTTTCTAACATTTTCAAGATTGATGTGTGTCCTATTCAATGGGGTATTTTGTTATCTGATAGTTTATATCGTACTAGAGCAATATGCATTTTAATTCAAACATCAATATTTGAGACAAGATTGAATATTTAATGGATACAATTCATGACCCTGTTTTATACCAATGTACTGCATTAGTAGTATGAGAGTAGAGAAATTTCTAGGTGCCTGGGTGCTAGCCCATTCACTTTCACCAATGATCCATTAAGCAATAATAATGGGTACCACTTAAACTGCCCATAGAATGAATGTGGGGAACCAAAATGCTATCATTTGATCTGAACACAATTAGAACTTAATATCAACACACCATGACTTAAAATGTCACAGAACCTTCAATGAAACAACTACTTGCATTTAAGGTGGCATTCAGGTCAAACCTGAGTTAATGTGCCTGTCATTTGCAGAATGAGGTCCCCAGAGGGTGAATTTAGTGATGCTATCCCGCATAGTGGACTAACATCACTAAATTCACCCTCTGGGGACCTCATTCTGCTTAGGTCTCATCTTCTCTGGAAAGTTTCTTTATTATTATTCACATAGATTATATTCCGTTTTTAGTTTAGTTTCTATATATCCCTGAATTGGCAGACGACACATTGCATAATCGAGGTTCCCAATGGGTGTACATCACAATATATCACAGCGCATCCTCTAATATATGCTCTGTCACAGGGTCTTTAATGCTGCAGCAGCGCAGCTCCCGCCATGGAATGGTTAACACTAACGACTAGTCAACCATTTGGCAGAAAACGAATAATTTTCAGGGCTACACACATTGACAATTAGTATTTTCGTATTCTGAAATTTCTGATATTGGATCACCATGGTAATTTGATGGGATCTGTAGACATGTCATCATAACTTTTCTGTTTGCCCCAATTTTCATACCTTGATATTGGCACATTTCAAGTTTACCAGAAAATTAACCAATACTAGCAAATTCTTCAGTAACCTACATACATGTAGCTGTTTGATGAATCTATTTAGTTGTAAGATATCCATGTAGCTTCATTTCTAGAAAGATTTGATTTTAGACAAATTGATGTTGACCATCAGTATTAAAGATAGGCCACGCTACACCACCTTATAAACGCTACACCACCTTATAAACGCTAAACCACCTTATAAACACTACACCACCTTATAAACGGCTTGAGTGTAGTAACTTGCATTAAGCAAACAAACAGTAAGTCAGTATTTAGTGTCAATGCACGAAATAATGGTCTAAATCTATTTTTGTTGTAACTGAATGGACCACATACCACTCAATATATCAGGTTGTGGTATTGATGTTTGGGGGAATTCTGTACAAATTAGTTGGAGAGTAGATTTGGATCAATTACTAAAGGAAAACCCCAACAAATAGCTAAGGCCAAATAGAAAACACTTGTTTGTTTCCGCAGTGCTTCACAGAGAGGGTGTTGTTCAATAACACCAAAGCGGTCCAATCAGTCATCTTCAATTTATAGGTGCTAAATTAGTAAAATGACATGCCAGTGAATTTACAATCTTCAGCATCACACGGGCGGAACCCAAATTCGAACTTGACCTGTATTTTCAGCTAGTAAACATACATGTATACCAAATTTCATACCATTCAGTTCAGACCTACATATACTAAATGTTATCATCCAGAAACTAAAATTGAGTGCAAATTACAATAAAAAGGGCCATAACTCTGGTGGAAATATGGCAGGTGGAACCAAATTCGAACTTGACCTGTATTTTGTGATAGTAAACCCACATATCAAATTTCATTCCATTCAGTTGAGACTATCTAAAGTTATCATCCGGAAACCAAAAGCGAACAGATGGATGGACAGACAGACAGACAGACCAATAACATACATGTAATACATCCATTTTTTTAAAATGGGCATATAAAAATTTCAAAAAATCGCTGCCATTAAAATTTCTTGGACCATGAAGCGCTGTTTCCGATCTGTTAGTCATAAAAATCCAGACAGCTAGGGAAAAATGTTTGCTTTGCATACATTACATTATTTATAGACAAGTAGAAGAGGGTTTCCTTGTTTCAATTCTACCACAATGTATAAAGGCAGAATGAAATAATCCAAATATCTCTCTGCAACAAAGATACATGTAAGAGCCCAAAAATGTAATGGAAGATGCACTTAGTCAAAGCTAATATCATTATAGTAACCATATTTCGTTGGTGAGACACAATGGCCAAAAGAACAATTTATAAAGAAATTTTGTGTGCTCAAATAAACATTGGTAGCTTCCAAAATTTGTACTATGCATGCACTGCTGTGTTTTGTTCGCAAACAGCGGCCTTGCAAGTCACAACATTTTTCAAGGTACAGTAATGCCCTAAAACATCGACTCCTAAACCACAGCAGAATTATGGGTAATTTTTCAGGATTTAATCGGAAATATGGCTTGTTGCAATTCATTGGAAAGGTCTCAGTGAGAGCTTTCCGATGAATGGCAACAAGCCATATTTCCGACTAAATCCTGAAAAATTACCCATAATTCTGCTGTGGTTAAGGAGTCGATATTTAGGGCATTACTGTACACATGTAGGCAAATCGGAAACAAGTGCATAATTTATATTGGCCTAAGCATGAATGGATTCCACCGGTCTGGCCCAAAATAAATTAGAAATCAATCGATATGAGAGCCGTGGCTGGATCTATAAAATCCAAGCCTGCAAATAGTTTGTCTGTTATTTGCAGAATGAGGTCTCGATTGTGCAATTTATCTTCAGCAAATTAGGGGATGTATACATGTAGAAATTGAACAGAAGGGAAAAAGTAACTGAAAACAATGTTAATTTGAGACTATAGAAACTTCGGAGATGATGCCTAAGTATAATGAGAATGAGGTCCCCGGAGTGTGAATTTGGTGATGCTAGCTTGGTGTGTGGGATAGCGAAACTAAATTCACCCTCTGGGGACCTCATTTTGTAAATGTCACTATATCCAGGCTTGATAAAATACAGGGAGATATGAGATATTGTAAATATAGGTCATTATTGTAGCAATTAAGCCAACAAAATTAACATCAGTCAGGTTGGTCATAATCTTCTTGACAGCTTTCTGATTACCCTGTTTTGCTGAATAAATGATCTATAAATAAGATCACATCCATAATTCAAAGCTCATTAAGGCCGTGTTTAATTAATTTTATGTTTAGCGTCATGCAATCACCTCATTTCCTTTTTTGGCAGAAAAATGAGAACATATTATACAGTAATGCCCTAAATAATCGACTCCTTAACCACAGCAGAATTATGGGTAATTTTTCAGGATTTAGTCGGAAATATGGCTTGTTGCCATTCTTCGGAAAGCTCTCAGAGGGAAAAAGTAACTCAGAGAGAGCTTTCCGATGAATGGCAACAAGCCATATTTCTGACTAAATCCTGAAAAATTACCCATAATTATGCTGTGGTTAAGGAGTCGATTATTTAGGGCATTACTGTATATAAATAATGAATTTGATTAATTATTGGCACAATGCACAATTTTATGTCTCAGTAAGTGTCCCTTGTGAACATTAAAGGAACATTTACTCTTAGTCATATGCTTCATTCACATACCCAGTAGATTCACATACTATAAATTTTACATTGTACATGTACTCTCAGGTGCCTAATAATAGTGTCAGCACATTTATTAATTTTGGAGTAAATTCCAAAGGATCACTATTATTCGATATTGAGACATACAGTGAAATTGCGTTCACTATTATTAATTTCAGCCTAAATCCCCACCCATCACTATTATAAGGCCATCACAATTATTTGGCACCTGAGAGTATATAAGTAACTTCAGCAATATATCGAGAATAATTAATAATGAATAATCACAGCATTTCGCATGTTATTCTCAGAATACTGGATGACGCTAAACATAAACTCAATTAACCATGGCCTAATATAAAATTGTTTGTTTGCATCATGATATGAGATGAATAATGATTCAGTTGATAGGGAATAACAACATGCATACAAATGTGTATACATGTAACTAACCCTTCAAGTCTGAGTTTAGTGTGCCTGTCATTTGCAGAATGAGGTCCCCCAGAGGGTGAATTTAGTGACGTTATCCCATATAGCGGGCTAGCATCACTAAATTCACTCTCTCAGGCCTCATCTTCTCTGGAAAGTTTCTTTATTATTAAATTTCTAAGGAACTTCTTCACATAGATTCTCTTTCTTTTTTAGTTCAGTTTCTGAACATCCCCAAATTGGCAGACAACACATTGCATAATCAAGGTTCCCAATGGGTGTACTAGTACATCACAATAGTCACCAATTGGAAACCTCAATCCGAGTCTATTCTTTGATAGCAGATGAGGCCATGCAGAATGAGGTCCCCAGAGGGTGATTTTGGTGATGCTAGCCTGCTTACGGGATAGCGTCATTAAATTGACCCTCTGGGGACCTCATTCTACAAATGACAGCCACACAAAATTCAGACTTGTAACCCTTTGATAACTGAATACTCATTAATTAATGAGTAGTTACAGTAATGCTCTAATTAATCAACTCCTTAATCACAGCAGAATTATGGGTAACTTTTCAGGACCCCGAGAGCTTTCCGATGAATGGCAACAAGCCATATTTCCGACTAAATCCTGAAAAGTTACCCATAATTCTGCTGTGATTAAGGAGTCGATTAATTAGAGCATTACTGTACATTCAGTTGAAACTGTTGGTTCCTATTATGTCCCTTAACCCTTTTATGACGACTGCTGCACTGGTGCAGTATTAAAGATCATGTGCCAGTGCAATCTCTTACATATGCGAGTCTCCCATAGGGAGCCTCGGATATATTAAGAGAATGCACTGGCTTACTTGTAAGATCAAGGTAAATATTGTTAGGCCAATGTATTCTCTTATATACATGTATGCGAGGCTCGCTATGGAGACACGCATATAAGAGAATGCATTGGCACAGTGTTTTTGCAAAATTTCAGGAAGCTCCAGTCATGGAAAGGTTAATAAGTACCGGCAGTTACATGTTACATGTAGTTGAAACTGTTGGTTCCTATTGATTGATGTACCGGTATAGGAATGTTTATCTGAAAAATTCAAAAAGCAACAGGTTCAACTGAAGTGAATAAAATAATATTGTATATACTAGTAGGCGAGCCGGCTGAAAAGTTTTCCAGTGGGAGTTTTTTTTATTCTTGTTTACAGGTACCAGTAGGCAGCAAGCAAACAGGCCTATTTTTATTTATGACGTCGGGCTTGCCGCTTAAGTTTCATACGTTCAAATTGAGCTAACTACAAATTAAAATTAATCAAAATGTTATTTTCAAAAGTTTTAGCTGAGACTGCAGTCCTTTAGACTCTCTGAATTTGGGCACACCACGGTGGACCATAGATCGATTAGGTTGACCATGGTTGTGAGAAAATTGATCATTTGCTGTTTCAAGAAACCTCAAAAAACTAAATTTATCTTCTGCTTGAAAGTTTCACATTTATATCCATACTGATGAAGAAGATGTCTTTTATATCTGTGCAAATTTGGGCACAATTCCATATTTTGGAGAAATCTCTTTTCCGGCTTGTATCTGTGGGAATTTATAGGACTGTAGACTCTTAGATCATGTTATGAATCTCTACTCTGGCTACTCTCAGGTGCCTAATAATAGTGTCAGCATGATTATTAATTTGGGAGAAAATTCCAAACGATCACTATTATTTGCATTGAGACAGAGTGAAATTGCCATCATTATTATTAATTTTAGCCTAATTCCCCAACCCATCACTATTAATAGGCCATCACAATTATTAATAACTTGAGAGTACGGTTCGAAGCAGAGGCTAAGGAACATGTATTTATGTTTTTTTGAGATGGTACTTTTAGAATGCACATTCCAGCATCAACTCCAGCACTCATTACACATGATGCAACACACATAATGATATACCTGCTGTTAAACAGGTCATTTGTCTGCACATGTGCATGGGATTTTTCCCAACTGTAATAATGACTGTAATCCTGACAGCCTTGATCTGTCTACCATATGCCTGTCTGCATGACTGGGTGAATATATATATATCTGTTTTCATGAGCTACTAGTACATATATACTGGTATATGAATTAAACAATCACTGCTCTAATGATCTCATAAAATGTTCCAGACGAACCAACCATGAATTCACAAGATGCATACTTGTTCATATTCCAAATAATCAAATTTTGGAAATGATGAAATGTTTCAATGTGTTGTGTGACCTTGTGTCAGTATTTATGGCGAGTTTTTGTTAACCCTTTGAGTGCCAGGGACCGATCTCATCGCCCTAAACCTACAAAATAAGTCTGTTAAAGAATATAAGAATAAATTATTAAAATTGTAAAAAAAAAAATTGTTAGGCCAATGCATTCTCTTATATATGCGAGGCGACCTGGTCGACTCGCATATATAAGAGAATGCATTGGCACAGGGTATATGGGTTGTTACAAAAATCGACCTGGCACTCAAAAGGGTTAATCCTCAATAAAATGTCCCAAATGTTTTCCAGGGTTTCATATTTGGAATTTGGTCAATAGAATGCTGAAAAAATCTAATTTTCCTAAAATTTTGTTATTATCTGAAATTTTCACTAAAAATCTTAAAATTCACATAAAATTTAGATTTTTTGTCACAACATGGACAAATTGTGTACAGAATAACGAATCTAGTTCGAACCAATCATCAATTCACAAGATTTATGCTGTTCTTATTCCAGTCACCTGACCAAAAGAAAATCAATCACTAACCATTCCATTATCAAAATGCTTTGAGATTGAATATTCAATACAACAAATTACAAGCTCACTGTTGGAATATTATGTACTGTGGAAGTTTAAAAAAAACAACTTTATTTACACAAGAAACATTTCATTTGATTCTATATGAGTTTCCATTGTAGAATCCTTTCCCTAGGTTTTGTTGATAAATATAGGTATACCAATTATTCCAACTAAATGTGCTAAGCTCAGTGCAAGCAGAGGAAGAGAATGTTCAGTGACGAACAGAAGACGGTTTCCATTGTTAGTTAGGAAAGGATTTTGTTAAAATTAGGAATTGAGCTAAGTCAGTAACGGAACAAAAATCTGTAATTCCTGATAAATTTGGCAGTCTTTCATCTATGGTAGAAATTGATTCTCGCAAAATTTTATGGATTTTAAGGCCTGCATCGGTTCAAGTTTTTGTCTGAAAATTTGCATTGGAAATATTGGACTGTTTGTTGAACATTGACGATGTAGACTAGTAGATTGATATGCAATCATAAACATTAGCAACACAATCATTCAATTTCCTTTTACATACCTTTTGTTTATCTAATATTTTCATGGCATAATAATTTTTATCCTTTTTGTTTTGGACGAGCATGACACGACCAAATGAGCCGGTACCTAGCGTCTTTATCCTATCGAAATCATCTAGACCAGATGTGTTCTGAAAATAGAGAGAAAATCATGACATTAGAAATTTCAGTATTTAAGCATTTTTATGTAAAATTTAGAAGCTGACTTGCATGAAGTATTATGTGCCCCTCAAAAATACAAGTGAAATCGACGAATGACACTGCTTGAAATCACAAAACAAAATGCATTACATGTAAATACATGTATTTTATTTTAGTAGATTAAAAGTCGGCACAAAAGAAAATAAATTATTTCCTTTTATTGCATTTCTCTGTTAAAATCACCATTTATACAATAGATCTAGTATCTATAGAGATTTGTGCAAATAATGTTACATACAAGTACATGTACAATACATATAAATAAACGATACATTGTATACAAATGACATGTTTGCTTCACTCAGAAAACTTTCCAATATTAAACTGATCATGCAAAATTGGCATTATACATTTTTGTTTTCTACTCGAAAAGTATTAGTCCAAAACAAAAAACTTCTATGTTTCCGATAACATTGGGAAACTTTCCAGACAGGCAGGCAGGGATTGGGTTTTTTTTGTTGCAATTTATTTTAAAAGCCTTGGAAAGAAACATGTCCGTTGCTCATTCACTCTGCAGTAAGATTTCTACCAATGTTGAGCTTAATAACCCACTTATTTTTGCTTTTGGGATTGGGAAAACGATAAACTTATATACCGGTATATATAGACCAGCTTTCTGGAGAAAATTGAAAACAAATATTGAGGCAGGCAAGAAAATCTCAGCCAGGCAGGGTATCGAAAACAAAGTGTTTTTTTTGTTGGTCTTATACTCAGGGAGAGAAGTCCTTTGATAAGACAGTAGCTTTTATCTTAATGCTATTCTCGTTATGTCCTATTCAACATTAACACATACCATAGGTCGCTCACAAGCCTGAAAATAGTGTGTCTGTCATTTTCAAAATGAGGTTCCCAGATGAATTTAGTAAAGGCTATTCCGCAAGGTGGGCTAGCATCACCAAATTCGCCCTCTGGGAACCTCATTCTGGTTTGACCTCAACTGCTATGGGAGACCTAGGATCAGAATGAATTAAGTTCCCCAGTTGAAGTTGGTGATGTTCACACATTAGTCAACTCGATTATGCATTTTATCTTCTGTAAATTAGGGGATATAGAGACTTCCCAGAAGGGAAAAAATAACTAGAACAATGTTAATTTGATACTAGTATAGATATCCGGTATTTCCCAGATGATGTCTAAAGCAGAATGAGGTCCCCAGAGGGTGAATTTAGTGATGCTAACCCACTATGCGGGATAGCATAACTAAATTCACCCTCTGGGGACCTCATTCTGCAAATGAGACACACTATTTTCAGACTTGGTCACTCACTACTCTCTTGTCTCCTTGGAGGATCCATCCGAATCATCGTCCTTAACATTCGATTCAAACTGGACTACCAGGGTACATGTAATTTAGAGGCGATATACAGTAATGCTCTAAGTAATCGACTTCTTAACCACAGCAGAATTATATGGGTAACTTTTCAGGATTTAGTCGGAAATATGGCTTGTTGCCATTCATCGGAAAGCTCTCGGGTTACCCATAATTCTGCTGTGGTTAAGAAGTCGATTACTTAGAGCATTTACTGTATGGTCAAACTTAGTACAAAAAGAGTTAACAGAAAGTTAAATTGTATAAATGAAAGTCATGCATGTAGACTATTTTAGTCCCTACATGGTTGATATTGGCACTGACAGGAGTTATTTGATATTGGCACTGACAGGAGTTATGGTTACTCAATAGGATTTATGAATTTGTGACACCTGGTGACACCCACAAATTTAATTTTGAAAGCAAAAGTGATATTTTTTTTGGAACTCTCCCAATCCGCATTCACTGTTTTGCTGCAACAGTGAGTGCTTTCCGGTGAATGGCAACAAGCCATATTTCCGACTAAATCCTGAAAAATTACCCATCATTCTGCTGTGGTTAAGGAGTCGATTATTTAGGGCATTACTGTATTCCCGTTGTGTTGACTTTTGCAACTTACACATTGCAGGTAAGCCTATTAAAGCAGATTGAGGTTCCCAGAGGGTGAATTTGATGATGCTAGCCCACTGTGCAGGGAAAGTGTCACTAAATTCACCCTCTGTGGAAACTCATTCTGCAAATGTCAGACACACTAAATCCAGACATGGTATTTATAAAAGAGAAAACTTGAAGGGAATACAAGCAAATTTGAGAAACCCATCGATATCAGATGAGGCTCAATTTGTAGTGGAAATATCCATGCTTCCAAGCCTGAGTTTAGTGTGTCTGTCATTTGCAGAATGAGGTACCCAGAGAGTGAATTTAGTGACGCTATCCCGCATAGCGGGCTAGTATCACTAAATTCACCCTCTGGGGACCTCATTCTACTTAGGCCTCATCTTCTCTGGAAAGTTTCTTTATTATCAAATTTCTATTGAAACTTCTTCACATAGATACTATATCTTTTTTAGTTTAGTTTATCTATATCCCCAAATTGGCAGACGACACATTGCATCAAGATTCAATACATCCCAATGGTTGTATATCACAATATTCACCATGGGGGGGACTTCAATCTGAGTCTACATGTACCTTCTACTAGTATGTCTCAAATAAGGTCATGCAGAATGAGGTCCCCAAGAGGGTGAATTTGGTGATGCTAGCGGTCAGATGATAACCCATTTTAGCCTTTATATGGAGAGATCATGTCATGATTGTGTCAACTCAGAAACTATGCACCACACTTATATGCAATATTATAAAGTTATTATACAATGTTGTGTACAGTATGTGTTTTTCTTGTACGAGTCCAGGTTATGGTGAAAAGTCATATTGGACGAGAGACGCCAGCCGCTATGCGGGATAGCATCACTATATTCACCCTCTGCGGACCTCATTCTGCAAATGACAGGCACACTAAACTCAGACTTGCCTGCTTCCTGTAATATCAATTGTCAATCACTAAAAGTGCCTGAACAAATAGTATCAATGAATAGCTTCTCATTGCCTCAGGAGTAATTCCACATACACGAAAGTGGTCTGCAGATCCTAGTTTAGTATCAGTTTTACAATAACCAAGTAATTTCATTTCTGCCGCTTACTGAAGGTAGCTTTGTATTGATTCGCGTGTTGGGAGACATGTACTGTTGGCCATGTTCTCGCATTATATTGGAAAGAAGTCAGGATCTACTATAGTCAAGTCAGCCGATTTGTCTGGAACGGAATAATTAATATAGATGAGTCACAATCAGCTTGTCAAAGGCAGAGAGTGATCCGCTTCCTTGTAAATATGTAATGGAGGTACATGTATACGTATACATTCCATGAAATACACTCTCACTTGTAAATTCATCCCTGGGAGACCTTGTGGAGACCAGGATAGATTCTGTCAGTGATAAATGTACATGTACCTATCCAAAGCTCATTTCATGACGGGCTGATTTCTGAGTTCTATGAAAACAAAGTTGCCTTTGTTTGGCACAGTTCAATGTCCGAGTGGTCAAATCAAGTTTCTGCTGGTAAAGACCAAGCCTGGAGAGGTACATGTATGAACTGGAAATGATAACCCATTGAGAATTACTTTTTGTTTACAGACCATGCAGATCACATTGCAGCAATAGAATATTGTGCAATTCAAATTACAAGCAAATAATTCCGCAAAAAATGGAATTGTGTCATAAATATGTAAATACATTGTGTAAATATAGAGTACATTGAATATTAAACACAATGTTCAGGTTTACTCCATTGTTTTGTCAAAGAATTCATGGGAACAATTCCTTTGTCAAAAGTTTCCAAATATAACCAAATTACCACTGTCTTGGGGCATGATATTTGGTAGGGCTGTAACGATACACTTGTTCATGATACAATATGTTCAAATCACGATACATGATCAACCATATGATACATACATGTACATGTACATTATGCACATGTACAGGTACTAGTACATGTATGATGATTCACTAAATTAGAGTTCCCAAATAAATACTAGTACCACTTGAATTACAACATGTACATTGTACATGTACTAGTATCAGAATTACATGTACATGTATCATGTTTATACTGGTATAAACTGGAGAGAGAGTTCATTTAAAACTAAATTTCAGTTTAATGGTTAATTTAGCAACATGTAGATGAGTCAAATACAAATAATACATGTAGACATGTAGACTTGAGCAAGCCTTGAAATAGTGTGTCTGTCATTTGCAGAATGAGGTCCCCCGAGGGTGAATTTGGTGATGCTAGCCCGCTATGCGGGGTAGCATCACTAACTTGAGAGAAAATTGCTGGTTTTGAGCTTTTACACATGCCCATCTTCAGAAATTACTTGATTTCCTGATAGAGGTACATGTACATTGAATTCACAATGAATCGTTACAGCCCTAAAATTTGGGGCGAACAGAAAAGTTATGGTGACCAGTCTTATATTAATTTCCATGGTGATCCAATCAGAGATGTGAATGTCCCAGGCCAGACATCAGGAAGCTGTAGCACATTAGACTTAGAGGCCATTTCCTGCATTTATGGCCTTGGCTTATGTTGATTTCCTATAGAACTTAAACTTCTCTCAAACCTAGATCTTGCCATGTATCTCTACTTTGGCTAACGCCCGTTGAGATCATATTCCACCAGTACAAAACCTTGGAACTTTTTGAAGTTTTGACAGGGAACCTTATAAAGTCGAAAAAATAACGCTGGGAAAATATTTCTTAGTTATTGTCTGTTCCTTAAATTGGCTTAATAATGTACATTAACATACAATAACTAAGAAATATATTCCCCGCGTTATTTTTTCGACTTTATAAGGTTCCCTGTCAAAACTTCAAAAGGTTTGTACTGGTGGAATATGATCTCTATGGGCGTTAGCCAGACTAGAGATTCATGGCATGATCTATCTCAAACCAAGGTTTTTTATATGGAAATTTTTTGTCACTCATGATGGACAATTGTTTTGAAGGTTGAGTCTGAACTCTGTTTTAGTATCTGTTTGCCGTATTACCACACTACTTGATTACACTGTGTGATTACTGTACAGGCTTCAAACACCTATCCAAGAATGAAATTTCAAAACTTTTCCAAGGTTTTCTGGAATTTTCAGACATTGAGGAAATGAAATTCCATGACCTTCCCAGACTAATCAAGGTGCCAGAGGTACGATACTAGTAAGACTTCAAAACTAATGTGAGTTGATTTTGAATAGCTGACTAAATCTCCTCATAATTTGGCCTCAGTAATGAGTATTAATTTGTTAAATTAGTCTTACAGCATATCACATACTTAGTAGGAGACCCACTTGAGAGAGAGAATTGACCAAAAGAAACTGTAACTGCATTGCTTGCAAAAAAACATTTCCAATAAAAATACTGTTATTGTTGGCACTCGATAGTAAAAGAGAAACCTTATAGGCCATGATTATTGAATATAAATTACATGCCTGCGCTTCAACTTCAAGGTATTTCAATGATAATTTTCCTGACTTTTCCAGACAGGTAGTAGGGCTGCAATGATACACTTTGTCATGATACGATACATATCACAATACATGACCGAACGATACGATACATATCATGATACGCAAAAACCATGTTTTGCGAGGATTTTCTACCTAAATTGCTAAAAAAAACACAGTAAATATGGGTTATTTTCGCTTTCAATGACTTAAAATTGTGATATTTGTGTATCGTGATACACTTCACACGATACGATATGCATCAAAATCACGATGAATCGTTGCAGCTCTAACAGGTAGCGATAGACAGGGATTTTTCCAAAATGTTTCCATAGTGAGACCTACATGTATGTAAAAGGTTCCTTTTTCCATAACTCTTCCAGACCCGGAAGCTACATGTACATTTTGATTTGCGTGAACGACAGGCAAATGGAAAATATGATCGCCCAAAATATCATGACACTGCACTGTCCCCCTATATCATTTCAATCAAACCAATGATCAAACTTCAATTTGTGCCTTCTTTATGGACATCTGGTAATTTAACACCATATTAAAGTGTTTGCTATATGCTTGAGAATACAAATGCACACATTGAAGATTTGACTGTTTACTAATGAAACATGTAATGTTTGTTTACACCTGGGCGTCCAAAGATTGGCTACAAGGTCTGACATGCTCAAGTGGAGAACTAGTTTGATCTCCACTCATCAATACAGTGCTAACAGATAAGGATCAATACTACTCAGAATAAATTACATTTGTATGTACTTATGATGAGGCCAAAAAAAACTCTTTGTTTCCTATAACCCTGCCTGGCTGATATTTTCTGGACTGCCTCAATTTTTTAATTCAATTTTCTTCAGAAGGCTAGACTATAGTTACCTGTTAAGAGTGTCCAAGTGAATATTTATCATTTTTCCCAATCCCAAAACCAAAAATAATTCAAATTGAGGCCAAAAAAAACTAGAGGTGTGACTGTCCCAATGGGACTAAGGATACCCCCCTGTTTTTAAAATACTAAGATGTTTCACATGTCAGTAAACATTTAGTTAAATAATAAAATAACAGTTCCCATTGCAGGTGTACAACCATAACCCTAATCTTATACCTATTGACCGAAAAATGTAGGAATAAAAGCTTGGACAAAATTATGTATGTTGCGAAAAAAATTCTAAGTCGAATAAAAAGGGGAATAACTCCACACAAAAAATGTCGGACAGACATCATAATCGCAGGTGCACAGGTTCCCATGGTACTAAATATCAGTGCCAAGATTAAAAAACATTGACCGAAAAATGTAGGAATAAAAGCTCGGACAAAATTATGCATGTTGCAAAAAAAATTCTAAATCGAAAAAGGGGGATAACTCCACCAAAAAATGTCGGACAGACGTCATAATCGCAGGTGCACAAGTTCCCATGGTACTAAATATCTGTGCCACGTTTTAAACAAATTGACCGAAAAATGTAGGAATAAAAGCTCGGACAAAAGTATACATGTTGCGAAAATTTTCTAAGTCGAAAAAGGGGGGATAACTCCACCAAAAAAAGTCGGACAAACGTCATAATCGCAGGTGCACAGGTTCCCATGGTGGTTGATGTCTGTGCCAAGTTTCACGGAAATTGATCAAAAAACGACTGAGAAAAACTCCGGACAAATTTGTGTCCACGGACGGACGACGGACGGACGGACAAGCTGACTCCAGTATACCCCCCCTAACTTCGTTGCGGGGGGTATAATAATCTTTGTTTCCCATAACCCTGCCTGGCTGATATTTTCTGGCCTGCCTCAAATTTTTATTTAAATTTTCTTCAGAAGGCTATTATATACTAGTAGTTACCTGTTATAGTGTCAATGTTAATATTTATAATTTTCCCCAATCCCAAAAGTAAAAATAAGTTGGTTATTAAGTTCAATGTTGGTAGAGATTTTACAGCAGATCAAGAGAATTAATTCAAGAGACAACATGTTTTTATCCGATGCTTGGTTCATTTTCAATACACATTGATTTACCATATTCCATGGGACCGTGACTACACTATTGTATCGCTTATGACTGAAAGGTTTAAAAAATTAAATTTTCACGGTGGGCTAACATCACCAACTTTATCCTCTGTGGACCTCATTCTGCATTGCCTCATCTTCTATGGGAGACCTAGACTGAGATTTAAGTTCCCCAGATGGTAAATATCATGATGTGCAAGCCATTGGGCACCTCAAGTATGCAATGTGTCGTCTGACAATTTGGGGATATACCGGTAGAGTAACTAAACTGAAAAGAATCTTTGTGAAGAAGTTTCTAAAGAAGCTAAAAAAAAATTTAATATGATAATAAAGATACTTTACTTTCCAGAGAAAAGGAGGCCAAAGCAGAGTGAGGTCCCAGAGTGTGAATTTAGTGCTGATAGCCCACTGTGCAGGGTAGTGTCACTAAATTCACCGTCTGGGGGACCTCATTCTGCAAATGTCTGGCACCATATCCTCAGGCCTGAACCAAACTTGCGTACCAGTAGATCCAGCTACAGTAATGCCCAAATTAATCGACTGCTTAACCACAGCAGAATTATGGGTAACTTTTCAGGATTCAGTCGGAAATATGGCTTGTTGCCATTCATTGGAAAGCTCTCGCCGAGAGCTTTCCGATGAATGGCAACAAGCCATATTTCCGATTAAATCCTGAAAAGTTACCCATAATTCTGCTGTGGTTAAGCAGTCGATTAATTAGGGCATTACTGTCCATGCACATGTATATATGGATTATCCCTGGATTATCCCAGTCAGACTACAATGAATATACATGTACCGTACTGTAAATGGACATGGCTCTGTTTACATGGCTCATTTAAAGCCTTGCATAATATATCAGCATAAACTATTCTGTATGTAATCGAATGAAGAATTAAACAATTACCCAGTATATTGTGACTCATAATTTACTAGTTTTGAATCTGTTGATATGGTTTCTTTCTGTAAAATCTGTTGCTCTCTCAAATTTGTGATTTGTCACTCTTTTTATTTTGAAATAAAAATTTGTGAACTGGGGTATGCCAACTGATGTGACCTGATATTGTCCTGAATGTTTACATATTCACATACAGGTTATGTGTACAATGCCACTTGTCTGACAATAATAAGCTCCTCCTACATGTACATGTACCACGCAACTGCGTGATTGGCTAAGCCTAACTATTGTCTTGTGTTGTTACATGTACATGTATGATGTACCGTAATTGATGAGCTATCTAAATTATGACTTTTCTCAAAAGAAGGTGTCCATAGTTTTTCAGTTTACTACCAAGTATCGGTACATGTACATGTACGTTATGATGTTTATAAAAATGTACATGAGAAAGATTTTATGCTCAAATAATAGTATGGGGGCTTTGATGGTGAAGTTCTGGTCCAACTGGCTTTTTATTGAAGATTTATCTGATAAGCGATCAAGATTTGTATGGCAAACTACTATTACCCACGAGTATATCATAATGGTGTATCTACTGAATGGCAGTGTTTATTAATGTTGATGGGGGTCATTGACTCATTGTGACTTGTAAAGTTATAAAGCTCGGATCGCATTCATAGTTACAATGTGGCTTTTCACTGGCGATAATTTTCGTAGCCAGCTTTTCAAATCTCGTGGCTTGGGGCTTTATTCCTTTTGAAACAGAGCATAAAACACTTTGGCCTAATCCACAACTGGACTCCTAGAGTGATAAGAATAAAATTGTAGCAAGGGTACATGTACATAACTATTTTCACATTTCCTTGTTATTCAACGTTTATTTCCTCTGCTTAAAATATGAATAAAAGGCTGCTAGGCCACACGTCCCCCCAAAATGGACGTTGACCAGTGGCTTTTTTAGAAATTAAAAATTAAATTCGGAGAACAACCATTGAATCAAACTTTGCTTCCAACTGACCTGTCTATATTGTTAACCCTTTACCCAACAAACCGGCCAAATAAAGCTTCAACAGCCTAAAATATCTTCGGTCTGTCTCAATAGAACCATACAAATATGGATATCATTGGAACCGGCTCCTTGACCCCATTGTGATAGTTACAGTTATGCCCTGTGCCAATGCATTCTCTTATATATGCGAGTCGACCATAGTTTGATCAAATTCAGTTGAATACTATTCAAGTTATCATCCAGACAACAAACATTATGGACAGACGGACAGACACACAGACAGAGATGCAGATGGATGGGCAGATGGACACCACTCATTTCTATAGGTCCCCCAATTTTTTTTCGGGGGACAAAAACTAAACTACTAAGTCTCGTTCTATGCGAGAACATGAAAAGCTGCCTACGAAAGTGATCGCCAGTGAAAAGCTGCCTACGAAAGTGATCGATGGTGATAGGCTGCCTACGAAAGTAATAGACGGTGATACATGTACATGTAGGCTGGCTAAACGTGTCCTTTTTGAAAAGCAGACTACGAATGTGATCGGAGCCTTATGACCATGACCCCCCCCCCCCCCCCCCCCATCAGCAAGCCTGGATATAGTGTGCCTGTCATTTGCAGAATTAGGTCCCCAGAGGGTGAATTTAGTGATGCTAAACCTCTTCATCTTCTGGTAAGTATGTACAGTCTCAAATTATCATTGTTTTTAGTTATATTTTCCCTTCTGGGAAGTTTCTATATCCCCTAATTTTCAGAAGATAAAATGCATAATCGAGGTGACTAATGGGCGATGGGTGAACATCACCAACTTCAACTGGGCAACTTCAATCTGTTCCTTGGTCTCCCACAGCAGTTGAGCCTAAGCAGAATGAGGTTCCCAGAGGGTGAATTTGTTTAAAGCTAGCTCGCTTTGTGGGATAGCGTAACTAAATTCACCCTCTGGGGACCTCATTCTGCAAATGACAGACAAACTATTTGCAGACTTGCCCATCAGCATTTAATACATGTACATGTACATGTAGTACTAGTAATCGCCTTAATTTAGCAGATAGAAATAATTGTGACAGATATGAAATTTGGTAGCCGAATAGCTGATAGACAATTGTGGAAACGTTTGGCCTTGATAATAGTAACAACATAATAACATAAACAACCATACCGGTAACATTAAGTCATTATAACCATAAATAAGTACTGGTAGATAGATACCCATTATAATACAATTTGGTGGCTATATTTACATGTACTAGTATATTATGTACATATAAGGTGTGAACATTTGAAAATTCCTAACATTGAAACATAATAGGCTGACCAGTTGGACCACTATGGTGCTACCAGTATATAAAATAGACTTTCGGAAGTTTCAGTCACTTTATAAAGGTTCGCTTAAAAAGATTGTAACAAATACAATGCTCATGTCCAGGGGTACCATGAATGATCTTAATATCATACTGATAGGTAATCTTTACAATATTTGGGTGCCCATTCAAAATGCAGGATAAATCTGCCTCTTTTGAAAATTTAGATCTGGCAAACAAGACCTCCAATCAAGAATAAGCCCATGATATGGTAGGTTTCTCATTATTTTCTGGTACTGGTATAGACAACATATACATATAGTAGTTTTATAGCTTCAAATTTGAGAGAGGACCCCCAAGTCTCTTTGAAAAGCCGACAAACATTTACCATATTTGCATGTACGTCTCTAGATCTTTCGTTGAAATTTCATTTCTGTATTGATGGGATTCCTTCCATTTCATTGGTTATGGCTCAGAACATGTGCGATTTCATTGGTTAGTGATTTAAACAGATCATTTCAAGGCATAATCCAATCACTATAAAAAGCTGTTAACGATTACAAAACTGCATCATGGTTGGTTATATTGAAATTGCGAGATCAGAAGTCAATGACGTGTTGACAATTTTCCAACGCTTGCGAAGCAAATCAAATTTGATACAAAATACAGGCAACATATCCATAACTCATTATATCGGTACTCATCGCAATCAATTACATGTAGGTACATTATCTTCAAGTTTTTATTACTCAACGATATTTATTACTAATTATTCTTTAGCATCCTGTTGTTTTTATAACTACTACCAAATACTATGATTTTCACAAACATTTACTATGCCAGGCATGCACTCCATATTTGGAAACAATTTATTTCGTCATCTTGGGAAAGCTGCATCATCCTAGAAAAGAAAACTATTACAGATCGAGAGACGTAAATCTGATAGGACTTTTCAGACTTTCCAAGAGACTGAGGTCCCGGGAGTCTTTATAACATTACAGTAATGCCCTAAGTAATCGACCCCTTAACCACAGCATAATTATGGGTAACTTTTCAGGATTTAGTCCGAAATATGGATTGTTGCCATTCATCGGAAAGCTCCCCTGAGAGCTTTCCGATGAATGGCAACAAGCCATATTTCCGACTAAATCCTGAAAAGTTACCCATAATTCTGCTGTGGTTAAGAAGTCAATTACTTAGAGCATTAATGTACATGTATGGTACATGTACATTCTCAATCTACCTTTTTGTCACTAGCAAAAATACTGGTATTTAAATAATAATTCCATACCATACTTGGGTGCTCCCATTTCAGTGTGAATTCCTCTTTCGCTTTCGCCAGGAATTCTTTGACTGCAAGAAAAACATGAATGTGCTATTAAAACAGATCTTTCATTTTCACTTATGGTTGAGTACCTGTAAATAATAAATTAATAAGAAATGGTTGCAAATGGTACGGATATATGTATCCTGATGCTGTCATGCTGAAGTTCAATCAAGAATTGGGTTTATTTGCATTGAGTTTTGCTGAACTTGAACAAACGAAATGCATCACCCCAATATTCTTGAAGTCTATTCAGATGGTGCATACATGTACCGGTAGCATGTCACAAGCGAATTTAGAATGTCAACTGCGGATATTCTTTATTAACGTACACATGTACATGTATTGTACTGCCTTAAATAATTGGCCCAGTAACATGGGATTATTATGCGTTCATAACTGCAGTCAAACCATAACTGCACTGCAGTATAAACGGTTCCTTGACTGCTGTGGCACCAGGATTAAATACTGTAAATAAATTTCTTTAATACTGCCGATACACTGTACGTTAACCAACTGCTCAGTGCTAACTGTCGACGAATTTCATTTCTATATGACGTACTATAGTATATAAATTTTCTGGAGCCACAATTGTACTGGAAGTTATCGTTTCATACCATTGATGATTAAATGCATTTTAATCACACAATCCTCTGGTTGTCTTGTGGTTTACAGTAATGCTCTAATTAATCGTTCCTTAACCACAGTAGAATTATGGGTAACTTTTCAGGATTTAGTCGGAAATATGGCTTGTTGCCATTCATCGGAAAGCTCTCCCCAAGAGAGAGTTCCGATGAATGGCCGAGAGAACTTTCCGATGAATGGCAACAAGCCATATTTCCGACTAAATCCTGAAAAGTTACCCATAATTCTGCTGTGGTTAAGGAGTCGATTAATTAGAGCATTACTGTATAACTGTGTTTAAAGTCTAACTGTAATGTGTTTTAATTAGGGAGCCACCCCGTTTCAATGAGTCATGTACTTTGGACAGTATAGTAGGTTGCGGTTCACTGTGGTACATGTATCTACCGTACTAAAATATCTTGTATGACACAAGATACTTTTTCATTGAAAAACCTCCCATAACCATTCTAGTACATGTAACAATGTTTATCTAATTTTTACACCATCAGTCTTCAATTTTGAGGTGCACAATTGCTCTTGCTACCATCCCGTGCCTGGAAATGAAAAGTAGAGCGCAAATTGTTGCTCTGACACCCCATGATCTTGACTACCGGTATGTTTACTCAATAATTAACTGATCAAATGCAGCACAATAAGGGTTGGGTTAATAACGATCGTCGGAGAATCGTGGTGTTGTGAACTACATGTACACACACCCCATTGGGCACTATACTCGCATTGTCAACTCCAAGCCATGCTCTATTTATTAAATAGCACATGTACTAGTACATATATCTTTTGTTCAAAACACAACCAACTTCCTGTGAATTGGGGAAACTTGAGGTCAGATATTCCCATTGCAGGCCTTCTCATTGCCTTTCTTGAGCTGAATAATGAAGTTTTTTTAATCTATGCGCCCATAGAGATCATACATGTACATACTGCACCAGTTCAAAACCTGGGAACTTTTTGACATTTCAACCTGTTCTGTCAGATGGGGAACATTGAACAAACAAGCAGGGAATATATTTTCATTGTTGATACCGTACTTGTTCCTTAATAATCCATTTCACAGTAAACGGGTCCCAGCTCAAGATTGCATGATTTGTGTGACTTTTTTGAGCCGATATTGCAATAAACATTGAGTTGATTACCACGATTGTATAAAGTGATGCAAAGCAAAATCGTTCACCAATGTCAAGTAAATCAAGCAATCTCGAGCTGGCACCTTCACCAACAATGGAGTACTGTACATTATTAAGGACCAGGTATTAACCACAGGTCCCTGGGAAATGTTTTCCTCCATACCTAGCGTACTATACTAAGTCTTATACTATACATGTAGTACTCCAGGTATTTAGGAAATCAATTCCCAGGGACCTGTGGTATTAACTAAGAAATACATTGTATATTACTATTACATGTACAGGTACTTGCACTGTTTTTTAATGTTACAATGTTCCCATGTTTTGCACTTGTTCCCATGTTTTGCACTGGAGGAGTAATTAAGATCTCTATGGTGTACAGTAGAGCTGATGATACTATTCAATGATATGACAGGTGGAGTATGTTGGATAAGAATGAAACTTGTGGGCAAAACAAACATTTTAATTACGACTTAAATTGACTGGTATAATGAGTCATTGGCATGGCCTAAACTGATGGGGATTCAATTATACAATTCAATGATGGGAATAGATACAAGATCAATATTACTAATTAAACACCTACATGTACATGTACTGTACTAGTATTGATACAAATTCCATACCCGGTATAATTACCAGCACATACATTACGTAACAAGACGAACAGGTATTACTATTCATACATATTGCATATATATGTACTGGTACAGCTACCAATGATGAATGTTCAAATGTGGGAGATTCTTGATAAGGTACAAAACTTATGGATAAACAAAATTTTAATTATGATCAAAATCGGCTGGTATAATGACTAAAATAATGAGAGTTGGGCAACTGCAATTTAATAGCCTTGTTTACAAACCCATCCTACAACTCCCCTTCCCCCTCCCTCCCCCCCCCCCCCCCCCCCCCCCCCCCCCCGTTGTGAAAAAAAATAAACTTGTTATTGATTGGACTATGATAATTTTGACGAAAATAAGAAACATGTCGGTTAGAAATTACTAGTAGTTTATGGGAGTCGTTTCTCTTGCTATCTCATTTTGCCCCATTTTAACTATTTGAAGGGAAGAAATTCCTCAGTTCATTTCCATTATGTGAATAAATGAAGTAATCAATTGCTATCGATGATTACGTGAAATACTTCACGATGGGAGCTGGGCCTGATAAAACCCTAGTGAGCAGAGTAAACAAGGTTTTTACTAATTTGACCGGCTCCCTGAATGAATTTAGTGAATTACCGGTATGTCAGGGGGTCCCATCCCCCCAGCCAATTTTCCCCTTCTGTCATACCACAGGACATATTCCATATGTATAAAGATGTTTACTTCTCAATTTTGTTGGGACAGTGCTAAGAAATTTAAATACAGTTGTCAACTTTATTTGAAATTCTAGCGAGAATACACACTCGGACAGATCTAACACTAAAAGTTGGATGTCAGTATGTCTGTAGGCCGGAGCTAACATTCAACGTGCAGGGTCGATGTGTTCCATTTAAAATACAATGTATAGAGTACACTTTATTTAGTTCTTACTGAAATGCTCCGGATTCTGAACAAGCACACACGGCTCTGAACGTTGCACGCTAGCTCCAACCTGCAGACACAGTTAGATGAACTGAGGAAGTGATCAAACCCGACATCGCTAGAACACATGCTTTGGTGTCCGCTGGTTACGTTGCTGCGGTTAGGTTACGAATAATGACAACCGATAATTTAATCATACCCACTGATTCTATCTTCATGTCGTAAAATATATATATCACTCCATTTTTTTCAAAATGTTTTTTATCTATGTTTATTATAATTTAGCTTGATATTTAGAACTAAAACATTGCGCCTTTATTCTATTCCTTCATTGCTTCCACCCTGCTAATCATCTATCTACTGAGTATTATATTCCGGCACGTTATGCATCTGACTATCTGCCGAGTCTTGAATAATGAGTCGTTTAACTTCAACGGGCGCGTTTCCGTATACTGGGAACAACGCAAGGCCTTCGCCACTGGTAACATTAACCTGGCAATTATTAAGTTATTGCGGTTGATAGCATAGTAACTTGGGTAGAAAATGGATGCAAAACGATTAGCAAATCTACTCTCTGATTCTTCTATTGGCCGATACAACAAAAGTAGGTCCACTAGTGTTTCCACGACATTGAAAACATTGACTGCATTTCCCCCTCGGCGGATACAGGATCATTGAAACCAATTGATTATTCTGTTTATTACACACTTTCCCCACTAAAAGGCGCTAATTATAAAGATAATATGTGACAAAAAAAGACCCCAATAAGCTGATCGGTGCGCTCACAGGGGGACATACATGCACTAGTAATTCACAGCCTCACAGGTGTGACATTATCACTTTTAATTCACCGAGAAATCCTTATAAATCACAGCTACTAGTACATGTGTACATGTAAGTGTGTAATAAAGCATGTTTTTTTAAATCTTATGAAATTCATGTATATTTCTACTGTTTGTTGATTATTTGGGCAGTGATGAATTATGAATGTTTTTTTTATTATTCTGTTACCTTCAGCATCTTCTTTTTACCCCATCCAGATGTTTGTAAAAAAACAGGCTATAATATTGGTGTGGCGTTACATGTACTGACATGACCATCAATAATATTAATTAATGTACGGTACTCAAATGGCCATCAACATTACTAATTAAACCTTACTGTTATGCCCAAAGTAAATGGCCCATCTAACTGAAGTGGCACCCCAGTTTAACTGCGTTCCGTTTTAACCTAACTGCGGTTATAAGATGCGTTTAAAACGCAAGAGAACCGAATAAATTGTGCGGTTAAAACGGATACGTCACGGTTAAACCGGTATATGTCGCTCTTAATGGAATAGATACCATATGGCGTGTCATGTTTTAGTTGCCATGCCATGGCTCGTTAACATGCCAGTGTACATTTCAATATCAATATTTTTTGTTGTGGATCTTCTATTTATTTTGGATAAATAGAACAGACATTCATATACCAATATTTTATGTTTTGGGTAAACGGAAGATTGTGATGTATGGTGTGAAAAAATAAAAGTGTTTTTGTGTGTTTTATTTATTTTTGGATTTCTTTTTATTATAATGTTGTAAACGCGTTTAAAATGGAACAACCACAAAACGGAAAAAACGCATTCAAACGGATCAAATGGCCACTGAATTTCAAACGAATTCGAGTGGATAATTTTATAATAATATAAAGTGGGGGTTAGAGTCCCACACATGCACACACATGCATTTAAACGGAACAACCGCACTCTTCAAACGTCGGGCATTATTCGGATATCGGAAACCGATATTTAAGTTTTCCGATCTTGCATTCGTTGCTATATAATCATAATTAACTATAAACGTGACACGCCAGCTAGATTCGCGAATTGCGTATGTATTATTACTAGTATTAAATTCAGCTTCAAACATAAGCATGTATTTTTTCTCAAGCCGAACAACGGAAGTATACTAGAACATATACGTCAAAATTATACAGTTTTCAACAAGTCAGGATTAAAACATAAAATATATCGTGTTGAGTACCGATGGTGATAAAAAAACAAAAACATACAATCAACTCCTGGTCGATTATGAAGTTACCACTTTGCTGTGATCGCTAAAACACAGAACGATAACATACATGTACACTGGTAGATGCATGGGTAGCACCCCTCTCTTTCCCATTAAATATTAAAATACCGGAAGGTTAACGTTTACGTGCGGTGTAACCGCAGTTAAGGGTTATTAACTGCGGTAACCTAACCGCATGCAACTGCGATGCCACCGCAGTTACTGCAAATAACTGCGGTGCAGTTACGGTTTAACCGCAGTTGTAAACGGATTATAACTGCAGTTAATGGGTCATTTACTTAGGGCATAACAGTACATGTACGGTACTCACATGGCCATCAATATTACTAAATAAACACATTCTAGAATTTATACACATTCCATAATGCATTCTACACTGTACTGGTACATGTATGTACCTGTCCCAACAACCTTTATACCAGTAATTCTACCTAAAATTAGTATTAAATTACCATTTACCAGTTATAATGGTGTCAACTGTCAGCATGCTGTCACTAGCATGTTCAGGATGAATGATGCTATTGACACAGAGCTACCATACATGACAAGTCTGAATTTAATGTCAGATTTATTTAGATTCATTCTAACTTCATATTGTGAGAAAACTTATTGATAGTAGTAAAATTGTAGGGCCATAAATTAAAATCCTTATGGCAAATAATATTTGAGGAACAAAGTGATAACTTGAAAATATGTACCAATAAATTCTGGGGAGCTTTATCAAAGCTTTTCAGATTTCTGAAGGCACTGGCCAAGCCTGAGAATAAGGTGCCTGTCATTTGCATAATGAGGTCCCCAGAGGGTGAATTTAGTGACGCTATCCCACACAGCAGGCTAGCATCACCAAATTTACTCTGGGGACCTCATTATGCAATGGCTTTATCTGATATGGGAGACAAAGACTCAGATAGAAGTTCACAAATGGTGAATATTGTGATGTACAGGTACACCATCGTGACCAATATAGTTGAAGAAGTTTCTATAGCAATTTGATAATAAAGAAACTTTATGAGGCCTAAGCAGAATGAGGTCGCCAATGGGTGAATTTATTGACGCTAACCCACTATGTGGGATAGCATCACTACATACATGTACACCCTCTGGGGACCTCATTCTGCAAATGACAGGCACCTTATTCTCAGACCTGGCTCAGTATTATTGTTCATTGCTTCAATGTGCACGCACAAATGATCATTTCTTATCGACATGGCTATGTATCGATCAACTCAAATCAAGCAATGTCTGTGTTCGAACCCACACCAATGTCGTCTAGCCCAGACTGTGATAGATTCCACGACCAAACCACCTTGACATGGGGACATCTCTCGATATGAAAACCTTTTACCAAGGTTACAGTAATGATCATCAATAATACCCTGCTTTTTCGTACAGTAATGCCCTAAATCGACTCCTTAACCACAGCAGAATTATGGTTAATTTTTCGGGATTTAGTTGGAAATATGGCTTGTTGCCATTCATCGGAAAGCTCTCACTGAAATCTTTCCGATGAATGGCAACAAGCCATATTCCGACTAAATCCTGAAAAATTACCCCTATTTATGCTGTGGTTAAGGAGTCGATTATTTAGGGCATTACTGTACTAGTGTTGAAACGATTAGCGTTTTTATGGAATCGACTAGTCGCCAGAGGTAATCGACTACTAGTCGACCCCCTTCTAAGAGTTCCCGTTTCTATGCCCATATGACGTATAAAAAGGGCCATGTGCAGTTTTGAGTATCCAACTCTTCGTTTCAGAACGTTAAAACAGAAAGCACGTGAACTATATAATCTCCCGTTTTGCCCGTAAGTCTCCCAATTTGATGTCTTAAACCAGGCTCTCCTGCAACCTCCATATAATCTCATGGTTTGGGGAATGCAGGTAATAAAACATTTTATATAAACAAAATTGTCGCCGGTAACCAGGAAATAAATAGGCAAGTCTCGTTAGTAAGTCTCGCTAACGAGATGTCTGGTGTGTTCTATTGTCTCTCTGAATTGGCGCCTCATGTCGCGGGGTGGGGGGGGGGGGGGGGGCGGTATTAGAATGATCTAGGATCTATTCAGTTACTGAGTTGACTTTACCAGCTTGACATGTTGCGAATTATGTTTTGTATATCATTGAAGCCATTTTGTGTTGCATCATTACTCTAGATGTTTTCACTGGTCAATTGTTCCCATTGAACTAGACAGTGTTCGGTCGGCAGCGACACTTTGTGTCTTTGATGATCAACATAAAAGAAACCGCGCATACCGGTACATGTGCATACATTGGGTTCAGTTCAGGTCATGGAGTTCACCGCTCGTGCATGACTGGCGGTGGCATCGTTAAGATTCAATAATAAGATTTATTTCGTATTCAATATAATTATAATATATATATATCAACAGGGCCCTTATGCTTGTATAATGATACAGTGTTATGTGTACGTATATTGGGTTAAAGGAACAATGCAATAAGCTCTAAGAAGTTAATATGTATTAACTGTTACAGATTACGTGATAATATTGCCATGCAATGGCACTGCTGTCATGATAGCACTTAGGTAGTGCTTTTTCTCGACTAGTCGACTAGCATATTTCGGGATCGACTAATTTAATAATCGCGTCGATTTCGACTAATCGATTAATCGTTTCAACACTATACTGTACCCTATGAACACGTAACCGAGTTGGTCATCAGACATCTTGTAAACCTCTACTTTAAATTACATGGCTATTAGCCATGTAATACCAAAACTAAGTCAACTCGTACCCGAGTCACTGATTTTACAATTTCATAGACTAAGTCAATTTCACTGATTTTTATATACTGAGTGCGAAGCCTGAATTTAGTGTGTTTGACATTTGCAGAATGAGGTCCCCAGGCTAGCATCACCAAATTCACCATCTGGGGACCTCATTCTGCTGAGGTCTCAACTGGTATGGGAAACCTGCCGGTAGGCTCAGATTGAATTTCACCAGTTTAAGTTGGTGATATTCACCCATTAGTCACCTTCGGCTTGATTATGCAATTTATCTTCTGCAAATTTGGAATATAGAAACTGAACAGAAGGGAAAAAAAATTCTAAAAACAATGTTAATTTGAGCCTGCCTATAGATACTTCCCAGAAGTATAAGGTTTCCCAGAGGATGAATTTGGGGATGTTAGTAGTAGCCCGCTACATGTACCGTATGTGGGATACAGGTACAGCATTACTAAAATCACCCTCTGGGGACAACGTCGTGAAAATGCCAGACACTCTATATCCAGGCTTTACTCAGTCATCTTGTACCCTGTTCTACACACGGATTTGTGTGTTTGGAAGGCGTGCCGTCATACAAATTTAAGGTGGAAATAAGGGTATGTAGGCTAAATAAAAACAGAGGGTACAAAATTACTCAGAAGGTTAAGAGTTGACTCTGCTGGATGTTACCATACGAGTTACCTTGTAACTCATACTCGAGATTGTTGACTTTTTTCAGAGGGTACGAACTGGTCATGGTATGAAATGACTCACATGACTGTCAGAGTGTGAACATGGGTTCGATGGTTGATACAGAAGGGATACTAGTATACCATTATTTGAACAGCGTATCTAACAGTACAGTATTACTTTATGAGATGAATTTGTCTCTAAGATATATACAGTAATGCTCTAATTAATCAACCTCTTAACCACAGCATAATTATGGGTAACTTTTCAGGATTTAGTCGGAAATATGGCTTGTTGCCATTCATCGGAAAGCTCTCGGCGATGAATGGCAACAAGCCATATTTCCGACTAAATCCTGAAAAGTTACCCATAATTCTGCTGTGGTTAAGAGGTCGATTAATTAGAGCATTACTGTATGTACAGGAATCCATCTAGACAGATTTTTTTGGTTTTTGCCAGATCTCTCATTTTCAATGTCAAATGTTCTGCCACATGTGACATAAAAAATAATAACACCTACATATGTACATGTACCATAAGATACAATTGAACAGCCATGTCATGTACTACATGTAGTACATTATACAGTTATGCCCTAAAATAATCGACACCTTAAACCACAGAAGAATTATGGTTAACTTTTCAGGACTTAGTCGGAAATATGGCTTGTTCAAGCCTTGTTGCCATTCATCGGAAAGCTCTCAGTTGCAGAATTATGGGTAACTTTTCAGGATATCAGTGAGAGCTTTCCGATGAATGGCAACAAGCCATATTTCCGACTAAATCCTGAAAAGTTACCCATAATTCTGCTGTGGTTAAGGAGTCGAGTATTTAGGGAATTACTGTACCTGTACATGTAGATCACATATGTATACACAGACTGTTGTCTGAAAGTATTATAGAACAATGCATGTCAGGTTAGTTGGTGCAAATCATCAACATAATTTTCTAACCTCCATCAGAACAGCTCTAATGAACTGATAGTAATCTCACATGGGTTGTGTCATGGATTATAAATTACAACCAAAATTTTCCTGTAGTTGTTGTATTATACTCGTGTAGAAATGCCAGCTGAGAGACTAATTAGCAGCCACAGGGAGCTTGTGTATGATAATTACATGTGTGTTATGCTGAGAAGATCTCGCACATAGTGTAAAGCTACACGTTATAAAGTTACAATAGAAATAGCGACGTTGTAGCTATATGCGGCAACATCAAAAGAATGGGATTTGGGTTATAAAATAATGGGTTGCCATGTGTATGGAGCGAGATAAGATATCGCCCACAACCATACAGCTCGAAGCGGTGTTTCCAGGATCGATGCCTTTCGTGTTTGAGCGAATATGGATTATTCCATTGCAATAACGTTGAAAATATATATGGGGTATCCCGTCAGGATGGGAATGTACAGAAACATACCATTTTCAGCCGGATCTCCTTTCTTCGTTGCTGGCGTATTCCCCATCGCCCCGTAATATTAGGGCCCAGATGCAGAGAAAGAGTATCCACACCAACAAAAAACAAATGGTTATCACTGGATAATCACTATCACTACACGGAGGACTGCCCGACCCGATATCAAAGCGACGGCGGAAGTCTGGTCTAATGAAAATACGATCCACAAAATGTCAACAAATCAGAGCTTTAGTGAATTACGTCCTTAATGTGTGGAGAATATATCTATCTGTCGCATCAACGGTGCCGTGCATCAACTGTCATGTGTAGAAACGTACCAACGGCACAATATGGACCGCGTGAACTAATTCGCTTCGCGGAAGCCTTCTCACGCAATTATATTTCCAATATGGCCACCATAGGCTTGCGTGTTATAGCAGAACGAATTTTGTTTATAGAACTTCTCGCTATCTACTTTGGTGTTAAATTATTATAAATGCGGTTGAAAGCCAATGCGATTATGGTGTTAATCGTTTCTTTCCACTTGTTTCGCTATCTAAAGACGGCCGAATTAATGGACTTAGTCTCCAGTTTATAGTTTGCCGGGTGGACTGTTGGTCGGAATTGTTAACCACGTGTTTGCCATGTCCACAAACCAACAGTTTGCAATGGACAACATACCAAAATACCACAACGATTATGTTAATTAAAATATTATATTTTCATGATCACGCAGGATTACGTGTTTAATAGATATTTTTGTTGTGTCATTTTAAAGAGGTCATATTAAAGGTACTCAACCCGTAAAGAGGGGTCCCCCATCTCAACAGATTCCAACAACAACAATCCGATCAGAGGGTCCTATATTACTATTTCTTTGGCGGTAAAAAAATATTTGATTCGAGTCGAGGAACCCCATCAAACAAAGCTCAGAGTTATTAGATATTGATTTTTCAAATTTGTTATGTTCTCGAGATGAGTACCAATAACTGCCGTAATCTGCTCTGGATGTGTACTCCAAATCTATTCAAACAGACAAGGATGAATAACTCTAAAATCAAGTGGTTAATTTTTACGCAATTTTGACTGAGTTCTGGGCCAGATAGTATTCCCAATAATGAAAAATAATAGATTTCTAAAATCGATATCTAACAAATCTGAGCTTTGATGTGTGACTTCCTCGACTCGAATCAAATATTTTTGACCCCCGAAGCCATTGAAATAGTAATTGAGAGGAGTTTTATCGGGTTGAGTACCTTTAACATTTGAAGTGCACAAATATTGAATTTTTAAAAATAATTCTAGAAAAAAAGTGTTGACAAATTTCTGCCACCCCCTGGTCAATTGATCCTGGTAATTTGATATATATGATGTTGGTGCATGAGTGGATCCTGCTGAATTGCTATGATGCTGGTAGTGCAAACTGATGCTGCTAAGAAAAAGTACTGATAATTTTTTAAGTTGTCATTTAAAAAGACTCATATTCACAGTGTTTGACCAAACTGGAAGAATCAAAGAAAAAGCCAGTTGCTGTATCAAACATTCAGAAACCAATATACTTTTAAATATTTTAACAATGGCTGCGCTGGTGCGTGTTAAAGAACAGAAATACCCATCTCGATTACAACCAACACATCCATTATTAAAATATTTTTATAACATATACAGTAATGTCCTCAATAAACGACTCCTTAAACACAGCAGAATTATGGGATAATTTTTCAGGTTTAGTCGGAAATATGGCTTGTTGCCATTCATCGGAAAAGCTCTCAGTGGGAGCTTTCTGATGAATGGTAACAAGCCATATTTCCGACTAAATCCTGAAAAAATTACCCATAATTCTGCTGTGGTTAAGGAGTCGATTATTTAGGGCATTACTGTATGATATTGCATGTTTTATATTGCATGTTTTTATTGACTCTTTCTCATTTCGTTCAGATTAGCAAAACCTCTCAAAAAGGCCAACTTTTGATAAAGTAATGAACTTTTTCTGAAACGCATCAGTTTGCCCTAGCAGCATTATAAACATTCAGCAGGACCCATCAGCATCATATCAAATTAGCAGGACTACTTATTTAGTACTTAATCAGGGTGAGGCTATGCACCCTGGTGTGTGTTTCTCATAAAAAATTAAAGTGATGTTCAGACTCTGTAAATAGGGCAAGAGAGTATAGGAGACCAAAATAGAATTCATTTACCTTTTAAGTCCTTTTTTAAAGTGATGTGAAACTCTCCGTTGAGGTGTGTCCGAACAGAATAACAAAATAATCATGCCGAAATAAAGTTATTTTCATAAATTTAAAATCCAAATAGTCAGAAAATGGTGTCAATTGTTAACGAATTACATGCAGTGACTAAAAATAATAATATTTATTCCCAATATTGGCAATAATGCATCCCGAATAAAGTAGTAAATATTTACATTTGTGCGTAGTTCAACAGTTCTGTTCTCTGAAATGGCAGCCCTGTTAATTCGTAGAGAAATTTTCCTAGGCTAAGAAATTGCCTATGCCAGAAATTGTTCATTGGCTAATAAGCCTGGGATCCGCATAGTTGCATGCTCTACACATATAATTTTAGTTTGCGATGGAAACTTAATCCATTAGCATGCCATTCATGGCAAACTGTGGTTGGGTCTGGTTTAAAATGGTTAATTATCAAGATAATCCTCGTTATCTCAATAGTCTTTGTTATCAGTAGATTTTTTGTTGTCTGCAGACTTCCAAAGTGCAACATTAAGACAATTGTCTCGAGAAATTTGTTTAAATATTGCATATAACATTGGCAGGCTCTAAAATTTGGCTCGGCTAAATAATAATCAATGTAATTTCTTTTTGCATTTGCATCTGCTCAGCTGATAGCCATCGCTAATTAACAGTACCCGGTACTGAAAATGGTACAGTACTGTATACTCTTGGGCTCCAAATAAACATGCATGCACGTTTATTATTTTCTTGTGAAATTTCCCCCCTGCAGTGCTTATTTGGGTCTGCACGTTTATTAATTTTAAGGCTATAAAAATTGAAATCAGCCACAAACTCAAGATTTCTATATGATTCTGATATCAAAATGATGAGCTTATAGCTTTATGCATGTACATATTCAAGTATGTGACATACATGTGAACATTTAAATATTGAATAAAACATCACATGACACATACTACATGTATGTTGATTCCTGTACTTGACCTACTAGTACTATAAAAAATAATTTGTTTAACCACAGTTATTTTTATGTTTTGCTCCGAATTCCCCCTGCACTATTATTTGGGTCTGCACTTTAATTAACTTTCAATGGACATCCCGCCCCCCCCCCCCCCCCCCCCCACCCCCCCCCCCTGCGCTATTATTTGGGCCTGCACTTTTATTTGGAGCCCGAGAGTATTGTGGTTGGAATTTTCGGTAATCTTAGTTCATGTACATACTTCCAATGGGGATAGAATTTTTTTTACATAGGCAATTGCCTCCATCCATACATACAAGACAGGGATTGTTTTTGTATCTATGGGCCGGTGGAGGGGAACATCCCAAGTGCCTATAGAATTCAATGATTTGCTCAGCTTCTCATGGAATGTATTATGGTAGACATTGTTAAAAAATGACGGATACATGCCTTTGAAATTTGCACTATCTTGCATGGCACTGATTTAGAATTGCGTGAAATTCTATTTTGACTTCCACAGCTTTTTCTATGGCAATGCCCTTCTGCGGTATAATTTTGAGGGCTCAATAGTGACTAGTAAGTTAGTAACATATATTTCGACCCCAGACTGTGTATTGTACCCCAACTTATTTTGACAATAAGACAGGCAAACAACCCAAAGTAAAATGTACCAGTATTTGTTTAGAAGTGTTAGTTCGTCAGAATCATCACTGTTCATGGCACAATATAATAACTTTTGATGTTACAGATAAAGTATGTGCAGCTTATGTAAACTACTAGTATGTTACCCATGAAATAATTAACCGATAAACTGCAGGGGGTGGCCAGATTGATGGGACTTGGGTCGGTTTAGAGGGGTCCCCGTTGGTAGGGTCCAACTACATCCTCCTTGAACCAGACAAAACTTTCCGAGACCGATAAATTCCCACTTGCCCCCCGCCCCCTCCCTTGGGTTGGAATTTTCTGACATTGAAAGCAATTAAGTTGTTCTGGGCATGTAAAATCTACATAATGGTGCATGTAAGTATTCACTGTATTTGAGAGACTATTGCTATAGTGGATTATCTCTTCCGCAGCATGATCTATATAATTTCATGGGTATGAAATAATAAATACGAATCGAAGACCCCTGTCCGGAAACGCGTCTATCAATAAATATTGATTATATTTGTAATTTTTTTCATTCATATAAAATAACTATGTGCTCGTTCCATAATGGTCCCTGATATAAACGACCGCCTTTTTCATTGAGTTTTTTTTGTTATTTCAGTTATTTACCTACTTGATTCACACTTAATATTTCAATAGATAAAATCAATCGGAGACATTTTGCAGCTCGCATTCGTACGGAGCACCATGCTGGAAAGCCTCTATCTAAACGTTCTATTTATAGAACAAAGAAGTGTCCCATTAATTGAATAAAATAATATCTTAATAAAATCAATAATAATTGATAAAATCGTTTCTGGGCAGGGATTTCCAACTCATGTATTATTTCGTACCCAGGAAATTATCTAAAATTTGTTGTTTAAAGAGATAATCCATCTTTAAAAGTTTATTGCCTCTCCGGACCTCAAGTTACTTGGATAAAAGATGGATTTATCATAAACAGTCTCATTTTATGAGTCACTTTAATACAGGTGTAGGGTAAATGTATTACAGGAATAGCTAGGCCATCCCACTGAAGATCTATACCAGTACTAGTGTATGAGAAGTAAGTGGAAAATGTTAGACAACTCTATAATAAAAAAAATCACAGTCTGTACTGCTCCATTCTCCATCTTTGACACAAACTTAACTGAAATAGTTAAATAGTATATTGCGACAAAATTGTATGTTATGGTGGGAGTCACAAATAATTAATAACTATAAAATCAATCCAGTTCCACTTTCAATTAAAGCTAGAACATAATTTGTGCAGTGGATGTGAATCTGGATCGATCTAGGGAAAAATCTTTAATTTCACATATCATCATCTTCATTGTATATAGATTTTGAGCAATTATTAATCTTGAGACGATAAAAACAATGGATTTTAATACGTACATTTGAGAGGTTAAAATTATAATTTCTTTTTTTTTGTCCCTATTGGTACCAAGAACTTCTAGAATAATTAATAAGTTTATACAACACTCCAATTAGTACCAAATAGCTAATTGGCTTGATTCTATGACAGGATGCTTCATGTGTATTATACTAGTAATGTTAATTGCATGATATAGCATCATACGGTACATACCCCCATATATATTATAATGAAGAATAAAGCAGTGACAAATATTCCAGCCCAATGAAAACAAATGTTGATATGCAGTATGGCCCACTCAAGCAGGGAGCAATCAACTGGAATTTGACTGTTAAGAGATATGGTGCTCAGCTATAACTTGGTATTAGATCCCATGACCCACAGACCCAGAACTCATCTCATTCTCAGCCCAACTTTCATTGATCAACAGGCATGACATGAACATTCTCAAATATAGAAAATTATTTGTGGGTAGTTTGTTGCCTTTCTAATTGAAAATGGTCATTCAATTTCACAAATTTTTCAAAATTAAGTCTCCCTCTCATGTGATCATCATGATCTTCAGATATTCGGATATTATCAGTGATATTATCCGAATATCTGAAGATCATGATGATCACATGAGAGGAGACTTAATTTTGAAAAATTTGTGAAATTGAATGACCATATGACAGGAATCAGGATGCATGTCAGAACTTAACTTTTGAAAAAAAATCTATTTTACAGAAATTCATATGTACCGGTGTAACAGTTTATCTCCCCCCCCCTGATCAACTTCCCCCCGGGGGGGAAGTTGACCTAGGTTATCTCCCCCCCCGCCCTGATCATCTCCCCCCCCCCCTGAATTTTACATACCTTAACATCTATTGGCGTGATAGTCTCATTTTTTATCATTCACTATGACTATGTGACTTAGAAAAACTATCATTGGTGGCAAGGAAGCATGTCTTTTTCTTCGGCAGAGACATTATTGTTCAGATT